>QODF01000178.1:253604-422093 GCA_024372805.1 Oostethus manadensis
GAGTTTGCATGTTCTCCCCGTGCGTGTGTGGGTTTTCTCCGGGTACTCCGGTTTCCTCCCACATTCCAAAAACATGCATGTTAGGTTAATTGGTGACTCTAAATTGTCCATCGGTATGAATGTGAGTGTGAATGTTTGTTTGTCTATATGTGCCCTGCGATCGACTGGCGACCAGTCCAGGGTGTACCCCGCCTCTCGCCCAAAGTCTGCTGGGATAGGCTCCAGCATCCCCGTGACCCTAATGAGGATAAGCGGCATAGAAAATGAATGAATGAATGAATGAAGGCGTGCTGTTGGCAAAGAGAGCGAGATCATCACAGACACCACCGTGGCGTTTTGCTGTGAGGGTAAGTTCCAATTCGGCAGAAAACTCGTAACTTTTGAACGACTCGTTCACGACTCACACACAAACATTGCTGCTCTGGCCTCCTGTGCCGACGTGAAAGGCGGGTCGTTATCCTTGTCGCTAATCATTTATCAGCGCCGGTCATTTATTGGGGGTTTTTTTGGGTTGTGATAATTCCATCGGTCAATAAGCGTTCACTTATTGTAGCAGTCAGATTGAATGATTGAAGACAAACGGCCGCAGATGGCCAGGATGTGATCATGGACTGGTCTTGAAAGGTTCGCAGTTGGATCGTCTGGGGACACTTACCTTGACGGCGGCGTGTGTTTTCACACGCATGAATATGGATGGGAGCACGAGTGCCACGTGACGGATGAGACATAAAAGATTTGTCGTCAGTCAGACCTGAGAAGAACCGGCAAGGCTGTGGATTAAAGGCGGAGGGCTGTCTACACAGACGCGCGCGCGTCCGTTGTCTTACATGTTGGCTTTGGTTGGCAGTCTGGAGCAACAACAATGTAAAAATAGATGGTTTTGTTTTGTGGAGAAGAGTCATGGAGACGTTTAACGAGTTTGATGCTGGTCATGTGATTTCTGGGGAGGATTATTGTAAAGGTGTACAAAACCTTTACAATCCATCTGTCCATGCCACTAATACTCACGAGTGTTGCCGGAGCCTATCCCAGCTGGTTGCCAGACAATCACAGGGCACAAACAATCATTCACACCTATGGACAATTTAGAACCTAACATGCATGTTTTTGGAATGGGGGGGGGACCGGAGTCGAATCGAAGAACTTGCAAACTGTGGAGATTCAAACCCGGAGCTTCCCAATCTCCTGACTGTGTGGCCAACATGCTAAGCACTAAACCACCGTGCAATACTTGTTTGTGTCGTAGTTCAATAATGGGCGCTAATCACTAGATACGGGCTGCTGGCTCCAAAACTGTTTGGGCCCACTACAGAACATTCGCGTCTCACCAAGGTGAGTTGCAGTCATCCCTCGTTTAGTGGGGTTATTTGGTTCCTGAGAGTTTTGCAAATTTTTGCAAAGTAAGGTTTCTTATTTATAAATTAAATATTTTGTATTAACAGCATAGAACGCTTGCCTACAACCTTCTAAATGCAGTTTTTAACACTATTAGAGCCCTCTACCCATGAAATAACACTCATACAGTCACCAGTATAGTATACATTGAAGCCATTTAGGATAGTGATTAGAACCCCTGCTTGTGTGTGTTACTCTAAATCTTTTACGATGATATAGGAGGTGAGTGGGGGGGTGGGCAGTAAGCGACTCCGGGGGTTCGGAGTCGGGTTTTGTCTCGGTGTGGGTTATAGTGGCAAGTCTGGTGCTTGTGTGTCTCATCCAACATTACATATGCGGGAACATTACCGACACCTAGTGACCGATGTAGAATACTACAAATCACCATTGTCATTGAGCACGTCTATTTTTTGTATTTCTATTCAAAATGCTTCACTTAAACTTATAAAAATACAAAAGCGTTTCTTAAAAATGTACATTTTGGACTAATAATTGACCGTATTCAACCACAAAACCGCACAGTTTTTAATTAATATATTTCTGAAAAGAGTTAAGCCGTGAAATTTGAAAGAGCTCAGTTGCAAAGGATTGCTATATAACAAAAAAGGCACATTGCAAAAGAAGAAACGTTCAAAACCTGCGGGAAAGTGATTTCAAAAACCGACCAAGCTCAGTCGAGACGAGACAAGATTTACAGAAGTACAAGGAAAAAACATGACTAGACAAACATTTTTTATTTAACAGGGTCACAAAACAATGCGGGTGCGTTTGGAAATATGTATTGTCCCACAAATTCACGCTAAACTATGTTATTGTCACCTATTTAGGAGACCAAGCGGACGGAAGGTGGTCTGTATGATCTCACACTGTCTGTCAAACATTTGCAGCCTTTCCTGAAACGCTGGCTTTTTGACTGTAAAAAGAGCAGCATTTCTTTCGCAGTGACTTTCTGTGAACACATACCATTCTGTGCTCTTCCATTTGTATTTTCCTAGCCGACCTTTGCCAAGTGTTGACTGCCGAGACAACTTGATGGTTTGTTCCCCCAGATAAGAAAACTGCGTGGGGTGGGCATGTTTGAAGGGAGCAAGTGAATTTAGTTGCCTTTTATGTCGCTACCACTTTGAAATGAATTCAGCGTACTGGCGGTTCACGTTGATGGGCCCCTTTTGCTCGTTAATGTTCCAGCCTTGCTCCTCGTGAAGCGCCACTCTTTCACTGTGCGTACGCTAGTGGCCCCGCCTCTCCCACAGAGACAAAGACATGACTGAGAAGAGGGCTTACTCTGTTCGCCATTGTTCTATGAAGCATCTAAGTGCGGAACCAAAGAGACAAGGGAAACAGAGATGCATGCACATAGCAATATATGGAGGTTGGCAAAATTAACACTTTTATTTGTCATGTGATTTATTTCTTTATTGTATTTTTTTTAATTTTGTGAGGTCACATGACACCACTGGTAAACAATATTTTCTGCAAATATGTGCCCGTTAAAGTTGCAAAAACTGCAGGCATCAGAGGATTAACTGCAAATGTTTTGCCTTTTTTTTTTTTTTAGCTTTTTGCTGCTTTTTGGCAACACTAATTCACGCGGCAGCCTCTTGGGATTACGTCACAGGCAGCAGGGCACCACAATGCTGCTCAATTGAATGTATTTTGATTCTAGTATTACGACTTTTTATTATAAAATGATCACTTTTTTTGTAATTTACAACTTCATTCTAGTAAAGTAATGGCTTGGTTTTGTAGTAATAGGACATTTATTAGAAAAATTAACACTTTCATATTGAATATTCTCATAAATGACAGTATTCTAGTCAAATTGTATTATAATAATACAACTTTTTTTACTAGTTCCAATTAAGTACAAAAAAAATGCTTGTTGCCTTCCCGTCCTGGGTGACAATTATTGTGAGCTGTGAATTATGTATTTAGTATTAATCATCAATCATGTATTAAGTATGCATTTGACACCTTTCTTTTGTTTCCTCCATGTCAAGGTCCAAGGGTTGGACAAAAGAGTGGACTTCTCAGAACTGGGCCCGGCGGGCTCGGCAATGAAGACTGTTCCTTACGGAATGCCAGGAGCACCACCAGGAGGGGTGGTTAAACCTCCATACCAAACCCGAATCTTCTCATCCTCCTTTGACCAGACACCCATGAAACCCAAGCCTCCCACCTACAGTTTCTTTAACCCCTACGACACGACCCGGAACCAGTCCCTCTTGGTGGACCAGACGGGCTACCGCTCAAAGCGAAAGCCGTCTCTGAAGACGGCCATGAAGACCAAGAAGATCTTCGGCTGGGGGGATTTCTACTTCAACGTCAAGACTCTCAAGTTCAGCTTGTTGGTTACTGGGAAGATCGTGGACCACATCAATGGGACGTTCACTGTCTACTTCCGCCACAATTCGTCCAGTCTCGGGAACGTGTCAGTCAGTATTGTTCCTCCAACCAAAGTGGTGGAGTTTGAGGTCCTCCAGCAGCAGCAGTTCTTGCACCCCCAGAGTCAACAGGAGTTCCAGATCCAGGACACCCAGCAATCCACCATCGACCCCAAAGAGGTGAAGACCTTTAACTGCCGAGTGGAGTATGAGAAAACCAACAGATCCAAGAAGCCCAAACCCTGCCTGTACGACCCGTCTCAGACGTGCTTCACGGAGCACACCCAGTCGCACGCCGCCTGGCTGTGTGCTAAGCCGTTCAAGGTCATCTGCATCTTCATCTCCTTCTTCAGCATTGATTACAAGCTGGTTCAGAAAGTGTGTCCGGACTACAACTTCCAAAGTGAGCACCCTTACTTTGGATAGAAGGCGACAGGAGAGACAGCGATGGGAATGATAGTCATATTGATTACATGCTGACGGAGCAGGGGACAGCTCCGTGCCTCGAAGCCGCTAGGAGGTGTGGATTGAAATCACGTATACTCAAAGTTATGGACGCTTAGGATGAGGCAAAGTCCTTCCTCCCTTCCCTCTACTTTTGTTTTTTGGGGGTTTTTTGCAGTTGTTTTTGTAAATATTGATCTCACCCTCAGCGCTGTTATTGTTTTGAGGTATCGGTTTGCCTGTATTTTTACCGTATTGACCTAAATGCAAGAAGGTATTTTTTTCTTAGACAAAGAGTGAGAAAAAGGCTGGTGTTATTTGGGGTCTATACATGCAAACTGGCGCCCAACATCTGCTCCCCGAGCAAGTCCGAGCTTTTCTTCTTGTTGCACGTACACACACACACACACACACAGGATTTATGATAATAATTTTAACGGTGATCAGCAGCCTTGGGAGTTTTATGCACCGATATCTGAGATATGATGTTTGCGAATGATTCAAGTCTTTTGAACGGCTTTTTTAAGTGAACAATGAGAACCAATGTGCGGACATAAGAAGGTAAGGTACAACAATGACCTGTTCTTTTGTGCAATTGGGAATCGGTTCTCGCCATTCACTTCAAATGCTCATGAAAAAAAAAAAATAATAATAATTTCCGGACTATAAGATGATACTTTATTCACACGCTTGGAAACCTGCGGCTAAATGGCTGAAAGAACTCCAATTCCCATGATGCTTAGAGTGCCGAAACAGAAAGTAGTGGATTTTTGCAAGCTAATATCACACGTTTTGGAATTTTCTGCAGTGATCATGTTTTGATCGGACAAATCTTAAGTAAGTTTGATCAACTGCAGGATTAAAAGAGCTTCTGTTTGAACTGCATGTACTGCGTCAGCTGTAGAACTCGAAACTATCAATTATGCTGAGAAGACCGAGGTTTATAGTGTGTCTTTCTGTGTAAACATCCCAGACACAAGTACAGCTACAAAAATGTCTTTCCTTTTAAATTTAGTGGGTTTGGCTTATATTTGGGTGCAGAAATAACTTAATAAGAGGTCTTTGTCATACTGCCGCCATCTTGTCTGTGACGACACATCGAGGATGCTTTCTAGCAAACACGCATAGTCACGGAATCACAGCAAAGCCAAGAAAGAGAAATATTCCCCACAATAATAAGATTCAGCAATATTGTGTTGTGTGTGTTGATGATATAACACGTGCAAAAAATGGGTCAAGACGGGTTATGTTGTTGGACTGGAAGGGAGTGGCACGCACAGATCTATGCAGACTGAACCTTAAAATTTGGCACGACAGCCCTTGTTATTATGCTATGATGAGGAAACGAGAACAAAATGAGGATTTTCTACTGCCACCATGGCACACTTTTCCACGGTCAAATGTCCTCTTTTTTCATCAACGCTTGTGCTTTACCCGGTCTTGGGGTGAGGAAAGATCGTTGTGACAGCTGATGGTAGAAGCACCCTCCAGTAATACACATTTAACCCCTTTATCCGAGGCACAGAATCGAAACAACAGCCCCGCAAATGTTCCGAAAATAATCCGATGCATTTCTCCTGGAAATGTGCAAATTGTGGAACCACGCAGAGGCAAAATGTGTGCAAGTGTCAAGGTGGCAAAAGCCTGCCACACAATGAGCGGGCGTAATGTAAAAAAAACATGTAACAACAGAAAGACATGGGATTCCTTGGAATGGAATATTTTCTTAGTTAGAGGATGGAAAACCCCTTTAAATCCTTCTAAATACGGTTTTTAGCATCATTAGAGCCCTCTAGACATGAAATAACACCCCTATAGTCACGTTTACACTTGTATTACCCAATGCAGACATAAAAATAATTGACACTTGCTAGCATACTTGATGGCTACGTGCAGTGAACATTCCCACATGAGCTGCTGTCAGCCACAACTCTCTCCAGTCATTGGCGCGCTCCATCCATACTGCTAACCACAACCAGCAACACTCTACAGCTAGTTAGCTAACGCCAAACAACACTACATGTACCATCTTATAAAAGCCTTATATTTGTATTTTTCTTCATTTTGCCATTTTTTAAATTAAAAACGCTTCATAATAACAAGATCTTAAGGCTGGTTTTAGTGACGAAAAGCGTCAAAAGGGTAAAGACAGGAAACCAGAATTATGCCTTTCCATGGTATTTTTGACTACATGTTTGGGTGTCACGAGCACCTTCAAAGAGCCATTCAAAAGACTCCTTGGTGTTGTTTTCAGTACCGAAGTACACACGCTACAGGAGGCAAGAACATACACGTACACTCATAAGCAAAATCACAATTATGATTGTGATTACTATTAGTATAGATTTTTTTCAACATCACAAATAAATCAAAAAAGTAATGCAATCATTTCTTTGCGTGCAATTCTGTCACTAATCCGATTACTTTTTTGGGAAAGTAACTATAATTACTTATGGAGTATTTTACCCAGCGCTGACGATCAGGAATAAACAACTACTGTATCTATGACAAAAAACAAGAAATATCATACCCTTTCCTAATATTCTGTTGTTGACAAAAACCAGAAAAAGGGGGGTCGTTGGATTTGGGCTCGTCTTATATTCGGGGTGAAGAGATTATAACACCAACACCAGGCAGCAGACAACTTCTTCTCACCCAAGAAGCTCGGAGCTTTTTCTCCTGTCACTCACACACACACGGGGTCCTGGAGAGATGCAGTAAAAGAAAGCCTGTTTCAAAGTTGCGAGCGAATAACAGAGGAGGCGTTATGGTGCTAGTGCTGGGATAACGGCGTTGGACGAAGAAATCGGGGTTGTCTTGTACTTGGGGTGGGGAGATTTATACATTCAAATGCAAAACGAGAAAGCCAGGAGGGCTTCTCTGCGGAGGAGTCGGTCGATCTTTTCTCCCTGTGGGTTCGCCGATGTTCGGGTCAATACGGTACTTTTGGCGGTGGAGAACAACCCTCCTGTTGACTTCAACTGGGACTGCGAGGGAAGCCGCCATGACTGTATGGCTTCCGTGGTGTTTTTGTAGACTGACTGTAAATCACACCCTGCGCCCCACAACTCAATCCCCGGATTTGAGACAGACGTCTACGTATGTATGAGGAGTGCGATGCTGGATATGCATCAAATATGCTGTATGAAAAAGCACATTAAAATATTTTAAAAGCTTCCCGTTTGCGGTGCGGAGTGAGTGTCGTCTTTCTTCCTCGAAGCCAGGAGCACAATTACGAGCCGCGGAAGATTTGTCGAGAATGTCCCTGTTATCTGGGCAAGAACGACGTTACGTTTCATTCCGATTAGGGATTTGCGGCCACGTTTTGTGGAGATATGTCCTTTTAATTTTCCACATTGAAGGGAACTTTGTTTTGCTTTGGAATTTCCACATGAAGCCCGAAGCATTCCAAAGATGGCGGCACGTTGGGAATGCTTTTTTATTTGAGATAACGTTCCTTTTCCCTACTGTTGATGCAGAAACTTGAACGGAAAAGAATATTCTACAGTCATTTGACGGGCTTCTTTTCTTTGCTTTCCAAATGCTAAATGTATTCATATTGTTTATTAGGATGTTCCCGTTGTGTTTATGAGTATTTCCATAATCCCAGTTACCCATTTTATGTTTTTGTCTCATTGAATGAATTGTCATTTTTTGCAGCATTTACGTTATTTGTGTTCCTATTATTTTTGTCATTGTGTCTGCTGGAGACAACATTAAAATCTTACTCAACGAATGAATGACTTTTGCAAGAATGTCATGCTTTTATCCTATTTTATTGTTTTCGTTACATTGTCTGCACCAGCATTTCTCAACGCTGCTGGGTCCGGCCCAAATTCTGAGCGGGTAATACAGCAAGTCAGCAATTACATTAAAATATTTCATCTAATTGTCTCAAAGTCAAGGTCTAGTTTTAAACTTTTTGGGAGTAAAAATATTTCCCAAATATATTTGGACCTTTTTCTTTATATATACAAATATTAACTGGTTTTTTTTTGTAGTGAAACACGATAATTGAGTGTATTTATATTTACAAAGGTGACATGCATTTTGAAGGTTATTTTTTAATAGAAATACATTTGCTAGCTTTTACTTCTATAAAAGTGGGTCACGACCATGGGAAATGTGGGTCCCGGTATCCCTATTCTGTACAATTAATGAATTGTATGAACTATTATTCATATTTTTGGAGACAATGTTAAAAATCGTATTTTATTAACCTTCATTATAATTTTAATTTATTCCATCCATTTTCTATACCGCTTATCCTCATTAGGGTCGCGGATATTCCGGAGCCTATCCCAGCTGACTTTGGGCGAAAGGCGGGGTACAGCCTGAACTGGTGATATTATTAATTATTATCTTTCATGTATTATTTGGGTACTGTATCATAATTTGATTTTTTTTTTTTTTTACGCAGACAATATTATAAGCTCAGTTAACTGACTGCACAAAGTATGATTTCATGGGGAGCGGATATATGTTTTTCTACACAACTCTTGCTCATGACTTTGTGTAGATAGGAGATGAAACGGAAAGGCCCGGAGAAGAAATGGAATGCACTCAGGCAGACTGACAGGAAAACGAATGACCAACTCCGACTTAGCGCCTTTGAAATCACAGTACACAGTACATATCTACACGGCTCGGAGCAATTTATTTTGCATTCCTATCCTCTACTGCACTGTGGAGCTCTTTTAATTAACTGTACATTTAATGATACATTTCATTTTATGCCCAGTCTTTCCTTCACAGTGTTCCAGCAATATGTACAACATTATCACTTTGAATAACTATTATTTTTAAAATTGCCTTGCTGTTTTCTAATACCTTTCAAATCCATGCTATAACATTAATGTGATTATTTTATAATATCAACTATTATTAATATTATATCAATATTGAGACTGACTGGCGACCAGTTCAGGGTGTATCCCGCGCATTGTCCAAAGTCAGCTGGGATAGGTTCCACCATCCTCGTGACCCTAGTGAGGAGAAGACAGAAAATGGTTAAATGAATGATTATTGTGACTTTATTCTCACATTATTGCAACTATTTCACTGTATTTACTACTTCAAATTTGCCACACTTAAAAAAAAAAATAGTTACCTGTTTTGATGCCCGATCAGGCCAGGGTGTACCCCGCCTCTGGCCCAATGTCAGCTGAGATAGGCTCCAGCATACCCCCGTGACCCTAGTGAGGATAAGCGGCACAGAAAGTGGATGGATGTTCTCATGATGTTAATGGTGATGTTCTTACACATTTTGTAATGTAAAAATCTGACTGGTTTAACGTAATAGGACAGTGTTCTGGAAACATTGTGACATTTTTCATTGAAAAAAAGTATTTATTGCAATATAGAATGTACTCCTGCTAAATGTTTAATTTATTCCAGTAAAATTACACTTTCATTCTATTTAAATACAACATAAGATAATCTAATGTAAGATCAGAACATGTAATATAACTTTGTTTTAATATTTTTTCGTCACTTCCTAGAAATGAATTGAATTTGCAGCTTTATTAGTCCCGACATAGCAACATCAGTGTTTAGACTACATTTCCCGTCAGGCCTGTCACTAAATATGACGTCACTGTCGGTTGCCAACAACTCGCTCAGCCTTTGGACTGGAGGAGTGTAATAGCGGCGTGTGCCATTCTCTAGCCGGGGCTGACCTGCGTACACAAACCATGCTGTCCTTCGCTGTGAGACAACTAGCCCGGGTAGGTGCTTCACTGACGGACTTTTTAAAAATGCCATTTGCGTTATTATTTGTATCATTATGTTACTTGCCGGAGCTCGCTAGCTTAAACAGCAGTGTTGTTCTAGACATCTCCGGTAGCCAACACCTGCTTTTTTTTCTAAGGTTTTTTTTTTTTTTTCATTTACCAAACGAATGAACCGAGCGGTCATCTTTGTTGTTGTTGAGTTGTCCGATTTGGAGCGAGCGGGCGGCCGGCCGGGCTTATATCTGTCCGTTGGCAAGCGGCGGCCACGTAATGATGCAACAGCCACTGCTCAGTTTCATCATGGTTACCCCCGCGACGTGGGCAGGCACCGCTCGCTGATCTCCCTGTGCCAAACATTCACGCCAAACTCGCCCTAACTGTTGCCAAGGAGCCCTTTTAACGCGAAAAAGGCCTTTTAAATGCAGACACGTTTGACCCCCCCATCAACAAAACACGTCTTGTTCCCCAAAACTGCTGTCATATTTTTCACATCATATTTTTTTGCTCTATAAACAAACAAGCTTTGTCAGGGTTGAAGCAACACCGTACAAACTTTTGTAATGGTCAGATCGATTGGGGGACAGATGGAATCAGTCACGGTGCAGCCTTTAGCCTGGTTGTCAGGCCATCACTAGCAGGCTACAGAAGGCGGTTCAGCAAGCCGGGTCTACATTGTTTACGCCGCTCGCCTGCTGTAATTCCTCCGATTTGCCATCATGTGGTAACGTGTGTTTGCCTAACTGCAAATGTTTGCGCCCCAGAGCACACAACTAGTAAGGGTGCGTTCAAGGACTGCCGGAGAAAGTATGAAATCTTAACACTTCACGGCAAAACGTTACCAGTGATGCATAAAGATGTGGGATTGTGTCTTTACTAGTGGTACATGTATTCTACTGTATTATTTCATACTTGTAGGGCTGTCTCAATAACACATTCTGCTGGACCAGTGGTTCCCAAACTTTTTTTGCCGCTCCCCCCCCCTTGTGGAGATTAAAAAAAAAATCTATAAACAAGGTTCCTTGTTATTAAAGCCGGAAAAGGGAAATATAATGTGTGTTAAACATGTGTTTTGACTGTGGCTAAATCAGATAGCAAAGGAGTGCTTCTTGAAGCCGTGGCAGTTGTCTTTATTTCACACACAACTTGCACAAAGTCAGCAGCCTTCCGAAAGCGCTAAAGCACAACTCATATTGACGCACACACAGTCACAGTAACATACGCCGCTAACTTATACTAGCTATTGCTGTATGTTCGATGGCTAGTGAAAGTGTCCAAGTTTTTTCGCTGACTTAGCCGATGTTTCAACAGGTTTAGTTCAGGAGAGGGCTGGTTAGTGTTTGTGAATGAGCAGTCCATGCGAGCTCCCCCCACCATGAAAGAGCAGTCAGGGCACAGTGAGGGGGGGGGGGACTACGGCTACGAGCGTGAAATTAACAGTGACGGAGACAAATATCCAACGTGAAACTAACTTCACCAGTGTATGACGCCTCTTGTCATCCAGCCGGTGCAGTAAAAACAGATGGGGAACAATTAATCAAGGCCAGCAAACTGACTGTGTTGAAACACTTTTATTTGTTAGTTCAGGATCGTGGGTGATCGGCTTTACTGAGAAAGACTCAGACACACAGGTAAGTGTAAAATACAGCGTCTTTGTTTTTCCCCTTACACTGATTTACAAACAAGCAAAGGTTGGTTATGCACAAAACAGAATCAATATCTCAGCTCTTACTGTGACACGCTGGGTTGGAGAGCCTACAACCCCGGATAGAGAGTGCGTCAACCGGCTGGGGGTCTGTACACGACCCGCAGCAGACTCTAATAAGATGTGGACCCCCCCCCCCTCCTTTATACAGGTCTGTCCGTGAGAGCGTAAGACGGGAGTGGCCATTTCATGTCCCACGTTCCCAAGACACAGAGCTGTTTCCCAAGGTTAACAATAAGGGCGCCAATCCGTACACTGAGTTTGTTTAAAATAGTTGCTTGAGTACGCTGATTGTGAATTGCGAAGCAAGGTTACAAACAAGCTGCATGATCTTTCCTTCCCACCCCCTGGTCACGCAAGAGGGGAATCAAAACATCATAACAACATACTTTCCCATTTCAAGTGACCAACTTTGTTTTTTTATTTGTTCAATTACGTGCTTATCGATTATCGTGACAGGCTTACACATGCATGAGTTGTTACCCACGTAACTTCCTGTTTTCTGTGAAAATCTATTTAAGAAAAAAAGGCCAAAAATCTGCAAATTTGTGGGGCTGTGAATGCCAAATTGCAAAATAGCTTGAAAATGAACTGTCCCCAGGCTCTTTTAATGGGTAATGTGCCTTGTAGGATAACAAAATGGAACTTTCTACACTTGTTTTAATCAGGGTCACACACTGTGATCATGTGGCCCTCAGCATCAATAAAGGTTCAAAGTGCAAAAATATGAGCCTGCAAAACACTCCAGGCAAGCCAGGCAAATTTGAACTGATAACAGAATTGGTAGTTACGTAAGCAATAAGACAAAAAGCAAAAAGAGGGCACTGTAATGGGGATGTGAACTTTAAGGGTGCTAACCATAAGAATGACATCTAGTATGTGCAAATAGGTAACAAATGAAGCTGAAAACATGGTATGGTATTTAATCATCATTTTTCAATAAACAGAATGGTATTTCAAAACAAAAAAGTACTGGGGTGTGCTGCTTGGAAGTGTCCGGCCACAAAACTTGCAGTGAGGTGAACACAAGTTAATATATGATAGTTAGCCGTTGGAATGTCAACAGACAAGCCGAGATTATGTAGATGTGGTTGAAAAAACGCCTTTTCCGACAGCTAGCCTGGGACTTTTAAAAGTAATTAAAGTGTTCCCACGTTTTAATGGGAAACTTACACGTTTTTTTTTGTAATATTATAACATTTTTTGGAGAATTACAACGTACTTGTAAATTAGGATTTTGATTTAGTTTCTTAACGTAACAACCCATCTTTATTCTCATTCCCTCCCCGAATGCAATACTTCGAAATGAACCTTCTTGGGTTTCTGGTTCAGAAGTGAAACCATTAGAGCTTTGGTTGCTGTGGTTTTTTGACGGGGCTGTATACTGCAGAAGGAGAAGTTGCAGTTGTCTCAGTTCCATTATGTATGAATGTACGGGAGTGCACGAGTTTGTTGTTGTAACGCTAAACTGCAAGACGACATGAGTCGCGTTAGTTCAACTTTTGTCACCGTCAGTGAATACATCATGTGCCTTCACTTTAGCCTTGTACGTCTGTGAGTCCTCACTTTTCTTCCTTTACTTCCAAACACGCGCATGCATGTGCTTCCTGTTGATGCTAATTGCTCATCGCAGGGAACGTCCTAAACGGGCATGAGACGTCTTTCCTTTCGGTTTGGGTCATGTGGTGTCCTTACACAACACCGCAACTTAGTTCCCCTTCAGATGAGTTCATGTTTGAGGGACATGATTTGACCCCGTAGGTGGTGAAAATATTAGCACATAAACTGTTAGACCTTTTATTTTTATTGACCGTGAATATAATTTTACATACATTGGGCCCTATCAAATCCGTATTATTTTTTCTCAAATTCAGTTTTTTTTAAATATTTTTTTTATTTTATTATTTTACCTTTTTTGCATTTTCCGCTTATTTTATCACCATAGCTTGTGTGTTTTTGTGTTTGTGAATAAAATGGGTGTTAAATAAATGCAAATATGCTTTATATGATGCTTTACTTAATTGAACAATTGTGCCCCGTATTTCGGAAATGGATGTAGCTTTGCTCATATATCAACAAAATCATATCCGTGCTTGTGGTTAAAAAAGTCATAGTTCCAGATGCAAATGTAGTAGCTTTATTAATGCAAGCTATTTTTATGACGTCCTTGTTTGATTACCACTATTAGACAGGATTTGTGCCACTTATTTTCACAATGGCAGTGTTGCCAACTTAACATTTTTGTCGCTTGATCTGGCACCATCCCAACACCCCTTGATGACATATTTTCTCAAAAGCCACTGACAAAGGGTTTTGGCAGCGTTGGTGAGTTCTCTGGTATTTGGCATTGATGCTGTTGACAGGTCCGGCCAGCGCAAAGGCAGTCCCAAATCGAGAGCATAATGTGGAGCTCTGCGCCATCCAATGGGTAAATGAATCACGCGTGCCGATGGGGTGGTGCTCGCCCTCTTTTACACAATGATCCGAAACGTTTATTAATCCCCATTACCACATTTATATAAAAAAACTAATTATCAAGTTTACTTGACTTTCTTTGTCTCTCTTACGAGGTTATGCTTTTTTCCTATGGTATTTTACATATGCAAATTACATGCAAAGTATATAATGACA
The DNA here is from genome assembly GCA_024372805.1 of Oostethus manadensis. Classification (NCBI taxonomy): domain Eukaryota; kingdom Metazoa; phylum Chordata; class Actinopteri; order Syngnathiformes; family Syngnathidae; genus Oostethus; species Oostethus manadensis. The sequence continues at coordinate 267,893 of QODF01000178.1, forward strand.
CCCACTAGCGACCAGGACACCACCAGGTGGTGGTCAGTTGACAGCTCAGCCCCTCTCTTCACCCGCGTGTCCAGAACATACGGACGCAGTTCTGATGATACGACCACAAAGTCGATCATAGACCTGCGACCTAGGATTTCCTGGTGCCAAGTGCATTTATGGACATCCTTATGTTCGAACATGGTGTTTGTTATGGACAAACTGTGATTCGCACAGAAGTCCAGCAACAACACACCACACGGCTTCAGGTCAGGGAGGCCGTTCCTCCCAACCACACCCCTCCAAGTCACACTGTCATTGCCCACAAGGGCGTTGAAGTCTCCCAGTAGAACTATGGAGTCACCAGCTGGGGTGCTCTCCAGAACCCCTCTAATAGACTACAAGAAGGCTGGGTACTTTGAACTGCCGTTCGGCGCATACGCACAAACCGCAGTCAGGACCCTTTCCCCAGCTCTAAGGCGTAGGGAAATAACCCTCTCGTTTACTGGGGATGACTCCAACACAGAGGCACCAAGCCGGGGGGCTAATAATAAGCCCACACCAGCTTGCCGCCTCTACCCTGCAGCAACTCCAGAGAAGAACAAGGTCCAGCCCCTCTCAAGGAATTTGGAACCAGAGCCCAAACTGTGGGTTGAGGTGAGTCTCCGCCTCTTCCACAAGCTCGGGCTCCTTCCCCACCAGAGAAGTGACATTCCATGTCCCAAGAACCAGATTTGGCCGCCGAAGACCAGGTCGCCCGGCAACCCCCCCTCGACCACTGCCCAAATCACAACCACTGCCCCTCCGTGAATCACCACCTTATCGTGGTGGAGGGGTTTGAGTGCCAGAGTGATTCTAGGAGCTATGTTGTCGGGGGCTTTATGCCCCTGGTAGGGTCTCCCAAGGCAAACAGGTTCTAGGTGACGGGCCAGACTAAGAGTGATTCAGAAGACCCCTATGAAGAACAACAAGAGCAGTGACCGCACCTCGCCCGGACGTGGGATACCAGGGCCGCACCCTGGAGCCAGGCCTTCACCCGTGGGGCCTGGCCGGGCCTAGCCCAAAGAAGCCTCACGGGTACTCCTCCCCCCCCGCAGACCCACCACCTGCAGGGGCAAGCATAAGTGTCCAGTGCTTTGTGATTTGGGCAGGAAGGAAAGTCATTTTTGAAAAATGAAATGTCATCTGCCCGCTTTTCTGGCGGGATTATGCTCACAATGTAATTTGTCCAAGTTAGGAAGAGTGAAAGATTTTGTTAACTCGACTGACCCAAACACCGTCCAGCATGTGTTCCCATCCCTAAAGGCAGCGTTAACAATCTGAAGTACACTGTTTCACCAAGGTAGCTATCAACGGTGGAAGTCCGGTTGGCAGCCATGTAAAACCATCCGAAGCTACTTTTCAAGTACGCCCAGCGCACTTGCCATGGCAGCACACAGCACAGTGAAGATTGGCTTTGTCGGTGTCGTTTAAGTCCTGATTGTCACCCTGACAAACCTCCTGACCCACATCCAGTGTCGTCCCGCTCCCATCACTTCACGCCTCTTCAACTCCGTCCAGCTTGTCTCCAGTGCGCAGTGTCATCCCCGCTGAATCACAGAGGCAATTTGTACTGCCTTCCTATTAGTTGGTGACAGCGCAAAGGAAAGCGTGTCAGACTGACGGATGCCTTGCCTTCTCTACTACTGCCTTACATAGCGTTCTTTCCTTCTTTCTAATCTCCTCTTTTTTTCTTGTTTTACTGGCTGATTGTTTGCCGTGACCGCTGATGGACGCCAGTCATCTGTAAAATTGACTCGCCTCGAGAGACGCTTGAGGAAATGGGCAAAATAATACAAAGGGAGGATGAATGGATGGTTTTTTTTGTTTTTTTTCTCCCCTGATGTAGAGGTAAACTGTAGTCACATTTCTGCCAAGTGATGCAGTAAAATTGCAAAGCTACACAAAAGCTGGCACATTTGTTTCTAACGACAAAGTTCTATTGAAGCCATTGGAAATCACATTCTTGCCATACTTTATACAGTACAGTAATGCTTCATTTATGGCAGTTGATCGTTACACTGTAAGTGAATTTCTGTGAAGTATGATTCCTTCTTTACAAATGGTATGTTTTTATAGTTAGGGCACAGAAAAATCTACCTTCTAAATATGTTTGTTAACATTGTTAGAGCCCTCTAAATAGGGGTGTCACAAGCACCTTGTTCCATAAAACAACGGCATGAACAGAGTGAGTCTCTTTGTCTCTGTGGGTGGAGGTGGGACTGGTAGCATACACACAGAGTGCAATGTACCGGTAGTAGAAATTAGTGGATAAATGGTAGATAAATAGTACCTAAATAATAATAGTTAATATATATTAAGTATAGTAAGTATATTTTTATTTTCCTTTTCTTTAAGTAATGTTAAAATCGTGCCTTTCTCGTAGAACCAATGTTGTGTATCTTCATGAACCCTACCTCTAGACATGAAGTAACACCTCCATTGTAATCTTTACACTTGGATTACCCAATATATCTGACAGGATGATAGAACAACACGACATTTAACTCATAAATAAAAAATAACAGAGTCATGTTAGCATTGACAGTATACTTTTTGCGGTTGCTTTTGTCTCACCAGTGTAACGTTACTGACACCTGTGGAATACTACTGTAATGTGCACTTTCTTAACAATCACTTTATTAACAGGCAGAGAACATGCAAACATTCACACAGAAGCTGATATCGGTCACAACCCCCACCAATCTCTCTCCACCAAAGATGCTTGTTCTCCACTTGCATACATTTTGGCCAAGAATACTGTATTTATTTTTTGTTAAGTTGCCTAATAATTATGCACAGTAATAGTAAGTATGTATGTGTGTGTATATATATATATATATATATATGTGTGTGTGTGTATATATATATATATATGTGTATGTATATATATGTGTGTGTGTGTGTGTGTGTGTTTGGCATTAAAAAAAACTGTACCATGCAGCCCAACACCCCAGTTTCCAAAAGAATTAATGACAAATAACTTTTTTTTATTACTTATTTATTTATGAAGTTATTTAACTTTTTTCAACAACCGGCAGAACACGAACCGTTAATATGGTAATGGTTATTTTTATTTGAACATGCATACAAATAACATTTGAATACATCACTTAATACAATCGACAGTTCCACATGTCCAAAAGGAGTAGGAAGAAGCAAAGCTTATTAAGCCTAGCCCTGTAGAATTGTCACTTACTTCAATACATTTCTACACTTCCTGCAGGTCGTTTAAAATCCTAAAATAAGGTAATGTGACAGTGTGTTAAATAGTACTCCATGTCCTTATCATGGGAAATAAATTATATAGCAGTCGTAATGACTGCTAAACTGTTAATTTAAAGGCAAAGTTAATAAGAGCGCTTATAGTGGGTAGTGCCATGTGACTAGTACAAAGTTACAACATGTTTTACCTTTTGACACAAACCTAAATTTAATTAGAGTAATACAAACACATGGGAAAAGAATTATTCAGTAATATATTTTAAGAGCGCTGACCAGAACGTCAAGATACAAGAGAACAGCGCAAATCCAGTTCATACGGATACGAGCGATATGTTTGAAATTGTGCTTGAAAGAAATGTTAATATTTTAATATTATTGATATATCGCCCAGCCCTAATATTATAATACGATAAAGCTATAAGAATCCTACAGTATTGTGTGACGTTCAAACCCCGCCAAGTACAGTAACTATTATATGGGCAGTGTGAACCAGAATACGTTGCTAGAAATTCTGAAAATAACCACATGACTGCTACTGTTGACCTAACCTGCTGCTGTGCCTCAGCTCTGGATGCTACAGGGGTATGCTCCAGTTTTCTTGTATCTAAAAAAATGTATCTGTTTTCTGTAAGGACTCGATACGTTTGTTCTCCTAATTGCTTTCACAGTCGAGCGATTGTGCTTTGGCTTTGAAAACCAACTGCCCTCATGCTGAGCCAGTGCAAGCTGCGAGCTAGAAATAGTTGCTATTGGTACATCCAGTTGTACCGTACAGGTTTTCTTATTTGACATCAGAAACCCCAAGAATGGATGATCTACTGCACCAAACCGATCCAAACTGCTTGCTTCCAAAGGGGCTTTAGTGTGGCATTGTCCCTGCCTGGTGTTGATGTTGCCTCTGTCTTTTTTCAAGTTTTCTTTCAAGTTCACCTTGAACCGGGAAGAGTAATCTGTCGCCTAAAAATAGTCCAAGGGTGACACATTTGGTGCTGGTGTCTTGGCACTCGTGCTCAGTTTATCCTGCGATTATTAATTAATCTCTTGTAACTGTAAGGGCTGCGGGGAAATTAGCTGGGAGAGCACAGAGCGACTGACCTGTGTGTTTGTAAAAGCAGCCCTATCCTGTTTGGAAGCAAGTTTGGTGAGAGGTAAAATATACAAATAAAAAAATAAAAACGCCACAAGGGTGCAACATGGCCTGCTTAGCTGCGGAAATGACGGTGTGGGAAGGGAAAGCAGGTTTCTGTGCCATTGCTGCATCCCTCCCACAGACAGGTAAGGACAGTTTCCGTCAAGACTTAATGGCCCATGTGATTTCACAGCTCAACCTCCTCCAGAATCCTGACGGAGCTAGGAGGTTGTGACTCTACCCTCGTATTCTACCTTCACTGCCACAGGTGACAGGAAGCCAGCGCAGAAAGCAGAGGCCCTCCAACATCCACATGCCAGTCGTCTTTTTTTCCTGAGCAGGGTGGATGTTGAGTTATGACGCTGAAATTCTCACGGTCCATGTCCTTTTATGTTTTTAGTGTAGTGGTTCATAAAGTTGGCGATCAGTCCAGGGTTTGGGTGGGAATGGCAGAAAAACTGGTGATACGATATTATTTCAGTGTCATTGGGGACAAACATCAACGGTACATCACGTTAGAATGGAGTGCTTGTGCAAATGAAGCATTAGGTATAACAGTTCTGTATGCACTTTGCTTTTAAGACCACAGTTTGGTTCATGGCGGGTACAGTACCAGGACAAAATGCAAAATATAGAATTGCATAGCATTTGTGTGAACAGCTGTAATGATTTTTACTGCAAACATAAAACGTTGTTCTCCAGTCTGACATGATCCAACATTGCAGCCACAGAAAAACTCTGCAGGCCACATCCAGATTAGATAAAATGGAAATGCTGAAGCCATCCTCTCATGCCTTCCTTGGGTACACTGAGGCTGTAGAAGTATTTTAGTGAAAGTGCTGATTGTTGCAGGATGAACAACCATGCAGATAAGTCATATAATGGAAAACACGCAAGTGTCCAATTCCATTAGGTTACGTACAATAGTACAATTTTAGTGAAAGGAAGGAATTACATGAAATGTATCGGACAAGTCTGGGTACTATACTATGCTAGGTATAGAACCAACAAACTGTATACCTGCTGTAAAAGGCGAAAGTCCCCCCGGATTGTTTTATTCTAAAAGCTGTGAAATGATTCTGCGAGTTTCTAGGAAAGGCAGTTGCTATGCCAGCACTGGAGAGAGCGATTAGGGGCCAACAAAAGTTTAGCAAAGTCCAATTCATCTCCAAAGAGGAGCCCTATTCTGCTTGCTTTTATGTCTTCTGTCAGAGAGGAGGCGCAATGTGCGTAGATGTCCCTGGTTTGTTGTTAGGATGTCAGGCACAAGCCTGTCTCAGTTGGATAGCTAATCACTCCTTAGACAGAGATCAAACATGGCGGCGTATCTAGAAACTGTTAGTGTATGCATGTGCATGATAGCTATGACAATAATGTTTGTGTCGGCCAAGATGGCCTCGTGATCGTACATCATATTTCTGCTATCAACAAAGCCTGCAAAATTTCTTCTTTAAAAAGCAGAGGGAACATTTTCCATTCCTAAGAGACTTTTCTATGCTCTAACTACAAAAATATTCCATTTACAAAAAGGAATTTTACTTTGCGGAAATTCGCTTATGTTACCGTGATAAACAAGGCATTTGTATTGACCTCAGAGTCGGAGCAATTGCAGTAATACAGGAGAATAGAAGTGATGGATGAGCAAACAGGCCATAGTGCCAATGCACAGTGAGAGTGCGGGAAATGGAGGGGGAATCATGGCCAAGTCTGTCATTACGAACGGCCTAGTATGGTACACCCTAACATTTCTTGTGCTGAGGCGGCATTGCCTTTAAAGACCTGTTTTTGAAGTCGAGTTTTGAATCGATCGTGAATTTCCACTAAGTAGGATTCATCCATCCATGCATCCATTTTCTTTGCCGCTTATCCTCACCAAGGTCGCAGCGGGTATGCTGGAGCCTATCCCAGCTGACTTTGGGTGAGAGGCGGGGTACACCCTGGACTGGTCGCCAGTCAATCACAGGGCAGAAAAACAAGCATTCACACTCACATTCATACAATTTAGAGTTGAGGGCGACCAGATGGCGCCAAATCTAAAAAGTAATAAACGGCGTATTTTTCTGGTCCTGCGACTTATACTCTGTATACTTACACAGTCAAAATGTCATTGTGGCAGGCCGCCACAATTGGAAACAATATGACGAGACTTGTCATGACATTTTGAATACTTACATTTTGTGCCCATTTTGGCTCTCAAAGGCGCTTCTAATCAGCTGACAAAGCAGGTTTGATTTGTATGCAGTTTTCAATAAAGTGCCTGCTCAAAATGTTTTGTCTCTAGCTCACATTCGAAGCTCTACTTACAACCTTGAGATCCAACCGTGCCAAATGCACATTTTTTCAAATTTCCACGTGCTCTTCATATCTGGACCACCCCGCTTACAGTATTTGCAAACACTTAGATCTGCACACTCTTTCTCCACAGCCTCTCTGCCAGCGTGCCGCAGCTCGCCTCAGCGTCCGTGGGCAGCAGTCCCACGCCGCCAGCCGCCCCTTGGATGAAGACCGGCCTTGGACGGGCCAGGAAAGTCTGTCTCAAGACGATCCAGAAATGTGGGATCTGCTGCTGAAGGAGAAAGACAGGCAGTGTCGCGGCTTGGAGCTCATCGCATCGGAGGTAACGTTTATCAATGAGTGCCAAACCGATCAAAGTTCCCAAAGCTGGATGAGATACAAGCATTGCCACTTTTGCTAAATGCACTTTTTTGCCTGCCAGTTTACCTCGGCACACTTTAACCGGTGTTAATCATTTCAAATGTTTGGATCAGTTTCTGTTTTCATTCTAAGGCTGAAATAGGAAATCTTACTTGAGTGCAGGCATGGCTCCTTCCCGCCTCCTTGTTACCGGCTTCCTTCTCGGCACAGTAGTTGTTCAGTGAAGTATATCAGCCGCCTCTCTCCACACAAAGCCACACCGCTCTGCTGCGAGATAAGGCTGATATCTTTATTCTGCCTCCTCCCCACATCACGCCCGCGAGCCTGAGGAGCTCATTGCATCTCAAGGCGGACTGTCTTTAAAGGCAATCGCTGGTGGGTTTTTCCACAGGAGTGCACGCGCAATTTCCTCTTTGCAACACACGCGGCAAAAGTGCATTCACCAGACACAACAATAGCAACGCCTGCACAATCCAACAGAACAATAATCATGCTCAGTTTTGATTGACACTGTCTGGACCCCACCATGACCACTACATAAATGGAACACATTATCAAAATACACCACGCCGCAATAAATGATCCAGCTTTTGCAGGAATTATCATTTTAATCTGTTTGAGAGAGCTCTTTACTTATTTACATGATCATTTATTTTAATGGTGGCTGTGATTTATGGTGCTGGCTTATACCGGCTTTCTTGCTAATGTTTTTACATGTAAAATCAAATTTGATATTATAGGCATGCACCCTGAAAATGCAGCTTAGAGAGAGCAAAAGTGGGAAAGCGATAGGGAGTAATAATAAATCTTGCTTTGCGTTTTGTCAAGTGTGTTTTTCTTTAGTACATCAGACAAACCTATGCCACTTTTACTCATTCGGGTCAGGAGTGAGCCGGAGTCTGTCCCGGCTGACTTTGACCGGTTGGCAGCGTACGCCGTGGTCATTGTATCAAAATTTTCAAGTAAAGTATGATCCATAACTGGACACAAATCTAGAATTTGTAGAAAAATGCATAGAGAAGAGTAGGAAGTGGGGCAGGGTATCGGCTTATCTGCCATTTAGCAAAACCAGTAACAAGTTACAACAGCCGTTCAGATTTTAAATGAAAATTCCATAAGCACTAATGGAAATATAGACAGTCTGGTCCAACGCTTTTATGTGCAATATTTAGAAACACGGTCTTGAACAAATTACCTGTGGTCTCGGTTGCTGCGCACAAAAAAGGGCTGAAATGTGCTTATGCATCTTTTACTGCAAACGTTGCTATTTATAGAACAATTTTATGCAGAAAAGTTAAATCACATGCATTCTTTGACCCATGCTTGGAGCTCACACCACACCCTTCCAGACGGGATTCGGCAACGACCGATGGTGACGCCATGAAACAAGTTAAACTATGAAATGCCGTCCCTCGTTTATCGCGGTTAATTGGTTCCCGAATCTATCGTGAATTTTCGCTATGTAGGATTCATCTATCCATCCGTTTTCTATGCCACTTATCCGCATTAGGGTCGCGGGTATGCTGGAGCCTATCCCAGCTGACTTTAGGCAGGAGGCGGGGTACACCCTGGACTGGTTTCCAGTCAATCGCAGGGCAGACCTACAACCATTCACACTCACATTCATATTTATGGACAATTTAGAGTCACCAGTTAACCTAACATGCATGTTTTTGGAATGTGGGAGGAAACCGGAGTGAGGCCAACATGCTACCTACTCAGTCACCGTGCGGCCAAGTAGGATTCAATACTAATAAATTGAATAGTATTGTAGTAATGGCATTAGAAACCTGTTCACGATCTTCTAAGTATAGTTTTCAGCATTATTACAGCCCTCTACATATGACATTTCATATTACAGTAGCCATATTGCATTTTTGTTAGCCAGTATAGTAGATGTAATCAGAGAAAATATGATAACATCGATTTACCATACTGAGCCGTACTTTTGGCGCACTGGAGCCGATACTTTGATGATTAGGAGTTGAATCACTAACACACTTGAATTTAGCACCTTTAATGAGTCCTGTGATTAATTGGCATGCTTGCTTGTATGTGCTATCGCCTCAGAATTTCTGCAGTCGGGCTGCTCTGGAGGCTCAAGGCTCTTGTCTCAACAACAAATACTCTGAAGGCTACCCAGGGAGGAGGTAAGCCACCTCATTAGCACTGCTGATATTCTCTGATTCAGGCAATTGGACATTCTAACGCATACATCTTAGAGTCACATCTGCTGCTCCTTTTATGTCCCGCCTCTTCATTCTGCATTGGAGACTGAAACCAAAAGTGGTCTTCATTTGTGCTTGTGATTGTTTTTCCTTTTAATGAAATGAAATGAAAGCGCACGATGGGAGTAGTTTGGCCGTCTGTTAATCTCTTGTCAGTAAATCCACTGACAAGGTTTGAAATGGGAGTCGTTTAACATCAAATGGATGGAGATCGAGAAATATTTATAATCCCGTTGCATCCGCTGCTTCCTAGGTACTACGGCGGAGCAGAGGTAGTGGATCAAATTGAGCTCCTGTGCCAAAAGCGAGCCTTGGATGCTTTTGATCTGGACCCAGAAAAATGGGGGGTCAACGTCCAGCCTTATTCTGGCTCGCCAGCCAACTTTGCTGTCTACACCGCCCTGCTCAACCCCCATGAGCGCATCATGGGCCTGGACCTTCCTGATGGAGGACAGTCAGTACTTTCTTACTTACAAACACTATCTGACAAGTGTGTACAGCCCATATTTTCAGACATGTCCAATTTTTTCATACATTCACACATTTTTGACCCATGCTTGTTGTATCCTTCACCTCACTGAGTATCGTAACAACAACATAACATAACATAACTAGTGTGCTTGCAGCTTGTTATCTGCTGAACATGATGGTTATCTTCTTCCGGGCATTGTCTTCTGCCTTTCTCATTTGCCATGTTTACATTTTCAGCGGTACAGGAGTGATAGGAATAGCAGATACTTGCACACCAGCCCTCTAGAAAAAAAAACATATATAAGTCACTCCGGAGTATAAGTTGCAGGACCAGCCAAAGCTTGATAAATGCAACGTATAGTCCGGAAAATACAGCACTCTTCTATTGAAACGCAACTTGGATATATATTTTAGAGTAGCCAGTGTACAGCTAATTAGCAGTATAGATGTTTCTTTGTTTTAATTTATCAGTGTGACCCTCATGTGGCGCTATATACTGTAAATAAATGTAATTGAATTGAATAGATGTACTCTCCCCTGAAAATGAGCCAACCTAAGTAGCTGGCAACACGTGAATACCAAGATAATGGTGGTGCTAGTGTTATGGTTTTGGGGCTTCATGAGTCCTGCTGGCACCAGGGAGCTGCTCTTTATTGAGGGCGAAGTCCATCATGCACTGTGACATTGTGAAGCAGCACGTGACCCACTCTCGTGGGAAACTGGGCCACATGCTCGTTTTCCGACATGATAAAAAGCCCAAACACATGTCTTGGAGTGGCCAAGGATGTTTCCTCCGCACCTGAACCCAATTGGGAATCCTCAAGTGGAAGAAAGGGAGGAGAAAGGAGGGAGCGCAAGGTATCCAATATCCACCAGCTCCACCAGAGAAGGACAGTCCCGTGGTCTCCCGTGTAAAGCTTGCAAAAACAAAGCTGAAAAGTCGCGTACATCTTTTTCCACGGCATAGTCTGTTATCCGTAAAAACACAGCCTGACATGATGGTACACCGCCTTGTAGTTGGCGTGTTCACTTTTTGGAGACCTGGCAAAAAGGCGATGCACGTATTAGAAGAAGTGAAGTCATATTTTAGAAATAAACATGCAATGAAATTTAATAAAGAAAGAAACGACAGGCAGTTATTGATTTGAAGCGTGAATATAAGGCGAAAATGAATATCATTTGTCAATCAAATGTATTTTTTTATTTATTTTTCTGCTCATCAACATAAAAGCAATAGATGGATGGCATCATAAACACCGTTATGCCCGAGTGTTTTATCCAGATTAAAAGATACGCGAACACAAAGCAGTGCTTGAATATTTCATCATTTGATTTTAGCATAATGAGAGAATATTATGTATATGATTAAAACTCACTATAAAAAATGTCAATTTATCAATTAATTCTATGTGGTTTTAGTTTAGAAGACAGCGCTACTAAGTCCGTGGTGCTCCGTTGCTCGCTTCTTTCGGCCAATTTATCAAAACAATAAGAGTTCTTTGTCGCTCATGACAAGTTTGTCATCAGTAGCAACATTTATTTGTTTTAAACCTACTCTAATTGGTGTCATTTTGCACAAATGATGGGTTTTCTTTTGTTGTGCTTCAAAAAACATACAAAACTCATTCCTCATTAAATACTTACAGTATTATATAGTGATGTCCCGATCAGATCTTCAGGATTGGCATCGGTCGCCGATCAGATGGATTTTATAGATCGGCTTCCGCCACGAGATCGGGCCGATCCTGTTTCCTGGGCCACACACCAACATGATAGGTGCAGTAAATGCACCTCAAAATTGATTGCCACTCAACTCCGAAAGCGAAAACTTGCCACCATCTTGCAGACATGTCCGTGGGATACCGTGGTTAATTTAGTTTCACGTTGGATGCTGGATATTCGGCTCCATAGCAACTGCGGTTGTCTTCCCTCGCTGTGCCCGGACTCCTCTGTCATGGTGCTGGTTGTTCGAAATCACGCCACAACTTGATCCATAACCATGTCAAATGATTAGTCCTGCCCTAAAAGTATTGTAATAGTGGCTGAATAATTCCACGTCAGGATGGCTGTAATTCAGTTGGCCATTTATTGGCATGTCAACACAAAGCGCTCACCCCTTCGACTAGACCTTTTGCTTGCTAGTTTCTTATTCTACGCATTTGACTGCAAACGTTGGCTCAAATACCACTGCCCCCCACAGCCCTCACACTAAACAGCAGCCTGGATCAACACAATAATCCCACCGCTACAATATTTCCAACGCCCATTTTTTTTTTCAATTTTATTTTTTATTAGTTGGACTTTTATTTTCATTGTGGAGCTGAATCACAGAGGTTTGTTGCAAAAGCCAAACAATATTGTTGGTCATGCTGTGTAATAAAAAAGTAAATTCAGCGATACTTTGGTTGCAATATTTTGAATGCTTTGAAAAGCTAGTAAGTAACTATAGGCAATTCCTCAAATTCATGTTTGTAGCAAAAGTTTATTAAAAAAAAAAAAAGGTCTGTACCAAATTGGCAAGATTTTAAATGCCCCAAAAATGTGGATCGGGACAACCTAAATTAGTATACTAATATTTTAAAAATATCTGTATGAAATTACGGCAATTAATTTCTGACTTAACTTCATCCCCGTTTTCTCACTCTTTGCATCCACCTTTAAAATAAACACATTTTGCTGAGCTTATATTATTCCAAACTGTGGCATCAATTTGATAACAATATTGGGAACAAGCTCACTACAACAGGACAGAGGGGTGCAGCAAAAACACACACAGAACTGGACTTTTTTTCTTCAGTATTATTTTGCACCAGATTTGAAGTGTTTTGTTCCCTATTTTATTTATTTATTCTTTTTCTGTTTTTTTTTTATTTTTTTTCAAATCTCTCCAATCTAGTTTTTATTTTTACGTGATTACGTTTATTTTTGCAGAGCCGCTCTATTCCACATCCGTCCTGGTCTTCCCACCAGCCGAATGACAGCGGCCATCGTCGCAATGCAATCAAGGCCTTTTTAGATACGGAGGCCACATTCAGGAGCCACTTTTCATTGACTTTCTTTGGTGATGTGGAAGTGTGGAAAGGGGGTAACCTGAGGCGGATCGCGTGAAAGTATGCGTACGCCACTTTTTAGAAGACTGAATATTTTTGTTTTCCGTGCCCACATTTTGGAGACTTTTAGTCGGAATCCCACGCACACTTTTGTAGATGAGGCCCAAGAGGATTAAGGCAGTGCTTGGATAAGAATGATGCTCACTCTAAATATTTTTACACAATGTGGGATGTACATGCTTGTGTTGCCAGCTATTCAGACAGTAGTGTGTGTTGACTCATTTTCAGCGCTTAGTAAAATTATATTGCTATACAAGCTGTACACTGACTGCTCTTAAGTATGTCCAAGATGAATTGATATAGTGTTGTCCCTCGCGAAGATGTGAGGGGTGTACTGCAAATGGTGACGTCCTCCTTCATGCAACACTATTTTGTATGACAGTCGGTCATAATAAACTTTTTATGTGCAGCTTTCAACACACAGGTTCTTTTTTCTTTTTTTAATCTCTCCAGTCTGACCCACGGCTACATGTCAGATGTGAAGAGGATCTCGGCAACCTCCATTTTTTTTGAGTCCATGCCCTACAAGCTGAATGTAAGTGGAGAGCCGCGTCTACGTAGCACACACTTTAGATGAACAGTAACTGAACTCAAGATAAACTTTAATGAAGCCCCGTTTATTTAATATGCAGCGATGTCCTTATCTTCCCGCCGGTGCTAATTCATGTTTAGTGTTAAAATGAGCAGTGCATCAGATCAGGATCACTCTGAGTCCGGGGGTCATCAAGGTGTGGCGGTGTTGCGTTTGCTGAAGGATGGCCCTGAGAGTCAGCGTGATGTATGGGCAGCCGGCACCCCTTTGTGGGGAGAGATAATGGGAAATCGACAGGCCGGCCAGCACCGGCGGCTCTGTCCTCGCAACGGTCAGCTTGATAGAGCGGAGGGGGTAGCCGGCAGTAGATGGGAGATTGTCAGCTTGTCTGAATAAAGCTTCCCCCCTCCTCTCACTCGACTTTCTGTTTCACTTTTTCCCTGCCGCCTCCAACTCGGTCGTATTCGACTCGCCTCTAATGTGACTTATTTCAATAAAAGCGCTTGAAGTGTCTCCAAAACCAGCCTGGTATCGGCGCTCGAGTGGGCGCCTGAAAGGTTGCATTTAGGGTGCATTACCTCAATTGCACCGAAATATCTTTTTAAAATAGTTCCGCCCTCTTTCTAAGGTAGTAACTTCAAATGTAGCGGCGCCGAATGGAAATAATCCCTCTTTGATGTTGTTTGCAAGCGAGCCTCAGATATCTAACTTTTTTCTTTTCTTGCCTACTTTTGCCCTAAATCTTTCCTGGCACTCTCCTCACTTGTCCCTCTTCCCCCCCTCCCTCGCTCCCCTCAATGGGCCCCCTCAGCCCGCGACAGGACTCATCGACTACAGCCAGATGGAGATGACGGCCAAGCTGTTCAGACCCAAGCTCATCATCGCCGGAACCAGCGCCTACTCCCGCCTCATTGACTACGCCCGCATCAAGAAGGTGCGCACGCCTTGCCCGACTTTGACCTCTGTTTGTCAGCCCCCCCTTTCAAACTTTTGTGTCAAAAGTGTTTTAACGCCGCAAATCTCCAGATCCAGCATGGCAGGTCAAAGTGGACCAATTTGGAGTTTAACCCAAATTGTCTGGCAACTTTGCCTCAAAGAGACTGAGACTTCAGCAATACCAGTAGAATTTCATTCCCAGTGATTATTGTCAAACCGTGGTGCAGGTAACACTGGTGGTACACTAACATTGGATTCATTGAAAAAAGCCACATGTTGGTCCTGGCTCCTCAGTACAATCATTTGTGTTAACAACTTGATTTTACTACACAATGTCCACAAATGGCACATATCTGCAAATGCAATGCTAATGGATAGCATGGGAGTGAAAGTGGCCATTTGCAGCTCGAGGCTGTTTTTTGTAGAGCTACTGCACATGCTAAAGTATAACTTAACAAAAAAGCTGAAAAAGCCCCCAGCAAAAATGAAAAAAAAAATAAATCTGAATTTTACAAGAGTAACATAATATGAGGAAAAATAATCTCATTTTAGTGGCATAAAGCTGAAATATCAAAAATATGTCTTGTCTTAAGTATGATGACAAACAAAACAATGAATAAAGTTGGAAAAAATACAGCAGAAAGGGAGAATGGAGCAAAAAAACGGCAAATTTGACAAATAAAGTCAGAATAATAAGAGGAAAAAAGTACACAAAAATCCGCAAATAAAAAAAGTAGGAAGACTATTTAAGAAGAAAGTTTATAATATTTTGAGACAAAACAACAACAAATAGTGGGGGGGCTCAGTGCAGAGACTGAACTTCATACGATCGTGTGATTTATTGATCACAAAGATAGGTTTTTCTTGAAATACAGAAACTTCTAAGCATATCTAAATGTGTTGCTTTACATAATATCAAAGTGGCCCTTGCATCCTTTCATTTTTCCAGTGTGTGACCCTCAGTGGAAACCAGTTTGGACACCCCTGCTATACTGCGTTTTTGGTGTATTTTCTTCGGTTACGCAGAACCCGTAAACATGCACAACACAGGTAGCTGTCAAAGGCCAGTGCGTGACACTATGCAATAATAAATGACCTTTGACCTGCTGAAGTAGATTTGAGACTTATTCAAACATTTTAACCATTGAAGGACTACTTGCCCAGTGGTCATTATCACAGGGCGTCTAGTTTATTGAGTTTGTTTACATTTTGTTTGTAGTCCTATCCTAGTGGACAAAATTCCAAGCAAGCAACTTTAAAGCACACAAAGTGCACAAGAGAGCCTGTCATGTGTTGTTACTGCTTAGTCTTTGTTGCACAATTCCACTTTTAGCAAGCTACTTTCAGATGCACTGTCCCACCATTACAGTGCTGTGTGTCTTTATTAAGACCCATAACAGCTCTGCCACTAGACCTGAAGTGCAGCCATATTTCTCCACCATCCTGCTAGTGTGTCTCCGTAGAACCATTCACTGTTTTATGGCGAGAAGCGCCAGGCTCCTGGACAGATTTTCAGTCGTGTTACAGGCACGGTCTTAGAGGGACGTACACACTCCCACCGCCGCCGCCCCTTTAACGGGCTGCTGGTGATCATCACCTCCCTCCTTGTCGTCTCCCGCCAGTAATAAACGTGTTCTGATCCACTTAAGATATGAGAGCAGACAGCAGATTTTCATGATAATGCATATTTACTGGAGTTCTCTGAAGGATCTGATGTCTCTGATCTCTCGCCAGCGAGTCATTTGCATGCGCGCAAATGGTGCCTCTTTTCCTCAAGTGTTGGCAAGAGAAGGCAAAAAAAAAATGTCCCGTTGTGTTGTAATATTTGGGGCCCTCAGAAGATTGCTGATGTCTTTAATTGCCAACAGCTTTCTTTTGAAATGCCTTTGTCTTTAATGAGGTCCAATACAAGTTATACTGTATCCATAATTATGTATCATACTGAGAGGTATGTCTAATAATTTTCCCCTCATGCAACTAAAAATGGTAACTAAAATAATAGACAGGTTCTTGGTCTGATGCATAATTATGCGTGTACAGTAATCTCTCGTTTATGGTGGTTGATTGGTTCCAGGCCTGACTGTGAATTGCCAATTGCCAAAGTAGCATTCCTTATTGATAAATTCAATATTTTCATAGTTACTGCATAGAAAACCTTCTAAATACAGTTTTTAAACATTATTCGAGCCCTCTAGACATGACATAACAGCCCTATAGTCAACTTTACACTCCTATTACCCAGTATAGTAGACGTAAGGCAAAATAAGACATAAGTAAGCACGTGTGTGTAGCTACAAATGTCTTCTGGTGTGTTGGGAGCTGGATGGGGTGGGCAATAGGAAGTAACATCTGGTCCTGCTGTGAAATAATTCAAACCTGAAACAAAAGCCTGTTGTTCCGTTGATCAAGTCTGGTGCTTGTGTGTCTCACCTATCATTACAGTTACTGACACCTGGTGACCGTGGCTGAATGCCTTCTATTTGTATTTTACTTTATTTTGCCATTTTCAGCTTTGAAATGATTAATTTAGGCAAGAAAAGTGTCAAATTTGCTCATAATGAACCACGAAACTACCTGATGTGTTCATATGTTTTTGAAAAACTCTGAGGTTCTGAAATTAGAAGCACAAAGGATTACTGCACTAGTAATATTTTGTCCCTCATGCAACCAAAGATGGTAACTAAAATATAAAGCTTAATGATCCAACTTGAAAAATAAACACTAATAATAAAAATAAATTAATTAATTAACCAGTCCAGGGTGTACCCCGCCTCCTGCCGGAAGTCTGCGAAGATAGGCTCCGGAATATTTCCACGACCCTAATGAGGATAATCGGCATAGAAAATAGATGGATGAATTTTTTTCAGGCATTTTTTGTTTTTTTATGGACAAAATACATTTTTAACTTTCCTGTCATTACATTACTGGGCTGCACTACTGGCTGCACCCAGCAGAGGCACTGTTGCATGGTTACTTCAAGTCCAACCCGTTTTCTGTTCATAGAAGACAAACTTGACATCAGCTATGGCAAGTTGAGCTGCATCCAAGCAGTGCAGCATCGATTCAACCGCAGGAAAAAGAAGTTCAGAACACTGACAGATAGTGTCCCGTGCCATAGAAAATATAAAACTGTCTACATTGATCGTGAACATACCCCCTAGTTGATGTCAAATACGCAAATAGTTAATTATGACTAAAATGTGTTGTCGTCCTCAGCTGTGCACGGACATCAAGGCCTACATGCTGGCTGACATGGCTCACATCAGCGGACTGGTGGCAGCCAAAGCCATCCCTTCTCCTTTTGAGCACGCTGACCTGGTCACATCCACCACACACAAATCCCTCAGAGGAGCCAGGTATGTTAATAACGACCTACCGTACATGGTTATGCCGTATTGTTCAAAAGACTAGTAGAAAGTCCATTGATTCTTCTTCTTTGTCCAGAGCTGGTCTTATCTTCTACCGTAAGGGCGTCCGCTCTGTGGACAAGAAGGGGAAGGAAATCATGTACGACCTGGAGGACAAGATCAACTTCTCTGTGTTCCCCTCCCTGCAGGGTGGACCTCACAACCACGCCATCGCCGGTGTAGCTGTGGCACTCAGACAGGTCAGCAGACCACATCTTTCATCAACTCGTTTCATGCAATGCTAGTCAGCTATTGGGATTAAAGGTGCATCTTCGTTGTGTTGTGTGTGCAGGCTCAGTCTCCTATGTTTAAGGAGTATATTGCCCAAGTACTAAAGAATTCCAAGGCCATGGCTTCTGCTCTCCTCAGCAAAGGCTACACCCTGGTGTCAGGTACTCCAGTTGCATTTAAAATGTAATTCACAAGCAGCTTAGCAGCCAGCTAGAGAAGAAAACTAAGGACTGCAGGATCTTACTGGTTTCTAATATATTCTGTGTCTATCTTCTCGTGATGGTACTCCACTGCATACTACAACCACATAACACGGCATGTTGTTCAAGCATCGTCTTAAAAGCAAATTAATTTGGTTTGTTCTAATGTCCCTGCAGTACCGGGGTTACGTTCCACACCTACAAGCAAATCCATAAGTAATTAATACGCCCATAAAAATGTCTATTTTTAACACACGGCTCGCTCTGCCCCCTCCAAATTCACTAATAATGAATGATTTGACACCATATTGACCGTTGAACGTAGTGCTCCCACAGCCAGATAAACGTTTGCATATTGCAGCACGCAACCATGCTGCGTCTAAGCGCCACTGTACAAAGTCCAAAATCTTAATGCTTGAGAAAAAAGGCATTTTTGGTGAAACATAATGACAAACATGTAATAATTGTGGGCTTGTTAAACATTGGTACAAGTATGCTGTACATTGTACCTGCATTGTTACACATAATAATACACTAGTGTTCAAAATAATAGCAGACTAACCAGATGAATCACTGTTATTTGTGTATTTTATGACAAACACGTAACCAGTAGTGTGCAGTAGATTCTCAGAAAACACACAAGACCCAGCATTCGTGATATGCACGCTCTTAAGGCTGTGCAGTTGAGCATTTAGTTGAAATGAGTGTGTTCAAAAAATAGCTGTGTGGCATTCAATGATCATTGGTCAATTTTGTAAAAAGAACAGGTGTGAATCTGGTGGCCCCTATTTAGGGATGAAACCAGCACTTGTTGAACATGCATTTCTCTCTGAAAGCCGGAGGAAAATGGGTTGTTCAAGACATTGTTCAGAAGAACAGCGTACTTTGATTACAAAGTTGATTGGAGAGGGGAAAACTTATGAAGTGGTGCAAAAAATTGTTGGCTGTTCAACTAGTAGAGCAAATCCGGAGACACAGAAAACAGAAGACAACTATCAAAATGGATCAAAGAAAAACCAGAATGGCAAAGGCTCAGCCAATGATCAGCTCCGTGAAGATCAAAGACCGTGTGGAGTTACCTGTAAGTACTGTGACAGTTAAAAGACGTCTTTGGGAAGCTAATTTTTTTTACAAGAATCCCCCGCTAAGTCCTTCTGGTTAAAAAAAAAAAAGGCATGTGCAGAAGAGGTTACTGCCCAAGAACACATCAGCTGGCCTAAAGAGAAATGGAGGAACATTTTGTGGACTGATGAGTGTAAAATTGTTCTTTCTGGGTCCAAGGGCCACAGACGGTTTGTGAGCCACACGGCTAATATTTTAAACGCACCCCTTTCAACTGATTGCCCAATTGCACAGCCTTAAGTGCGTGCATATCGAGAATGCTGGGTCTTGCTTGTCTTCTGAGAATCCACTGCACCTGCTGGTAACTTGTTTGCCATGTATCAATAAAAATATACTAATAACTGTGATTCATCTGGTTAATCGCATTATTTTGAACATTATCGTATAAATTAATATTGACTTTTGGTAACTGAGATATGTTTTCTGAGGGTAAAAATCTGCCTATTTTTGCATTTTATTAATTTTTTTTTTATAAAAATCGGCAAATTTGCAGAGCATTCATTGTACTTTTGTCCAGTCCATGCAACAGATGCCTAAAAACATAACGCTAGGAAGAGTTGAGAACACAGAATGTTTCGGTGGTTTGATCAGAGCCCAGGCTGAGGCTGTTTTCTTCAAATGAAAACTTTTTTAAATGAATGTTTCAGGGGGCACTGAAAACCACTTGGTTCTGGTGGATCTGCGGCCCAAGGGCATTGATGGCGCCCGGGCAGAACGAGTGCTGGAACTGGTTTCGATCACCGCCAACAAGAACACTTGCCCAGGGGACAAGAGCGCCCTCACACCTGGGGGCCTCAGACTTGGTAGGTAAAGATCACAAGCAAAACTGCTTGATTGTGAAGCACCACCCAAACGCTAGCTCCGATTTCCGATCAACATTTGCAATAAAAATGACTTTATTAAATTAGATTAATCTCCAGAACCCTCCCTTTCTCTCTTCAATATGCTTCACACACTTATTAAACACATTTAAAGAATAAAACGTATAGATACTCGCCACCGATAGTTGATAATGGAGGAAGATGTAAGATGAACTCCTGGAATCACAGTTGTGGCGTAGTTATTCACTTTTTTGTATAACGGCAAATACTGTGCCTTCGAGGACCGCCAAACAAAGTGCAAAATCTCAAGCATAAAAGCATAAATATGTAAAAAAATTGTGGAATTTTTCCAACAGCGGTACACCTGTTCACAGTGATATGCAGTACATTTTACCTGTAGTCTCATTTACAACATTTAATCAACTTGGGGTGAATGCAATGTGTTTTCTGCAGAAAAAAAATAACATTTCAAAAATATATATTTTGGACCAAATATCCACAGCCTATCATTACACACCTCCTGAGGACTATTTCTGAGAAACCAGATCTTTGAACTGTTCAAGAAAGTAGTTATTTACGTACCGGGGACGACCTCTTGCACTTCTCTATAGCCTCTTCACATATATGAAAAAACAAATACATCCTTGCATACGGATATGAGTCTGCACGCTCTGAGCAGGGCATGATTAATTAAACATGTTTAGCTTTTTAATCATCTTCCAGGAAGTTCACAAGCACCACATTTACACTGCCCTATTTTTTTTTTTTTTAGCGTAATCTGCCGGCTGGATCTTTACCTCCTTATGCAAATGACATACCTTTTTCTTTTGTTGATGTATGATTATCATTATTATTGCCATTTGAGTGACCCATTTCTAAACTTTAATTAAGATAGGCCTATCATTCTTCTGTCTAGAAAAGACAATTCTGTTCCTACTTTATAAAGTAGCTCGCTTGAGTAGGCACACACCTTCTAACATGACTACACACAGCCGTGATTGTCTAAATAGGTAAACATAAATCAGGGTCGGGGGGCCACATCAGTGCTTCCAGCGCCGGGGGAGCTGCGGTTCAGTTCAACATGCTCTGCGAGATTGTGGAGCAGAACATTTCCCTTTGGAGAAACTGGAAATTATGTTTGAGTTTGAGCATATGATGCCATGGCCTTTGTGCTTGTGCCTTCCAGGCGCTCCGGCTCTGACCTCCAGGCAGTTCAAAGAAGCTGATTTTGTTCGAGTGGTGGAGTTTATGGACGAGGGCTTCCAAATTGCCTTGGACGTGAAGAAAAAGACAGGTGAGCAAGGACGTTGCAAATGGTAGAGCTCACTTTTTGCGGGGATTATCATCCGAGACCACGAGCAGATGCCAAAAATCCAGGAGTAATTCATGCCTACACGTGTATTAATGGCTACTGGATCAGGTAATACCAGTATAAATGTGACAGAATGGGTGACTACAGAGTTTAATCATGTTAGAAACTCTTTAGAAGGTCAAACTGGTTTTCTATGGAAATATTCTATGTATCGGGGGTTAAAAGACACCCAACTCAAGAGAAGACAGGAGATCAAGTACAATAAAAAAAATACCTTTTTAAACCTTGCAGGTGTGTTTTGAAATGTTTATTGCCCCACAAATTGATGCTAAATTACATTCTTATGTTGTGACCAAATAAACCACTGTTATGATTATGATCATAATACTAATAAATAATATATAATTAATGCAATATTGTCTTTAATATGTAAAGGTATGGAAAGCACCTTTCTGCTTCCATATAATATTTATTATCATCCATAGTAGCAATGCCATAGTTCATAGTCTGCTTCTGGTTTTTCCAAACGAGAAATCTTGTCCCATTTAAATCTTGTGACACCCCTATTTCTGAATATTGAATCCTTCTTTGCAGAAACGTACCTATCACAGTCAGGGCTGGAACCAATTAACCACGATAAACGTGGGACGGCTGTATACCAAGTACAATTTGAGATTAAAAAAACACAGCTTTTCACCCTCCTTGTTGTTCCTGTGCAGGAAAGCTGCAGGACTTCAAGAACTTCTTGCTGGAGGACCCCGAGACGGTGGCCCGCATTGCCGAGTTGCGCCACCGCGTGGAAGCGTTTGCCAGGCCTTTCCCCATGCCGGGCTTCCACGACCATTAGGGCCATTAGAGATGGAGATGTCAGCAACAAAAACAGAATCAAAAGATGAAAACAAGGTTAAACAATAACATTTTGCAGATTTTATAGAAGAAAGGAACCTATTTTCTACTATGTTTTTTGTGTTTACATGGACCCGTCGTACTCAAACACGGACCAGTGAGAGTCATGGAATTTGTCCACTCCCAAGTCTTAATATTTTTTAACCTGTGGCAGGAATTCCTAGCCGTTGAGAGCACAGGTAGAAGCAGTTAGGCAGTGACAGTATCTGCATGAACACCCAAATGATGTCTGGGTATTACAGCGCCATGCAGTGGTTGGGAAGCTACGGCCCATGGGCCACTTGGTGGTCTACAAGAGCATTAGACTTGGCCCAAACCTCAATGACGCCTAATAAAAAAAATAAATTGACAAAACACCTTAAACCATTTATCCCACAAATGCTTGTAATCTATAATATTAAACATGATTTTTCCTAAAATTTGTATTTGTATTACTGGAATAAAACCGAATTTAAATCATTCAGTGTAGCTAAGCGGTGTGCTATTTTTAGTCAACCATAAAAGCAAGAATTAATTTTCCTAATTTGGTTTATACAAATGAATTCCCTTCCCTTCTCCTTTATAGCTCTGGGTATGCTCTTGCTTTGAGTAGGACTTCAAGGTGGTGCTTTACAACAAGATTTGTTTTCTGTTGTTTTTTCAAAAGTGCTTTGATGTAGTTGACAGGTGACCATAATCACTGCATCAGTGAGCAATTCGGGTTTCTGTGTGCTAACCTACGGTGGGGCCAATGTCTCTACCATATTTTGCAAAGCCACCTAATTAGACGGCCGAAAAGTATCATAGCGCACGTGTTGTCAAATACACCCGCGTCTGCTTTTGTCTAAACTGACTTAACATCATTTGAATTACTATTAAGAGTGTAAAAATAGGCAAACCAGATAAAAGTGGGTGCTGTCATGATATGGTGTGATATTAATATATAATAAACATATTCATTAAATTAATATACAGTATGAACATGGAGAATGTTTATCTCCCAAGTGTGTATATTCTGCTCATTTTATTTTATCATTACAGTGGTCATTGTGGGGGTTACTTGTAATATACAAGAGAAGGTAAACTCTCATTATTATCTTGAAAATGTGTCATGCAACAACTTTTCGTAACTATTGGATGTTTGTCGTTGTTCCCCATTGGAAAGAATAGACGTTCTTATAACCCAAAGTTAAACATATAAAAAGTAACAGTCCAATGAAGATTTGATGTGGTGAAAAGGAAAATACAATATTAGACTTGGAGGGATGCATTTGGGATTTTAGTGTAAGTGTAAAAGGCTAACTTTATTATCAGCACACCGTCTCCCACCATACACAGTGTTGACTGTACACTGCTTCCCCCGCCGGAGACGGCCGATGGTGGTCCAGAATCTCTTTGAAGCCATCAGGAAGTCGTTTTCCATGGCCTCTCCAAACTCCTCCCATGTCTGGGTTTTTGCCTCAGCGACCGCCAGCGCTGAAGACCGCTTGGCCTTCCGGTACCTGTCAGCTGCCTCTAGATTGGGCCAAGACGGCCTGATAGGACTCTTTCTTCAGCTTGACGGCATCCCTCACCATTGGTGTCCACCAACGGGTTCTGGGATTACCGCCTCGACAGGCACCGACCACCTTACGGCCTCAGCTCCGATGGGCCGCATCGACAATGGAGGCACAAAACATCACCCATTCGGATTCAATGTCCGGTGCCTCCCTCGGAACATGGTCTAAGCTCTCCCTTAGAACTCCTGACAGGGGACTCTGCCAGACGTTCCCAGCAGACCCTCACAATGCATTTGGGTCTGCCAGGTCTGACCGGCATCCTTCCCCACCATCGGAACCAACTCACCACCAGGTGGTGATCAGTTGACAGCTCCGCCCCTCTTCTCACCCAAGTGTCCAAAACATGTGGACGCAAGTCCGACGACAAAACCACAAAGTCAATCATCAAACTGCGGCCCAGGGTGTCCTGGTGCCAAGTGCACATGTGGACACCTTTATGCTTGAACATGGTGTTCGCTATAGACAATCCGTGACGAGCAAAGAAGTCCAATAATAAGATACCGCTCGGGTTAAGATCAGGAGGGTCGTTCCTCCCAATCACACCTCTCCAGGTCTCACTGTCGCAGCCAACATGAGCGTTGAAGTCACCCAGCACAACAAAGGAATCCCCCGAGGGAGCACTCTCTAGTATGTCCTCTAAGGACTCCAAAATGGCGGGTATTCTGAACTGTGTTTGGCGCATAAGCGCAAACAACAGTCAGGACCCGTCCCCCCACCCTAAGGCGTAGGGAAACTACCCTCCCGTTTACTGGGTAAACTCCAACGTGCAGGCTTGGAGCCGGGGGGCAACAAGAATTGCCCCCGCTGCCCGTCGCCTCTCATTGCCGGCAACACCAGAGTGGAATGAAGTCCAGCCCCTCTCGAGAGGACTGGTCCCACAGCCTGGTTCCATTAAGTAGCATGCTAATGCTACTTAATATAGCATTAGCATCATTAGCATAGTGCTCAATGTTGTTTACCGTCAGTGCATCCATTCAGTTAATTGTATTCCAAATTGTTTTCATTGGCGTTGTATCATGAAAAATGTCAACGCAAATATGCAATACATGGACTAACAGCTGATTGGTTCTTGCCATAATAACATGAATTCTAGCAGGTGTCCAATAGGGCTGTTGGCTGTCGATCAGCCTGACTTCTGCACAACACAACTGATGGTCCCGTTAATAAGGTAAGACATCCTCACGCTGTAATGCTGACAAGGCACCCATGTGAAGTGAAAATCATTTCAGGTTACAATACCATGAAGTTCTTTCACTTTTTTTTTTACTAAGCACATAACTCCAAAAGTGTTAATCCATAGTTTTGATTCCTTCAGTGAGAATCTACAATGTCAATAGTCATGCAAATAAAGAAGGATGGATGGGAAGTGTGTCCAAACTTTTGGCCTGTGCTGTCTATGAACACGCTCGTCTCGGTCTGTTGAGCCAGCACAGCCGAGCTGACGTGCCATGGCTGAGACGGACACGCATGGCTAAAACAGAGTGAGAAAAAAAAAGCTTTGCCTCTCATTCCTTGTGGAAGTGGTAACCTTGCAGCCTAACCGAGCAAAGTTAGTTCAGCAGCCTGCCATTTTTTGTCCATGCGGAGATCCCATAGCCTGTGCAATGAGAGGTAAACAAAGAATAATAGAGTTTAAAAGTGACTAGAGGGGTGTTATTTCAAGTCTTCAGGACTCTAATAATGTTTAAACACATACTAAGAAAGTCATAAACTGGTTCTCTATGCTCTAAGTACAAATATATTCCATTTATTAATATTGAATCCTACTTCATTTACCGCAGTCAGGTCTGTGAAAAATTAACTACAATATATACTGTATTATGTATTTATATACTGCAAAATTATTTAAATATACAAACATAAATTTGGGGGTGTGTTAGGGAGCAAGATTGCATGTAACTGTGTTCTAATAGCGTTCTGAAATTCTGGGCCTTGTGATAATAATAATAATCCCATTCAGCCACTCTTTTTTTTTTTCAAATTGTAACCTACTGTGACCCACTAAACTGCCCTATACAGTAGCCCCTTACCACTTTGCACTTTGAATTTGACAGCTTCATTCTATCACATTTTTAAAAAAAATAATAAAGGAGGATAAGCGGCATAGAAACAAATGGATGGGTAAGACAGCACTGTTTTGTGGTTGTAACAGCCCATTATTTGTCAGAAAATGCATATTTACATTGTTTTTTCCTAAATTACGTTTTTTTTAAGCACAAAAATGGCTAAGTAAAAAAACGAGTCATTCAGAAGACACATTCAAAGACTTGACGATATACCTGTATAGTATTTTACACATGTCACTGGGTGTCAGTATTGTTACCCTGATGGGTACTTTCTAGAACAGGACGTTAAAAAAAAGAACAAAGGCTTATATTAAGCGAGCCGTCTTTAAAAGGAGGATGTGAAGAAGCTACCCAGATGCGTTATAACTTGGACTTAGTCCGTAACAAGAAAACACGCAGTGAAAAAGTACTCTCAGGCTGTAACTGTTATAATTGTCTCCTCCATTGGCCATCTGCTGGCTTGTCTGCCAATGTTAGTCATATATCAAGGACTTAGTACACACACACTCCTTCGAAGGACAAGATGATCAAATCCTGTTTCCTCGCCAGCAATAAATCACAGCTGTTTAATGAGGAAAGGGATAAATGACAATGTCAGCAATTATTAATGTGTGTGTGTGTTCCTCTGTATGACATGTGACATAATTAAGCCCTGCACGAGTTGACAGGAGGGTAAGACGTCTAAATATAGAGCAGTGCGGGTGTTATGGCACTGGTGCTTCAGGTGGTGTAAGAGTAGGGGTGTAATGATGCGCTTTGATAACGATTCGATTCACGTCACGATTCCTGGTTTGCCGGTACAATTCAAGGGCGATGTCGGTTCATTTAGAACTATCCGATTTAGAAACGGTTCATAAGTTCATGCAGAAACTTGGTTGCCAAAAATTCAAACAGTCTGACTGTGAAATAAATTTCTGGATACTGGACAGCACAGGTGAAATTTCCTAAATTCCCGTTGTTTTTTTGAAAGGGAATCGGGTAGGAGACTACCACACTATCCAGTGAACATGATGCCCCCGATAGTACGATAGTACTGTTTCTATTCTGATGGCCGGACTTACCGGATACATGAAGTTTTACGCCGAGTTTGCCCGGGTGTTGCCAAAGGGACCGGAAGATAGTAAAAGACAAAAATAAACATATACAACAAATATAACATCGATTTTGAGCTGCAACGATTAATCGATTAATCGATAATTAATCGATTATCCAAATAATTGACAACAATTTTGGTAATCAATTAATTGTTAAACAAAATTTAAAAATAAAAAAAATGCATTCATGCCCTGTTAAAGGGATTACTGCAAAGAAGGGAAAATAAAAAATGCCTTTTTGAAAATCCAATTAATCTGAAAAATAATCAACCGATTATAGATAGTTAGCTGATAGTTGCGGCCCTGATCGAAACCTGTGTATTTACATTTGAATGGTATTGTCTATCTACTAAGAGATCTACACCGTACACACTACTACATCACTAGTCCTGGGATGTCCTCTGGAACAGGTGGAGGAGGTAGGCCAGAAGAGGTTGACAGCCAAGCTGTCCTCCTTGATGGACAAAGACTCCCAACCCCTCCAACACACACTCACCGCACTAAGGAGCGCCATTAGTGAGAGGATGATGCAGGCAAAGTGTGTGAAGGAAAGGTATCGCAGGTCTTTCCTTCTGGTTGTCATGCCAAATTGCTTGTTAAAAAAAACAGTCGTCTTCAGCTCAATGTGCAAAGAGCTGGTAACTGTGTCTATCATTGCCAGTAAAACATATTTTCCACAACATAATATAAGGGAAGGTTGTGTTTGCGCTTTGTTGCCGGTTTCACTCATAAGTGTTCTAGAGTCAATCTGTGAGTTTCAGCAAGTAAATCTATATTTTTTACTAGGTCTATTCTATTCATCTTAGAATAATAATCTGGGGGCCTTCCGGTTCTAAATATTGCAGAGTGCATGCAGCTGTCACTTACTGGCAGTCAATAAACATACTTTGTGTGTTGTATCATACAACACAACATCAGTTAATGTTATTATTGTGTTATGTTTGTGAACATGTCACTTTCTTGGCTTTGAATGATTTTGTTTTGTCAAAATCACCACTTAATTTCACTCATATTTCTTAGTTGTTTATTGATCTATGACAGCATATAACAAAAATGTGACTACTTTAACTTTGGTATTGTTTTTCCCCAACCTTTTTTGGTGTCATAGGAACTTTCATTTCCTTTCTGATTTGCAGAAGCCTGTTCATCCTGGAAGTTTGCTTGAAATTGATGTCGGGCTGCAACTAATGATTATTTTCATAATCGATGAATCGGTCGCTTATTTTTTCGATCAATCGGATTTTTAAAAAGACATTTTTAATTTTCCCTTAGTTGCAGTAATCCCTTTAAGAATGCATGAATGGACGTTTTCCCTCCACAAATCGTAGCAAAGAGGAAGATCTCAGTCACCAAAATTGAAGTAGCAAAGTGTAAACCATCAAACGTCACAAACACTCTACTGCAGTTTGACTGTTCTACCAGTAGGTTTTGTGTGTATGCATGGTAAGAGATCATAGAAAGAGTGCAGAAATGTAGGCATTTTCCTAAGCACAAGTATGGGATTGACTTTGCATGGGAATGCTTTTACACACGCTCTACACACACATCTCTGCAGCGGTTTGCTTAGAAGATATCAAAAAAGGCAAAAATGTTGATAGCTCTTTTCCAAAATCAAAGGTTATGTGTGTGAAGTATCTTGCTTTGCCTGGAACACAAAAGATAAAATGTCTGCTTTCGTGGATCATTAAGGAAATCAAAAAATAGTTACATTAGAGTGGCTAAAATCAGGATATTTATAATAAATTTTTAAATGAAACGATTAATCGATTACCCAAATAAGGTCAATTATTTGGATAATCGATTAATAATCAATTCTTTGATTAATCGTTGCAGCTTTAGTTACAATGCATTTAAAACACGATACACATTGGAACCCCGGGAAACGAGTGCTTTGGGATACAAAAAAATTGGTATACTAAAAGACCTTTTGGATTTTTTATTTTTTTTTTTGCGTCGGGTTACAAAAAATTGTTTACTTAACGAAAAGTTGTCTATCTGGCCAATCATGTTTTTTTTTTCGGAATTTGTCTTATTTACCGTATGCTAAAACATACGTCTACAAAAAAAGACAACGGAAGCAAAACAGTTTAGTTGAACTTATTTACTATTTAACTTCTCCCACAAATCCATCAAAGTCCTCACCACCCATGGGCAATTTCGCCGTCAAACATGCCGGGTTCCCTGTCATCATTGTCGGTATCGTTAACATTCCTACCCCGGACCGTCTTTATCAGTTTTTCCAGCCTAAACCTGTCAGCTGCCGTGAGGCTGCTCCCCCAGCAGACCACACCATAGGAGCTGGCAGAGGCCACAACACAGTCTTAGTAGGACTTCAGGAGTGTCCCCTGCATCCCAGAGGACCTCAGCCTCCGGAGCAGATACGCGTCCGCTCTGACCTTTTTTGTCAAGTGCATTTGTGTTGTTATGCAGCTGTCCAATCTGACCGCATTCAAAGAGAGAGAGCTTTATTGCCTTTTCCATCAAGAGATCAGGAGAAGGGAGTCTTGTAGACATTCTTTGAACTGAGCCCTTTTCTCTCCTTGTTATATTCAGAGTGAAAACTTTATAGTTTGTCAATGCAGCATAATTCTTTTGGCCCACTTTCAGCACAGCGCAAGCTATTCTCACAAAACATAAACGTGCCAGAGGGATATTTAGAAATTTATATAGGCAGGATGCTACCTACTTGCATCTTGATATATTTTTATTGGCCTCCCTGTGCCGCCCTCTTTGTTTTTTCCCCCTTTGCAGCAACTTTGTATGGATCAGCACAGCACGTGCACCTGAAGTGTCTAAATGTAACACGGACATGGTTGGACATAGGATAAAAGAAAACTCAGACTTTACAAACATAAATATTCGCCATTGTTCACTGCACAGGAAACTAAATAGCTAGTCCGCAAGAGTTGAGGTTACGCACCCAGGAAAACACTGCCCTCTACCCTTTTCCCAATTCATTCGTTCATTTTCTACAGCGCTTGTCCTCATTAGGGTCTCGGGCATGCTGGAACCTATCCCAGCAGACTTTGGGCGGGAGGCGGGGTACACCCTGGACTGGTCGCCAGCCAATCGCAGGGCACATATAGACAAACAAACATTCACATTCATACCGATGGACAATTTAGAGCGGCCAATTAACCTAACATGCATGTTTTTGGAATGTGGGAGGAAACCGGAGTACCCGGAGAAAACCCACACACGCACGGGGAGAACATGCAAACTCCACACAGAGATTCGAACCCAGGTCTTTCAGATCTCCTGACTGTGTGGCCAATGTGCTAACCACTCAGCCACCGTGCGGCCCGCTTTTTCCAATTAATCAATCAAAAGAAATTGATTGAATTTCAACATAATATTTCTCTCCTGCCCCACGTTACCCCTGCTTATTTCAGTGTGCTGACAATTCTAGATGCTTATCTGAGTGAGCGAACACTAGCGGATGAAAGGCAGCTCTATCTTCCCCGCCGCATCGGCGAATGAGCCCACGGCCAACTAGCCCGACACCACAGCGGCTGCCTCCTGTTTTTGCACCATGTCCTATTTACTTATTTACCCGGCCTCCCTCACGCCCCTGCAACCACCGTCTTATCTCGTCCAATAAAAGTTAATCCTCGTCTAAAAATATCCCCTTGTGCTCAAGAGAGGGTGTCACGGAGTAAGAGTCGGTCCCTCAGGAGGAAGACGTGGATGACGCACGGTTATATGTCTCATCACATGGTTTCCCGTGTGGCGCCATGTTTTGGTAAAGATAACAAAAACATCCATCCATCCATTTTCTATACCGCTTATCCTCATTAGGGTCACGGGGATGCTGGAGCCTATCCCAGCAGACTTTGGGCGAGAGGCGGGGTACACCCTGGACCGGTCGCCAGCCAATCGCAGGGCACATATAGACAAACATTCACACTCTAATAGACAATTTAGAGTCGCCAATGAAGCTAACATGCATGATTTTGGAATGTGGGAGGAAAGCGGAGTACCCGGAGAAAACCAACACACGCACGGGGAGAACATGCAAACTCCACACAGAGATGCCCAACGGAGATTTGAACCCAGGTCTTCCAGATCTCCTGACTGTGTGGCCAATGTGCTAACCACTTAGCCACCGTGCGGCCCATAACAAAAACAAAGATAACAAATACTTCCATACAGTGTCATTCATGAAGATTTCCAGACCTTATTGCATACGCATATTTAATATGTATATTTACTCTCCTAATTGTAAAAATATTTGACGCCGACATGCAAACAGTGCATAAAATATGTTTTTTTTAGTTATTTTAATGTAACATAACTTCCGTGGTTTCCACTTTCCTCTTAGATATTCCTGCCTTGTTTACAATGAATTACGAAGTCGGAGTATACATATGTATGTGTGTACACGAGTACACATACGTGTATATGTAGTAATGGTGTAACGATTTATATTCCTATGATCCAACTACATCCATCTGTGTTCGCCAAATTACCATTCCAGACGACACATCAATCGATTTAATCGACACTGGGAAATAAAGCACTGCGGGTTTTATACGGATGTGTGATTTGTAGCTATTTTAATGATAAAGACGTTCAATGCTGTAACAGTTTGATTTGTCATAAGTCGATTAGTCATGCCTGGCGCACTGGTGACGTCATGTGACACTGTGCATGCGCACTCTGTAGGAAAAGTTTAAAAAATATTATAAATATAAATATATAAAAAAAGGCGTCCTAAAATATGCAGTTTTTTCATAGTCCATTGGTACACATGCTTGTTAGCTAGATGGCTTCAGTTTGGTGCATGTCAATTTATGACCAAATTGAAAGGGGAACGTTTAACAATCATGATAAAGCAGCATCTGAAGTACTTACTTATTTGTTCCTATGATTATTCACACACTGCGATGCACAACATCCTGTGCTGTCCTTTCTGCTTTCTGCTCCATTTTCTTTGCGCCGTGAGGCGTTCAGGCACACTCGTAATTGAGAGGGTTGACGCTAATTGTTTTTAAGGTTTATTCACGTATCCCCTGTTACAGTTGGTGTACCCCTGAGGCTACGCTTACCCCACTTTGGGAACCTGGGATGTAAACAACCATGCTGCAAAGCGTTGGTTATGCGAGGCGGAATCAATTATTCCAATTCCCAGGTTGAAAGCCATCAATCGTAAAATCATGGATGGACCAACTTATGGAGTACCCGGAGTCACGCATGGCTCTCAATTTACTGGTCCATCTACGTTCCTACCCTCAACTATGGTCATGAGCTTTGGGTAGTCATCCGGGAGAGACTCGGAGTAGAACCCAGGTGGTTCGGGCATCTGGTTAGGATTCCTCCTAGACGTCTCCCTGGGGAGGTGTTCAGGGCACGTCCGACCGGTAAGAAGCCTTGGGGAAGACCCCGGACGCTTTGGAGAGACTATGTTTCTCAACTGGCCTGGGAACGCCACGGGATCCGCTAGGAGGAGCTGGACGAAGTGGCGGGGGAGAGGGAAGTCTGGGCTTCCCTGCTTAGGCTGCTGCCCCCGCGACCCGACGGATGGATGGGTGAAGTTGTCTACTAATTAATGACAGTGTGAAAATGAGCTTTTTATGTATCTAACGATATTTTCATGTATTTAAGGATATTTCATGGTACTACAACCCATGGAATGCTATAAATAAAATAAATGAATGGGCCAAAGTCAGCCATCAAAGTGGTAGTGGGCTGGATCACTTAGTTAAGCTACACCTGATGCCAGTGGCAATGCATGGTAAGTATTAGTAGCTAAACTGGATCCATAATTAGAAGCCAATGGTCCGTATTCTGTTTGATGATGCTACCAATAGCTGGTGTGTGTTTGTGTTAGCCTTTGCCCTGGAAGTTTAGACCTTTACCAACGTAATCACGACCTATGAAGGTGTTCACGTCGGATAAGTAACACTTTACGCCACTCTGTGTGTGCGTGTGTGTGTGTGTTTGTGTGACCTTGTAAATTGTACCTCAGTGTGATCCCTTGGCTCGGCTGATTACCTGTCAGCAGCTTTTGCACACACACACACACACACAAGTTGCAATACCCACTGGGCAGGTCACTGTCGGTTNTGCATGTCAATTTATGACCAAATTGAAAGGGGAACGTTTAACAATCATGATAAAGCAGCATCTGAAGTACTTACTTATTTGTTCCTATGATTATTCACACACTGCGATGCACAACATCCTGTGCTGTCCTTTCTGCTTTCTGCTCCATTTTCTTTGCGCCGTGAGGCGTTCAGGCACACTCGTAATTGAGAGGGTTGACGCTAATTGTTTTTAAGGTTTATTCACGTATCCCCTGTTACAGTTGGTGTACCCCTGAGGCTACGCTTACCCCACTTTGGGAACCTGGGATGTAAACAACCATGCTGCAAAGCGTTGGTTATGCGAGGCGGAATCAATTATTCCAATTCCCAGGTTGAAAGCCATCAATAGTAAAATCATGGATGGACCAACTTATGGAGTACCCGGAGTCACGCATGGCTCTCAATTTACTGGTCCATCTACGTTCCTACCCTCAACTATGGTCATGAGCTTTGGGTAGTCATCCGGGAGAGACTCGGAGTAGAACCCAGGTGGTTCGGGCATCTGGTTAGGATTCCTCCTAGACGTCTCCCTGGGGAGGTGTTCAGGGCACGTCCGACCGGTAAGAAGCCTTGGGGAAGACCCCGGACGCTTTGGAGAGACTATGTTTCTCAACTGGCCTGGGAACGCCACGGGATCCGCTAGGAGGAGCTGGACGAAGTGGCGGGGGAGAGGGAAGTCTGGGCTTCCCTGCTTAGGCTGCTGCCCCCGCGACCCGACGGATGGATGGGTGAAGTTGTCTACTAATTAATGACAGTGTGAAAATGAGCTTTTTATGTATCTAACGATATTTTCATGTATTTAAGGATATTTCATGGTACTACAACCCATGGAATGCTATAAATAAAATAAATGAATGGGCCAAAGTCAGCCATCAAAGTGGTAGTGGGCTGGATCACTTAGTTAAGCTACACCTGATGCCAGTGGCAATGCATGGTAAGTATTAGTAGCTAAACTGGATCCATAATTAGAAGCCAATGGTCCGTATTCTGTTTGATGATGCTACCAATAGCTGGTGTGTGTTTGTGTTAGCCTTTGCCCTGGAAGTTTAGACCTTTACCAACGTAATCACGACCTATGAAGGTGTTCACGTCGGATAAGTAACACTTTACGCCACTCTGTGTGTGCGTGTGTGTGTGTGTTTGTGTGACCTTGTAAATTGTACCTCAGTGTGATCCCTTGGCTCGGCTGATTACCTGTCAGCAGCTTTTGCACACACACACACACACACAAGTTGCAATACCCACTGGGCAGGTCACTGTCGGTTGCTGGGAGCATATTGCTATATAATGGGAGCGGAAACACACACACACACACACACACTCTCAAATGGCCACCTGCAGGAAGGGATCTTAGATTGGCCATTAAGGCTGGGATTAGGAGAAGCCATGAGTGTGGCACTGAGGCTTTTTGTGTGTCGTTAGAGCAGGATGTTTTGGCTGCTGTGGTGTCTGCCGTGCACTGATATTGAGTGACAGCATACACGCATAGAACATTCCAATTCACCACTCGGTGAACTCGGCAACAAAGCAGAAGCGTGCCAGCAGGAGGCATTTTTGGAGAAAGTGCTAGTTTTTTTTGTTTTTTTTAGCTCCATGTCCCTAAGTGGAAAATAGTAATTGTGATCAAACAGTTGATTGATTTTGTCTCCATGCGCTGCATCTAAGCATCTGAAAAAGCGCTCTATGACCCACACGTATATTCATCCCTCATGACGGAGTTCTATTTTGGTTCTCTCGATCTGCAGTTTCATTTCTCAGCATGCGTGACTTTGGTGACCCGTGTGTGTGTGTGTGTGTGTGTGTGTGTGTGTGTGAGAGAGAGAAAGAAATGATGATGTTTATTGCACCATGTTTTAAGGCAAAATAAGTGTTCATCCACCACAAACGCTTGCTCCACTCGCATCTACAGCAACATCAAAAACACAAAATATTCCAAGGAAAAACATTTATTTAGAAGAATAAAGTTGTATAAATCCTTATCTTAAAACCTCTTTTTACTTTGGTGACAGGGCAGTGGATCCCCACACATTTACTATCCAGCTCCAGGTACTTTCTGAAAATTGGTTAATTTTTGGTCCAAAAGATAATAATTTTATTTTTTTTTTTTTTTTTTCATTCAGCAATAATGTATAAATATGCGAGACTACACGTAGAAGGTAAAAAAATCCCACAAACCTCACATGTTTATGTCCAGGGCTGCAACTAATGATTATTTTCTTTGTCAATTAATCTGAAGCGTCCTGTTTTGGTTTAATCTGTTTGGTTATGCTGGTGTGTGTGAATATCTTGTTTTGTCTAAAACACAAATACACCAAATCTGCTCTCATGAGTGACCATTCAAAAAAATCACATTTGAGAGGTTGAAATCAGAGGATGTTTACATTTTTCAATCAAAAAACGATTAATCAATCATCGATTAATAATTGTTGCCACTATATTTACTGCATGTCTTTATGCTTCACTGATCATGTTTTTCCATCCTGTGTTGAGATTCCACGCCTTGTTTGGCAGACCTTAAACGCATCACAGCTGCTGTGTTACTCCAAAGTGTGCATGGACCGTCTTCCATCCTCATTCGTTAATGGTGAGTAGTTATAGATTTTACACTTTACATGTGTTTGATAAGTCTTTGACTAATATTGAAAAGAGAATGTGAAGGTTCTGGAGCTGAATCTAATCTAATAATTTCAACAGCCACTTTTATTGCAAACGTTGATCTGATAGAATGTCAATGTCAAGCACATTTTTATAGACGTGTACTCTGATGGTCTGAGAAGGTAACCCCCATGAAAAGCAGGGCTGTGCTCTATATTCCAAAGGGACAATACTACAGAATATTGGATATACTTTGAGAAGATAGGCCGCACGGTGGATGAGTGGTTAGCACATTGGCCACACAGTCAGGAGATCTGGAAGACCTGGGTTCAGATCTCCGTTGGGCATCTCTGTGCGGAGTTTGCATGTTCTCCCCGTGCGTGCGTGGGTTTTCTCCGGGTACTCCGCTTTCCTCCCACATTCCAAAAACATGCATGTTAGGTTAATTGGCGACTTATTGGCGATTAACCTTGAGCGTTGAGGCGACGACCCCAGGATGCAAGAGACTTGGACCCGGATGCAGGTAAAAACTTGTAGTTTAAATAATAATTGCCGCAGTGCAGCAGCAGGAATCTCCAAACGTCCGTCAACAAACAGAGCAACGGAAATCAAATGACACTCAACAGAAAGCAAACAAACGAAAATGCTAAATGACAATGTGAGGTGCAGGAAAAGTAGAGTAAAAGACAGGACAACACAGGAAGTGCCACCAAAATAAGACCACATAAACGGTAACTAATGCATAAGTAGTGAAAATAACAGGCTGTCAGGCAGACAAAAACATGGAGCGTGACATTGAGGGCTCTGATAATGTTAAAATTTGATATAGAAGGTTGTAAAAAGGGTGTTGCCACAATTATATGTATTAAAACTACATTGGGAATCTTACTTAAGCAATTAAGTGCAATAAACAAGGGATTGCCGTATACTTCCATTATTTTCCGCCTGTTGTATGACCATGTCATGTCCACCCGCCCTCCTCCTTATGATCCCGCTTTGGACTTCAGTGGAATTTTGATGCACGACCTTTGCCTTGCTATGGAGAATTAA
The DNA here is from genome assembly GCA_024372805.1 of Oostethus manadensis. Classification (NCBI taxonomy): domain Eukaryota; kingdom Metazoa; phylum Chordata; class Actinopteri; order Syngnathiformes; family Syngnathidae; genus Oostethus; species Oostethus manadensis. The sequence goes on from QODF01000178.1 coordinate 304,625, forward strand.
ACATGCCGTGTCCCGACCTTTTTGTCTGCAGCCACTTTTATTCCGCCGGCATGCAACGCACCCTTGAAGTCCTGAGAAAACGCTCTGTTCCCCAAAACATATTCCCTGAAGCTGTCATCATCAGATCTATCACTTTTTCATCCATACATATATATATGTATGTGTGTGCCTCTTTCAGGTCACGGTAGTACCCTTTAATATTTTGATGAGTGTTCTCAGGCTGTGACCTTGTTGGAGAGGCGCAACAAATGAGTGGCCACAGCAGAATGCCATTTGCATTCCTTTGCGGAAGATTTGAGGTTATTTGAACAGATGAGGAAGCAGCTCATGAGACATTGCAACCAAATCATTTTGCATATTTTCAGTGACATGGATGAAGTGCTTGTGTCTAGATTAGTTTCCAGCCACCTCATTTGAGTGTGACTGGGGGGGATACGGTAGATCCCAACTTTTTGTGAGGGTTACGTTCCAGGACCGCCTTCACGACGAAATCACATAAGCGGTGGATGAAGTGCATATAGGTCGAAGCAGGGGCGTATTTAATCTTTTGGGGGCCCGAGGCAGACCTTGTCATGGGGGCCTTCCACACCATTTTTTTGGACCTGTGACAGTTCTATTTGCTGAACTACATCAAGTCCTTGAAATCGTTTTATGGGGTTATTATTACCCTTATGGGATGATTATTACCCAACCAGTCAATCATCTCAGTGACATTTAACATAGGTTCCCGCTTTAATTCCACATCTTTGTGATGAAAAGCTTCATCTCTCTGCATTCTCCGCCGCTGCTTTACTTGTGGCTACGTTTCCCTCCTTTATCACGGTTGATACGATATGTGAATTTCCGCAAAGCTGGACTTTTATTTATTGATGAAATATTTCCATGGTTCCAGCTGTTTACAACCTTCTAAATATGGATTTTAACATCAGAGCCATGGATGACATGAAATAACACCTCTATAGTCACCATTACACTCCTACTACTCCTTGTGGTGGACATAGTAAGAGAAATTAGACAATATAGAGCTCCTTGTTGTTTTCCCTGCGCTTCCTGGTGTCTCATCGATGTAACATTACTACCAGTTAGTGACTGATCATCACAACCTCTTTGAATGCATCTTTTGAATGCCTTTTATTTGCATTTTAGTTCATTTAGCCATTTTTATGCCTGAAAATGCTTCATTTGCACCAAAAAAATGTAAGATTTGCTTGAATATATTTATACACCACTGGTCAAAGGTTTTAGAACACTCCAATTTCTCTGGAGGAAAATCCTACATTTTAAAATGGTAAGATGATCGGTCTGACTCTCCGTCTTTCTTGCCAATTTTGTAGCAAGAATGTACTTTCTCCAGTTCAATACTCTACAGATTATGCTCACAAGGGTATAGTACCACAGTATGCTCCCAACGCTGCTTTGATGCAGACAGAGGAGGTAGTAAGTACTCCAGAACTTGCAACACAAGACTTAGTTGCACCAACTGCCAAGGTTTGATCCACCTCCATTTCTGCAGATCAGCTTCTAATTGTAGACTCATTTTTTGGTCTCTGAAACAGGCCTTTTTTTTTTTTTTAATAATTCTGAAATATGCGTTATTTTTCAGTTTTGTGTAACCTCACCCCTTTTTTTTTTACCTCTAGCACTTCACCACTTTCCTGTCTACCATTTCAAGCTACCGGTATTCATTATAATTTGGGCACTTGAAATTCAACAAATAACTGGAAAAATTGGGGTGCTCTAAAACTTTTGACCGGTAGTGTATATAAAGAGCATAATTTAATAATTAATATAATTTGGAAAAAACAATGTGAAAATGCGCCAAAATTGTATCCCAAAATATACGCTTATATGGAAAAGTGCACTATTTTGGAATGTTGCCCATCATCCACTATCCTTCTGTGGGACATGTGAATTGATAAGCTGCCTCTTTTCAGCTGTTTTGATATTTTTAGAACACACAGAAAGGAGAAAGACACGTGTGTTCGTGTCTCACCTAAGTATTGTTGATGATGGGCAACATAAAAATAGGATAGGGTTTGGATTAGGGGGTCGACAAAAAAAGGGCTCAGTTTCTGGTTGGACAGAAAGGAAGGTCATCATGTGAAGTGGAATTTGGCAACGCTCCTCATCTGGATTTTACTGCATGGCTTCCTCCCTCATTTTCCTGCAGCACATCACGCCATGGAAGCACAAAAAGAGACTACAGTAATGCTTCCTCAAGCCCATCTGACCACAGCGCTCATCAACGAGAGGTCTTGCTATATGGCTGACCCCTCCGACAAGTGGCTCTTTGTGGACAGATATAGGACAGGAAAAGTGCTTAATGAACTGTATGTCAACATGACAGGTTATGTCATTCTGTGAATTATTCTAATCACTGATATGTGAAAATGTCCAGCTCATTGAAGCATTGCTAGCACTGAGTAGGTTAGTAGCATTTTAACTGTTTTCAGAGGAAGATACGTTTGTTATTATGCTAGGCATGTTTACATTGTTAACAACAGCGGCATTGCAGTTTGGCGTCAGCGTTGCCAGCATTCACACGCAATTTCTCCTGAACCTGCACAGGTCTAGTTACATCTGGTATTGAATTCATCTTCTGGAATCTGACAGAACGAAAGCATTTTTATCCAATTCTGTACTTTGGGGGACTGTCAGTTATGCTTAACTTAATGGAGTTTTGAAGTTTTGTTAAATGAGTCTCCACTAGTTTCCTGTTGTGCAAAAAAACTTTTTAATGATGTCAGAAGTCAAGCTCCCATAATATTACAACCTTTTCCCTAACCTAATTTTCCCAAAAATGACAACTTGATTTTGTATCGTTTTTTTTACAACTTTAAAACATTTCATATTAAATATTATAACTTGAAATGACATCATTTTGCCTCATAATATAACGGCTTTATTCCGGTAAATCTTTTCTTAATATTTGTACTTCATTTTCATACAATTCTAGCTGTGTTTTCTATTTCTACAGTTTTTTAATAATAAAAAATTAAAAATTAATAATAAAAATAAAACTTTATTCCTATAAAATTTTGACATTATCCTCAAAACTTTAACAGCAACCTAATTTTGCAAAAATTACAAATTTGTTACTGATATCATGACGTTTGTTTATTATTTCAATTACATGCTAATAAAAATAATGTTGTTTTCCTCAAAATATTATGACATTATTCTCTAAAGACTTTGATTATCTGTTAGATTACATCTTTTTTCTCTGCATGTAAAATCATAATTGCAAAAACTATATCTGTGGTAACATTTTTGTGTTGGTTAGCAAAGAACTACAAAGTAATCTGCAAAATTCTTACATTTTCAATATTAACCAAAGAACATGCTAACCGGGGCGGACGCTAACCGAGGTTCCGCTGTATGTAAGGTTCAAGTGTGCGTCTCACAGTGGCTGGTGTGTTCAAAGACTGTCAAACGGGGCGACAGCGCTCATCAGTGAAGAAAAACATGTAACTGTTTTTTAAAAAAGCGGTACGTGCATCCTGTTCATTTTACATGTATGATCACATATTTATAAGTTAGTACCATGAATACGATTCCTTAATGATTTTTTTTCACCCCAAAATGTGCAGGTCCACGAATGGTGAGTAGCAACTCTGTACCGGTTCCAATCTGTTGCGCTGACAAATATTTAGGTGGTAGGTTGTGATGTGTGATTTTGATCATAGACTTGTGTAAAGCGCGCACACACACACACACACACACAGATGGTTGTTTTTCCACTCTTCCATGCACTCTCTTCCATATGCATGAGGTGCAGGCCATGCGTGTGGCGGCTCGCTGTCAGACGGGGTTGAGCGGGCAAGGACACGTTGCGGCGGAAGAGCGGGGCGCACTCTGTCTCCCCTCCCTCAACAACATACCTGTCAGGCCGAGCGAAAGTACCACGTTCAAATAAATCCGCACACCTCGTACATGCTCAAACGCATGCATATTTTACATTTACATTTTTAATACATCAAATACTTCCCTGTAAAAGCTTCTTCTTGTACCCGTGGGGAGGAAAAAACAACAACAAATAAACGGCGACTAAGCGTCTTCCTTGCTGTTTATGGCTATCATACGCTGCGTACGAGACAGACTGTCACGGCGGAGACAAGCATCTGTTCGGAGCTCACACACGTCTCGTTGAGGTGCGAGAGACGAGGGTTCGATCGGGTTGAACTGAGAGACGTTAGCGCTCCGGCGCCTCTGAACATCTGTGTCGCCACTTGCCTTGTTCATTAGGAGAGTGCCTGCTGATGATGTTTGAAAAAAATGCATTTTTTTGATAGAAAAATGATAGAAATACATCAAACGTGATTTTTCAGGGTCTAGAAGCGTCAAGATGACCGATGACTTGAACCTTGAAAACAAAGGTTTGGTGGGCAATCAGGCAACAACATTAGACGTGTCAACAGGATTATTTTGGGATGTCCGATAATATCGGCCCACCACATGCAATCGATCGCAAATGGACTGTTAAGGTTGTCATTGAAGACATTTCAGCTCTCACCCGAGTAGGCTTCAGGCTCAAAGACATAGTGGGAGACACACCCGTCAGACCAGATAGGACAGTTCTAGTCTAGTTCTGGCTCAAAGACTAGACTAGAGCTGTCCTAGTTCTGGCTCAAAACTAGTTCTGGCTCAAAGACTAGACTAGAGCTGTCCTATCTGGTCTGACGGGTGTGTCTTCCACAAAGTCTTTGAGCCTGAACTAGACTAGAGCTGTCCTATCTGGTCTGACGGGTGTGTCTTCCACAAAGTCTTTGAGCCAGAACTAGACTAGAGCTGTCCTATCTGGTCTGACGGGTGTGTCTTCCACAAAGTCTTTGAGCCTGAACTAGACTAGAGCTGTCCTATCTGGTCTGACGGGTGTGTCTTCCACAAAGTCTTTGAGCCTGAACTAGACTAGAGCTGTCCTATCTGGTCTGACGGGTGTGTCTTCCACAAAGTCTTTGAGCCTGAACTAGACTAGAGCTGTCCTATCTGGTCTGACGGGTGTGTCTTCCACAAAGTCTTTGAGCCTGAACTAGACTAGAGCTGTCCTATCTGGTCTGACGGGTGTGTGTCCCACCAGGTCTTTGAGCCAGAACTAGACTAAAGCTTCTATCTGCATGTAGTTCCGATAAGTATTCAGATAAAATTTCCCATCCAAACTACGGCTCCCATGTGTGACCTTCCTCCAGCGCGTGTCTTGGTTTGTGAAATGACCAGTCATTGTTTTTACGGATAACAATCCCATCCGAGTGTTAGGAGCTTCCCTCCGTGGTCGTTAAAAAGTGCTGCCTTTGCAAGAGCGTCTCGTCTCTGGGGTCGAGACCTTAGTCCCGTACGCGATTATGTCAATGGATCAGTCAGTAATGCAGCGCCTGGCAGACCTTTAGAGGTTCACCAACAGCAATTTGTGTGCTAAATGTAATCAGCATAGAACTGCTATGCTAGAAGGGATGCGCTGGCCATTACTTATTCCTTTGCTTAAGATACCTGTTGGGCACTCACCATTGATCTTGCCGAAGTGGATGAGGTTGGAAAATGTAACGCCGTTTCCACACAGGACAAATGCAACGTTTTGCTGCTTTAAAAAAAAAAATGTAAATCTTTGCTTCTCCTTATCTTGTTGTTGTTGTGACTTCTTCTATGAATGAATTTTCTCACAAATGCAAAACAAGAAGAGGCCCTATTAATCCCATTTTCAGGCCTTGATTAGTCCAATTTGCTCCCAAACGGGCGACATTCATCAGGTTGAAATGAGCAATTAAGGGCTGTGCAATTTTGTGGAAGGAACTCTGACTGCTCACACAAAAGCAAAATGTTACAGCCTCGAGAGTTATTTGCTTTCTTTGGGTTTAACAGTGTCGGGCCTTAAAAAGTAATTAGTCGTAGTTGCTAGTTACTTTCCCCGAAAAGTTATTGATTAGTAACAGAATTATTCTTTCCTAAATGTAATTTGTTACTGCGGAAAGTAATTACTAGGGATGTCCGATATAGGCCTTTTTGCCCATATCCTGTATTGTCCAAGTCTGAAAATCAGATTCCGGTACCGACTGATAACAAAACCGATATGTGTAACATGACATACCTCCTGTAGTGGAATTAACACGTTTCTGTTGTGATGCTAATGGCTACAGCATCAGCAATCAGCTTCTTAACGTGGCTGTAAACAACATTCTACAACTCGGGTATGCAAACGCCAGATAAATGCTTACGTTTAGGCATGGCAAAGCGTGGCTCGAGGAATGCAAATGCACGCCATGCTTTCCCGATTGACGTTTTGCAGTCTTTGCAAGTTTAATATCCAAAGGAGACACCACAGACATGAAGTTAGTCAGGCACAGAGCTAGCAAGCTTCTTACAGGAGCCACCAACATTTGTTTACACGCTTCATCACGGGATTGATGAGGTCATTATTTGCATGCTGGTAAATATGGTGGGAAATATCTGTTGTCCAGGAGACCATGAGACATACAGCAGTTTTTTAAAAATTGGTTTTCATTATAGAGAAAATAAACAACAACATTTATAGATATTACATTTTTATGCCAACATCGGGCCGATAATATTGGTGGTCCAATATAATTACAGTAATTCCTAGTTGAATTAATGGCCTCCAGACCCGACCGTGTACAAAGTATGTTTGCGCAAAAGTAGGATTCCTTATTTATAAATGAAATATTTTCATAGTCAGAGCATAAACACCTGTTTATGATCTTCTTTTAACAGTATTAGAGGCCTCTACACATTAAATAACACCCCTATAGTCACCTTTACACTCCTATCACCCAATATTGTAGACATAATAAGAGAAAAATGTTATGACAATATGTAGTATAATAATAATAGATGATAATAATTCTTTAATATATTTTCTTTAATATGTCATCATTCACTTTGTAGAGTTGTGGAATTGGCTTTTGTGGCGTGTATTTTCTCACAGACAATTTGTGCGGTCTATAAAATGTTGGTTTTGGTTTGGTTTACTTTGTTTGGAACATGCATACATTGTACAAAGAATTATTCATGTTGCATTCCTCAGTTCTACATGTTCGAAAAGGAGTAGGAAGAAGCAGAGCTTATTTAATCCTACCCCCTTCTCACATTATTTGCTAGTACATACTCATACATACTGTGTATGTACATGCATACATACATACAGTCATATGTATACATACATACATGTGTGTGTATATTACATACATACACATAAATATGAATATATCTTATTTTTCTTTAAAGAAAAAAACATTTTTTCCCCCCTTTTTTTCCCTTCCTCTTTCCTTTCTTCTTCCCTTGTTGATTTCCGGATCAACATCTTGCTGTCTTGGTGTTGTACTGTGAGTGTCATAAATGTAAGTACATGAGTTCCTGATTTTAATACTTGGTTGAGCCTGCTCTTTTAATGTTGATATCAATGTTCGTATTATTGAACGGAATTTTTCTGTTTTTGAGCGTTGTATCCTCTTTGATCCTTGTTGTCGTGACTATATGATGTTTAGTATGCATCCACATCATTGATATCTTTCTCTCCTAGTTCTCTTGTTGGAGCTGTGGCATGTGGCTTTACAATCGTCTTTTTCCCTTCTAACTTCTACAATGTTACCTTGCATTGCTCCTCACAAGGTCACCCCTCTTTTGCTGTTTTTTTTTTCTGCTCACTCTGTTTACACTCTCATATAGGAAAGAAAAACTCCGTTACTTTTGCCTTTAGCTGAAGCGGCTTGGTTCACAGCATGCAATGCAGTAAAACGTTCACGTAATTGATGTCCATGGAGGATGCTTTACTTTGGATTATTCGCAATAACGTGACCAGTTACGTGGAAGGAATGCCGCTTGAATCAACACACAGCCCACGGTTCATAGGCCCCGATTTCTTCCCGAAATCCCAACACCTAAGTTGCAACAAACGACACAATTTCTGTTACCTTTGGGTAGATACGTTTCATGCTGGCAATCCATGAGCCTTGTCCAAACCCAGCCCTCTTGTACAAATAAGCGTGACCCCAACATGTGATGGCACCCGGACTGCTTCCAAATAATAGATGATGGCATCTATTGATGATGGCTCACTTCGAGGTTGGCTGTGAGTGACTTTGATAAGATGTGGAATGCGAGATCAAACTCCGAAACGAATGCAACTGCCATACTTGAAACATGTAATTGCGTCGGGATGTGCTTAAACGGCAATCACTTTAATCCTTGATGACTTTTCTGGCCATTTCTCTAAGGTTGTATCCATCTGTCATCCATTGCTATCCTGTGAAAGTCGTAGTCTGTACTGGAACCAAAAGTAGTAGGGATTTTCTTTGCCCGAGCAGAAGGCAGAAGAGAGGAGTACGGTACTCTTCAAGCAGAAGGCACCTCAGCTAATATCCATGTGTGAATGCGAGCATGAAAAACAACACAATCTGTTCTCAGGAGGCACAGAAAACAATCTCTGCTGCTGACAAATTATTCCTGTACACACATTGAAAAACAAACTATATTGACAAAAGTACTGGGACGCTGGGAGCACTGGGCCGATGGGGTCACTGGTGTGGCATCATGTCCGCAGAAGATGGCATGTCTGGGGATGAAAAGCAGAGGAACTGTGTAGAATAGCTCTAGAAAAGATTACGTTTGAAAATGAATCTGCAAGAAATTTCTTATCGGCAACTGAAGCAACTGTTTTCCACATGGTCCTAGTGCCTAAATTTCTATTCAATATAGCATTACAGTAAGGCACAGTAAACACTGTAAATACAGTGGTGTGAAAAAGTTAGAAACCCTTTCTAAAGCTTTGGGATTCCAGCAAACCACAGTGAGAGCCAACATCCCCAAATGGCAAAAACATGGAACGGTGGGGAAACCTTCCCAGGAGTGGTCGGCCAACCAAAATGACCTCAAGAGCCCAGCGACAAATAATCCAAGGTCACAAAAGACCCCACAACAACAGCCGAAAAACTGAAGGCCTCACTTGCTCTCAGTTAAGATCAAAGTTCATGACTCCACCATAAGAAAGACACTGGGCAAAAACGGCCTTCCAAGATGAAGATCACCGCTGAACAAAAAAAACCCAAAAACATTTTGGCGTATATCCATCTGTTGATGACCTCAAGATGAAACAAATGTGGATTGTGCAGCAGGACAATGATCCAAAACACACCAGCAAGTCCACCTCTGGAGTGGCCAAGTAAAAATGCTGACCTGAGTCCTTTTGAGATGCTTTGGCGTGACCTTAAAAAGGCTGGAAATGCTGGAAAAGCCTCCAATGTGGCTGAATTACAACAATTACGCAAAGATGAGTGGGCCAGAATTACCCCACAATGTTGTAAGAGACTCAAAGCAAGTTAGGCCAAACGCTTGATTGCAGTTGTTGTTGCTAAGGGTCACCCAAACCATTTATTAGGTTTAGGGGCCAATCACTTTTTGACACAGGGCCCTGTAGATTTGGATGTTTTTTTCTCCCTTAATAATAAAGAGTTTCGTTTAAAAACTGCTTTTTGTGTTCTGTTGCGATGTCATGAACTAATATTTGCATTTCTTTGACGATCTGAAACATTGAAGTGTGACAAACATGCACTTTTTCACACCACCACATAAATAAATAGCCGGTTTTTCAGCCCATTTTTGGTCGGCCCATCGCCCAAAACTCCCGGTACATGAAATAGCCAATCCACCTCTGATTAACTCACCTTTAAGAATGTAAGATGATCTATGAACGTGAAGAATGGAACTGGAGGCACGATGGACCCAGTCACATGACATAGCTATGGTGCTTTCAAAGACAGTAGTTTAATTGTTTTCACTCTTTTATTAGTGTTATTTTTTGTGTGTTTTGTTTTTACTGTTTTTAATTGTACTTTTATTGTTTGTTTTGGGCAGATGAACTGTTGGAAATGTGCTATTTAATAAATTTGACCTTGACCTTGACCCACAGCTCAATGCACTAAAGAAAACAACCCACCAATTACGGTATTTGGACCAAAGGAAAAACAAATCTCATTCTCCACCAACCATAAAGTCTTTGTCTAGCAATTATGAAACTTTGAGGATATCTCTATTACATGTGTGCTGGCATGTCTTCCGACTCAGAGCACGCCACAGATGTCATTTACATTGACACGACAATGTCTCATTACTTTTGTCTCTAGTCCTTTCAAAGGTCAGACGCGTTGGCACGGTCTGTCAGGGCTGCCTTTCATTATTAAACAGCACATTTCAAGCTTTGGACATCAATGGTCATGCCTTTGTGTGTGCCCAGACCACGTCCCTTGCCAAGTTCTTTCCTTGATGCATTTTTTAAAAGACTGTGACACGAATGACAAAAAAACACACAGTGGAGTGCGCTCTGTCCTCCCCCAACTACTCATCCTTTGTCATATTTTCAACTTCTTGTCTAAAGTAATATTTTTTTGTCAAAAACTCCACACTGCCAGCTGAAGTTTAGATTTTTGGGACATATTGTCAAGTCACGTTTTTCTCCATTATTTATATCAGGGGTCTCAAACATAAGATTTTTTGTGGCCCCCACCTTAAAATGAAAGTTCAGTGTTGGTGCGGCCCTCGAGTTATATATTGTGGCGCTCACGAAGCAGTGAGGAAAGGATAACTATTTATTTCTGAGCAGAGTAAGAATTAGGCTCACAATGAACTTGTTTATCCCAGAGGGACCGCGGAATGTCAATACTCAACATGTCTCACTCGGGGTGTCATAAACAGAAAGAGCCAAAACATCACACGACTATTCAACAGGCAACTAACAGACAAGACAATGTTAATAATGGGGGATTGCACAATAAACAACAACAATTTCATCTCTAACACGCAACTAGCAAACATTTGTAAGACAATCCCGCAAAAAACACTGGGAAGCAGGAAGTTCTCCCAGCAATGCTACAATTTGAATGGCTCTTTTTACAGTGTTGTATGCCGCGTTGACGAACCTACCAATCACGGTGAGGTAGATGGCTCTCAGGGGCGTGACATCGACCAGGCTTGATGCAAACAGAAAAACATATTTCAATGAGTGAAAGTTACAGCAGCATTGCCATGGAGATTTTTTTTTCTGTGCCTGGTGGCTAGGCAAACGCGGACATTGGTCCAAGCACTGTGGTTGTGTCGTGCCCTTGTGTGGATCTGGTCTGGTTCAGAGTGCAGATTGCATTGATGGATTCCTTGCTTTTTCTCTCAGCGTAGCCTACGCCGAGGTGTGTGGGAGTTGAAGTGATGTCGGGGCTTTTTATAGGGCTGAACCGTTCTCAGACACGTGAATTAAAATTCTACAGACACAAACGTGACTTTTTCAAAACAAACGTGGCTCAGCTATGTGAGAGGGAGCGCTGCCAGGTCCCTAGAAGTAAAAAGTAGGCAAGAGAAGCAATTTTCAAAAAAAAAAATTGACTGAGGTTAAGGAACTGTCAAATTTAACTGAAAACTGAAATTCATTACTCATTGAAATTCTAAATAGTTCTTAATTTTGTTTTGTTTTACTGTAATTCATGTTTTTCCAGAACGGTTTAGGATTATGGATATTTTTGCACTATTGTGTTTTTTTATAGAAATCTGATATACGTGTTTTCGTGCTGCATAAGTTCCTTAGAGATCTGTATTTTTCCCCAATATCAGTGGAAAGAAGAAAAAGGATGCACTATTACAAGAGTACAGTCAGTGAATGTAATCTCATTAAACTCCGGTTGCAGGTTCTTTCCACATGGATTTGGGGAAAAGTGCTGTCATCCTGCCATGTGTTCAATATGCAGCTCCATGCCGGCTCCTCGAGTGTGAAGATGGACGATTTCACACTTACATGAATGAGAGATTTCACCTGTTTTAGTTCTGCTGAATTTGCTTGCAGGTCTTGCAGTTTGCACGCGCTTTCGGACGCAGCGTCAGGTAAGGAGCCATCAGATTCTGTGGGGAAATAAGTATTTGATCCCTGCTGATTTTGTGTATTGTCGCCCTTAAAAAATAAAATTACTCCATCAGTTTTATGGTACAATGATTGTAAAAGAGAAAAACAAAGGGGAAAAAAATAAAGGTTATAAATAGTTAATATTATATTACAGCAAGGGCTTTCAAAGTGTGGCCCGAGCCATTTGCCGCAGCTTTTTTAAGGACTTTAAAACGGCCCAAAATTGGAAATCTAAACAAACAACAGCAAAAATAGAAGAAAAGACCTGAGAATTTTAGGAGAATAGTCCAAATATTAAGAGAAGAAAGTTATAGCACTGAAGGCAAAAGTGTTTATCCTTCAAGAAAAAACATCGTAATTTTACATGAGTGAAGTTGTAATTTTATGGAGAAAAATGTGATGATTTTAGAAGCAAAAATTTGAAATATTAACAAAAAAATGATGTTTTTTTGTTTGTTTGAAACCAAACTAAGAATAAAAATTCAACTCTGGAAAAAATGTGTTTGAAAAAAATTATGTTACGAGAATTAAATCTAAATATTTTGGGAATAAAGTTATAATATTTGAAAAAAGTCGAGTGACAAGAATATGTTTGAAGCATAATAAATAAAGATAACAATAATAATATACTTTGTCATAGTGACAAAGTATATCATGTGACCTATAACACAAAGCTTCAAATGGAGGTTGGAAAATATTAAAGTGGCCCCGCATTCTTTAATTTTTTCAGAATGAAGCCCTGGATGGAAAAGTTTGGGCACCCCTGTATTATACTGTAGGGTTGATCCACAACCAACCTGCAGGTCCAGGTAGCATACAACTCTTGGATGAGCCTCGTGTCCTGGCATCAGTCACACTGAAGATCTAGGTCTAGATTTGACTTCCAGTATGAGAACGACCCAAAACATACGACCGAAGTAACAAGGGGGGGGGCTCAAGAAGAAGCCTATCAAGATCCTGGAGTGGTCTGGCTAGCCTCTCGACCGTTATTCCGTGCAAAATATGTCGAGGGAGCTGAAACTCCGAGTTGCAAAGTTACTTTGTCAACCAAAATCCCTCCTGAGATGACAAGAACCTCCACTCTGCTTGCCATCAAGGGTTTTCCCACCAAGTACCAAGTCACATATTTGCTAATCGATCGAGTTGACGATTTGTTATTAAATAATCGACAACTACTTTGGTGTTTGATTGATTTCTCGGACTTGGGACCAGCTGTGAACCAAATCACAAATTGTTTGATTCCAAATTGAAATGAGAAAATAATAATTAGTTGCAGCCCTAAATGGTACAATTCCAAATACCAGTTTCCCCACTGCACTCTTACACCAGACATGGGCAAACTAACACAATATAATTCGGCCTGCAGGATGTTTCCGAATGATTATTTTTTTAACCTTTAACACTGAAGCTGGAGCAGCTAATAGGATTTGCGAAGCTATTTCTTAAGTCTTGAACGTTTGAAATGATTCAAATGCTTTCTGAAGCAAAAAATTCAAGTGAGTCATTGCGGTGATCATAAAGACTACGTCACGGCAGTTTCAGGAAGACCAGGCTTGAATAGAGGGTGGAAGTCAGTATGCAGAGCGAGCCAACTTTTTAGGACAAAGTTCTGCAGAAATATGATAATTTATGGGCCTTTGTGTTTTTTTTATGGGTGTTTTTGTGTTTTGCCATGCTGTGTTTTTGTGTCATTGCAGAACATGTGGAGGAGGTTGTCTGGGAAGTAAACAAGGACGGACGTTCTTGATGTTTACGGTGTGTAGTTCAAATTGTTTAGATTCTGCGTGTTTGTTTTTTGTTTTTTTTACAGTATAAACCTTCCATTCCTTCCAACAGAATTCCATTCGGTTTTTTGGTGATCTGCGCTGATGAAGTAATGCAAAGCAGCCTCCAGGTCTGAAAAAAGCACCCAGCACATACACTTTTTACAGCCTAAATAAAACAAATATTTCCAGGCTACCCGCAGAATTTGGATTAACCTGCAAGTTTTATACGAGACCAGTTGAGTTTTCTTTGCATGTTGTTTTTGTGTTAGTGGGAAGCATTCCACAAGTACTGGGGGGATTGAGGTGGATGTCATAGATTCTGTCAAATTGCTAAATATCGTAAGATATGACTGCGAGAGGAAGAATAGCCTCCCTTCCTTCTGTCGGCAGCTCTTGATGAAAAGCTCATTTTACCACAACGAGATTATCTCCAGGTGTGATGAGGGCATTTCATGAAATCATTGCAATGGATTACTTGCACTTATTAATATATTTTATGAAAGGGCTTTGCTTTGTTTTGTTTGTTCCCCTTCTTCACTCTGAGTGATTGCATGTTTGTCAGCCTGGCAGTCGCACCATTTGTGTCTGGCATCAAACGCCTGCAGGGGGCCACCGGATCTGATTGGGAATCTTGGAAAAGATGAGGGAGGAAGTTAAAAAAAGAAATATATTTGCTTGTGTTGTACTGATGTGTTTGAACAAAGAGCCCTCATCTTCATGCCCTGGAAGCACACATGAAAAATGTTGATCTGTGCAAGCTGGAATCAAGTTTCCTTCTGCCTTCCTTGTCCCTTCTGCTCTGCTTCCTTCTTCCCTTGCTAACATTTCTATGAAGCGTCAAGCTGCACCTGTAAATCTCCACGCAAGGGATGTTTAAGTTTAATGAGCAGCACGGCCAAATCTCCTGACCTCCATTGTTCATTTTGATGGAGTCTTGCATGCACAGAAATCAATGTCTTCACTTGTACTTCACATTTCTCTGCATGACAAAGCAGCGCTGTTTGCTCCTTCATCAACTTGTGGTGGTCTGAGGAAGCACCTAATTGGCATCATGCTAGATTATTTATGCAGTAGCAGTGCAATGCGACTGTCCGGATGAATCACTGTTATAGGTATACTTTTATTGCTACATGGCAAACAACTCACTAGTAGGTGCAGTAGATTCTCAGAAAACAAACAAGAACCAGCATTCATGACATGCACGCTCTTAAGGCTGTGCGATTGGGCAATTAGTTGAAAGGGGCGTGTTCAAAAAAAATAGCAGTGTCTGCCGGTGACTTTACAAACTCAAAACTATTTTGTACAAACTTTTGTGTTTCTAGGATTTGGCAATCCTGTGAATAACTAAACCAATATTTAGTTGTATGAGCACAGTTTTTTATAACGGCTTCACATCTGTGTGGCATGGAGTCAACCAACTTGTGGCACCTTTCAGCTCTTATTCCACTCCAAGATTCTTTACCAACATTCCACAATTCATGAACGTTTCTGGGTTCTGCTGCAGAAAAAGCATTTTTGATGTCACCCCACAAGTTCTCCAATGGATTAAGATCCGGGGATTGGGATGGCCACTCCATAATATTAATTTTGTTGGTTTGGAACCAAGATTTTGCTGGTTTACTAGTGTGTTTGGGGTCATTGTCTTGTTGAAACAGCCATTTCAAGGGCATGTCCTCTTCAGCATAAGGCAACATGACCTCTTCAAGTATTTCGACATATGCAAACTGATCCATGATCCCTGCTTTGGGATAAACAGGCCCATATCATGATGCTTCACTGTCTTCACTGTGGCTTGAATTCAGAGTTTGGGGGTCGTCTCACAAAAAAAATTGGCAAATCGTAACCTCTTCTGCACATGCTTTATTTTTTAACAGAGGGACTTTGCGGGGATTCTTGTACAGTAAATAGATTTGCTTCACACAGACACCTTCTAAATGTCACAGTACTTACAGGTAACTCCAGACTGTCTTTGATCACACCCCTTTCAACCAATTGCACAGCCTTGAGAGAGTGCATATCATGAATGCTGGGTCTTGTATGTTTTTGGAGAATCTACTGCACCTACTGGTAACTTGTTTGCCATGTAGCAATAAAAATATACTAATAACAGTGATTAATCTGGTTAGTCACATTGGACTATTATTTAGAACACTAATGTATTGATATACTGTTTGTCCATATCATCTTGTTGGATATGCTACGTCTAAATAGCCGGCCGCACAAATTTGTTTGTTCACTCTGAATGTCCCAATTTGACTCACAGGTGCTTGACGAAGACTCGAGGTTCACTGACTCGTGGGTGCTTGGCAAACACTCAAATTTCACTGTATCATAGTGCTCAACAAAGACCAGATTTTCACTGGCTTATGGTTGCTCAACAAAGACTCGAGTTTTGCTAGCTCAAAGGATCTTGACGAAGACTCAAATCTCACTGGCTCGCGGGTGCTGGGCATAGACTTGACTTTTAATGACTCAAAGGTACTTAATGAAGACTCAAGCTTTGTTGACTAACGGGTACTTGAAGAGTACTGGAGTTTCACTGAGTCACGGGTGCTTGACAAAGACTCAAAATTGCGAGAAGCTGTGAGATGAATTTCATTGTGTTGCTCATCAAGACTCAGTTAAAGGAATCGAGTTTGTTTGCGACATGCTGAGAAACAGAAAGGAGCACGCAAGCCATTTTCTGGGAGACGACGCATTCAGAGGTAAATCTCAGCTTGCCTGTGTAATCATTACTATATTGTCATATTTCATGATGACCCTGAGGCCCCGCCCTCTTTCCCACTGCTGTAGTCCTAATTTATTGATTGAGAAGCATGTCTATGCTTTTGATGACTTGCGGGCAAGTGCCAGCCAATGTTGTTTTAATAACGCCTGAGAATTAATATTAAACATGGATCTGTATCTTCAAGTGGGCTCTGCAGGCCGCCACCTCAGGTGACTCCCCGTGTGAGCGATGATTATATCCATAGCTTTTGTCAGGCTGTGATGAATCGATCCAACTTCTCACCCATAATGCTCCAAACAAAATCAAAGCAAATTGTGAATAAATGTATTAAACATTCCTCCTGGGCCCGGTCAGCACTCTACTTGGCTCAAGGGGGGGTTGGAGCATCTCCGCATACCCCATTAGTCTTCATTTTGGCCAGGACGTGCAACAGGGCCCTTTTCGTCTTCAGGAACAAACTAGAATTTATTGGAGCAGCCACTTGGGGCTAATTGAAAGAAATTGTCTGTCTGTTTGCATTCCATTAGGGTCGTGGAGGGTGGCTTCGGCCGGGCGGGCTTATGATCTGGGACCTGAGCGCTCGTCACCCGGGGCCGAGGTTTCACTTCATGGTTTGATCCATGAGCGCCCTCCACAGAGCTGAGCTATGGGAATCGTTTCAAGGAGGAACCCCCTTAGGGAGGATTTATGAGAGGTATTCATTATGAGGTGCGTGCGGGCCCGCTTCTATCGGTCAAAGTGCTACCATAATGCCGCACCTGCTGTGGTTTTTGGTCTGCTGCTCTCAAGGTGAGTGATGAGGATGCGTCACTGTGAAATATTTGAATCCGAGCTGGTTTTTTTGTGCGTTAATCAAGCACATTTGATGGAGGTCATATTTTCCAAACTGGGGGGGGTTAAGACAGGGGTGCCGCAGGGCTGGGGCTACCACGAACACTTTTTATTATTACTGTATTTTTCGGGGGGGCGCAGAAATTCATTTTATCTCCAAAAGGGGGGCACTGCAAAAAAATCGATAGTGTCTTGAAGCAAGGAAGCAAAGGAGTAGTGCAGTACTGGGCTGCAACCAGCAGGGGCACTGTTGATTTAGGCTCAACACAAGAACATGTCCGTTATGGGAAGTCCGTAGCTGTCAACTTCAGTTTTCGTGCACCACGGTTTTCGTATGATTCGACTACAGTCAAATTTAATAGCTTGGTTTTTGTACACTGTCCCTGTTTTTGTACAGTGTTGCAAATACTATTAGTCCACTTGTTCGGTACCGTGTCATTCCGTGCCTAAACAAAGCAAGCTATGCGTTTCCGACTCTCTGTCCGTGCATTCTTTTGAGTGCGACTGCTAAACCAGCAGCCAGAGGACGTGAGAAACACTCATGAATTCAAACTCACCAGTTTGCATGGAAAATTCACCTTATTGCCATTTATTATGATTTCACATTGTTTTCTTCGTGCTAAACTGTACAATGCGTCTGCCCTGGTTAGCATGATGTTTTGGTTAAGGTTGAAAATTCACGCCAACATTTTTTTTCACTTTGCATGCATTTTTGTCGAGTTATTAATCGTTATTATCCTCTTAACTTTTGTGGGAGGGGAAAAGGACCAGAATTTCCGTTATTTTCCTTAATTTCACAAAAAAATCCCCCATTCACAAATGCAAGTCTCTGCAGCTACGGGGAAGGCAGCCAGGCAGCGCTATTCTGCTTAAATTCAGAAGAGTCAAAACATTCACGCTTTGCACTTGAATTTTGTGGCTTCAATCTATCACAGGTTTACAAAAATATATTAATTAATACATCATGCGGCTTTGAGATTGAATACGACCTTCCATCCTTCAGTTTATGATGCCGCTTATCCTCATTAGGATAGCGGGGGAATGCTGGAGCCTATCCCAGCTGACTTCGTGCGAGAAGCGGGGTACACCCTGGACTGGTCGCCAGCCAATCGCAGGGTGACCAAAAATCATTCGCACTCACATTCATCCCAATGGACAATTTAGAGTCCCCAATTATGGGATGTATGATATGTTGGTCACTACGTGTCAGTAATGTTACTGTAATGTTCGGTGAGACACACAAGCACCAGATTTTATTGCAACTTTGAATGATCTCACAACAGGCAGCATATTACCAAACACGAGCTACTGTTGCGGCTGTAACCCCCCTCGAGCTAAAACTCAATTCTGAACCCCCAACGTCACATCCTGTCCGCCCCCGACTTATGTCCCCAAGCACCGGAAAACATGTGCAGCAACACATTGGAGCACAAGTGTTATTTATGTCTTAAATGGTTTATTTTTGCTTTTATGTGTGCTATACTGGGTAATAGGAGTGTGAAAGCGACTATAGGGGTGTGTAAGCCGTGTCTAGAGGGCTCTAATAATGTTAAAAAACATTTTTAGAAAGTTATAAGCAGGTTTTCTTTGTGCTAACTATGAATATATTTTATTAATGAACTAGAAACGTGTGATTCCCACCAAAGTCATAATCCTACATGTTTTGAATCAGTCTTTTGACATTTTGTAGAACCTTGATTTTTTTTTGCAAGTGCTCTGATGGTTTCTTGTGCAGTAACATGCACAAATGCCCAAAGTCTCGCCATGTTCAAGAATCCAACGAGGATCTTGCATTGACCGCTGCTTCTTGCGCAGCAAGTCGAATAAGTCAGGTGAAGTTCAGCAGCAGGATCAACCCAACATTCTGCAGGACATCAATCCCCCTGCTCGAGAGGAAGAAGAGGAGCCGGGCAGTGAGGTGCCCAGCTGTGCACAGCCTGTAACTGAGAACCAGATCCAAGGGCAAAAACCACAAATCAAGTGACCGAAATCCTGTGACAAAGAAAAATGGGAAGCGATTAACAAAGACGCCGGCAATCTCCCAATCTTCTGGCAACTTAGCGGAGCTGCAGTTGAGAAGAAACCGGGAGACCTGATGTACAACTACGGTGCTAAACATTGCGGAACTGCAGAAAAGAGGAAGAACACATCATTCGTCCCGATGAAGTCTAGAAGGCAGCAGGAGATTGACCGGCTAGTCAAAGAAAGAAGACAGCTGAAAAAACAATGGAGGAAGGCTCCAGAGGATAAGGAGGTGAAGGTGAGAATTGGCTTGCTGCAGGCAGAAGTCAAGAACCGTCTGTCAGCTTTGAGGAGAGCAGAGAATCCGAGGACACGTAAAATGAAGGAGATGGCAAAATCAAACTTTTTCAAAGATCCTCTCAAGTATGTGAAGAACTTGCTTTCAAAGGACAAAAGTGGCAAACTCAAAACATCTCAAGTTCTGCTTCTTCCTACTCTTTTTCGGACAGGTGGAACTGTGGAATGCAACATGAATCATTCCTTGGACACTGAATGCGTGTTTAAAACAGACCTAGAAACCTACCTCGGAGAGAACCACACAGATAACTAGCGGTGCACGCTGAAGCTCAAATCGGGTCTCTGTCTCCGTCCCATCAGAGCGTTCATGGACGACATGGTACTTACCACAACCAAGCCAGGTGCCAGACAATTTCTGATCAAGCTGCAGGAGAACATCCAGTGGGGCCGGCTGGAAATAAACCCTGGCGAGTGAAAAAAAATAAAAAAAGAAAAGAAGAAGAAAAAGAGAAAAAGAAAAAGCAAAGGAAAAAGAAAAAAAAGAAAGTGAAAAAAATAAGCATCAACATAAAAAAAAAAGAAAAAAAAGAAAAAAAATAAAAAAGGGGGGGGGGATCCATAGCATGGGGCCGAGGCATCGAGGCAGGCATCAAGAAGGGTTGTCAGGGAGGCTTGGTCATGATCTGTGAGTGGCAGGTATGTTTGGCAGTCGCCGGCATAAAAGTAATAGGAGTTGCCATGTTTTATAAAAATCACCCTCACGGGACCAGATACAGAGCAAAGAGGATGGGTCGAAGAACTGATCCAGGGGGGACTCCACAATCAAAGGGGGCAGTGGACGGAGTCCCTAAGTCTCACAGTAAGGCATCTCCCCAACAGGTAAGACCTAAACCACTCAGGGGCAGTCCCCTTGACGCCCACACAGTTTTCCGAGGGATATAAAAGAATAGTATGGTCCGTTGTGTTGTAGGCAGCAGTCAGGTCTAGAAGCACTGAAATGGCTGAGCCCACCAGAATCAGTCATTAAAAATAAGTCATTAAAACCTTTAAAAGTGCGGAGAAGTTGTCTAAAATCCCATTTTCATCTAAAAAAAGACTGTGCAAGGATGTGTTGTGTGTTTGGAGTCAAAAGGTAGTTTAGAAACAGGCTGATAGTTTTATCAAATTAAATGTGCCCCCTTTGTCCATCTTCAGGGAGCCTGAAACTCATTCTGGGTGGCTGCAAGCCTTGGCGACACTACCATGCCCTCAAGAGCCTAGCAGCGACTCTGGAGACCAGATGCACAAAGATCAATTCCTTGCCTCCTCCAACACTGTGACTGACTGAAAGTTGGTGGCCGACCTGAACCAAAGGTTTCCATCTAAAAGTGCCAAAGCAAACCTTAGACAAGGCCTTTGTTCTCTGGTCCTCCACACTTGACAGAGTTTACATCATTGATCTCACTGCTGTGGAGGAGGCCTCTAAAGACCACCGAGCTGGCAACCGATACTGAAGAACGAAGACAGAGAGCCAAGGTTTTGAGGCTTTGTGGGCAAGTCCACCATCAGGTTACTCAATGATCTGAGGATTCAAGGCCAAGCCGAAAGTCACACCATCAAAGCCCTCTTAGGAGCAGCAGAGGAAGCTGGAGTTGCCAGAGCCAGCAAGTTGTGGCTCTGGATGAAGAGGCGAGACATCTCCTGGGCCACAAAGTAACATCAGGCCCACAGAAGGGATGAAAGCAGGGGGGGCACACCTGAGACGCCAGGTGTTGCCGATAAGCTGTCTTGAGGTGGTGGGCCTGCCATCAAACGACCCCGAGGTTGAGGGACTGCCCGGTCCGCCAGTTCGGGATCTGAACCGCTAGCTCATCCTCTGTGGACCTATCATCGTAACACGAAAGACGGACCAGCCCCAAATCCCATTTTCGCCAGTTCCCGACCATTTCATCCAAATCCATTCAGCACAGAAGCATGTTTTCCCAGAAAGTGGCCGTTTGACGTGAGAGAGAAGGCAAACAATTCAGACTGGGAGGCAACTCGCGTTTTCCTGGGGAGTTTAGGTCCAGCCTTGAGTGGACGTTGGACTTCATGGTCCACTGTACCCCGTGGCACGAGCAGCAGGTGATCTGCCCCTGCTGCTCCTGCCACGGGTGACGTGCACACACACAAAAGCACAGAGAAGATCCACTCTCTCCCTGCTCCGGTATAATTGCTGCCATTTAACCACTGAGCTTCTCGGCCCAGAGGAGCAACGAAGCGGCGGCGGCGGCGGCTGTTTTAGTGAAACAAATAAATAAGCGTGTCTCTGGCGGAAATTGATTGGCAGCGGTGTTTAAAATAATAAGATGCAGCTGTTGATAGTGAGGGACTGTCTGCGGCTTTACCTTCCGTGGCGGCCCCCGTGGCGGCACAGGAGTCGTGATGAAGGCAGACGGCTGACAGGTGCTCCAGGATGATGGCGCCGTCAAGCGCACCTGCTAAACTTAACTCGGAGACGGGAGCCAAACAGGAGGAGAAAGCGTGAGAGGAACGACACCCAGTCTGAAAGTGAGAGAGGGGCCACCAAAAATAAGAAGATAAGAGGGTTAAAGCAGGAAAGACGGCGAGAAGTGAGCAGTCACAGAGTTTGGAAAGAGTCGCCTCGTCCTTTCACCTAACTTTTCTTGTGTTGTGTGTATCATTCCCCAAATATAGTGTGTGTGTGTGTGCAGGATAACAAAGTATTCTTAAAAGACGAGAGCGTAATCATTATTGTGTTGACACTTTGGCCAGATTCCGCGCGGCATCCCTGCGGGTCTCTGCACTGGGAGTGACTGGAAGAAAAGCATTGAATGGCTTGCAGACTAGATGTTTGGCGCCACTGAAAACCTGTTGAAAATACTTCATACACGGTATTTGGCTATTAGGTATATTATTAACACAGTTATTATGTGTTTTTTGTGGGGGAAAATACTTTCATTCATGTCAATACAGTCTTGCAGAAACAAGGACGGTGCAATAATTGGAGAGATGTCATTTCCGCCTTATTAAGTTACATAAACTTATTTTTTTACTTGGATCATGACTTCGAGTGCACAAGAAAGTGGAGAGGGAAACCTACCAAAAAAATGATCCCACAATCATTTTTTAACACGTATATTGCAAAACCAGCAGCAACACAACCAATGTTGTAACAGCAACTGTGGAGGACATTGTACTGACAGCTGACAGAGGGAGATAGGCCTGCTGATGAGACTTCCAATGCAGATACTGCCATCTTGTGGAGTTAATTCAATTTGAAAAAACACAGCCACAGGGGGAGCACCCCCCAGTTTGGAAACCACTGCTATGGGCTGTTTCACTGGAGCTGTAATTGTAACCAATATTTAGTTTAAACAACGTCAATGAGATCAACGCAGTTGTTCCTGCCACCAAAAACGTACTTCCAACAACACATGTGCAAAAGTGTGTGTGCGCGTTCACACTCTTTCTATGTGTGTTGGTGTCACACTATATAAAAAAACACTAAACAAAAAACAAAAAGTGTGTGTGTGTGCGTGCGTGCGTGTGTGTGCGTGTGTGTGAGACAGCGGTGATGCTGATGCCGTCCTATCTCTGCTCTGTTGGATGTTACACGGCCTATAAGCTCAGGTTGTCAGTCTAATACCTCCTCACAGGGGCCTTCAGGACACACACTCACCCAGCACAATAAGAGTTGTGCAACACTGTAGATTCTGTAAGACTCATAAGGATAAGTGAGGGATATGACGGATGCATCGTTCCCACCAAAGTTCTTTGAAAGCCATTAGAGTGCTCTCCCTCCATGTGGCGATGGTGCTCTTTAAAACAAATATACCACAATATAAAAATCACATTTGACATTTTAGTTCACAGTATTTAAGTTACGTCACATAATACACCACAGAAGTCGTCCAATCATGTCCTTACCTGCATTTGTTCTTAGGAATTGAATATTTCCCGCTCTGTTTTGGATGGGTACTGCAACAGTATGTGCTGACTATAATGGCATGGTAATGTGATCGCAAGACCTTTCACTTGGAACAAATGTACCATGTTTTTCTAAAACTACCACCGGCGCACAGTGGCTGTCCGTTCTCTCCAGCATTGCACTCCAAATACAATAACTTGGTCACCTGACATTTGGAGTCAGATTGTTGTTTCTCAGATGAAGGAATTAAAAAACAGTCTTTACTGCGCAGCCTTTGGTCACATGACAAAAACACCAGCATGGACGCTGAGTGAACTGTACCAGGGATACGTTGCTATTATCATATTTTGGTACTTAGTCCTAAGTCCGTGTGCCTGAAAAGCAAAAGCCAAGTCTTTGTGTGCTGGTGTGAGTGAGACTAATGCATCCGTTGTGTGCCCCCCCCCCCATCATTTTCCCCGAGTCTTATTTAAGTGTTGCACGGGGGCGATGCACTGAGCCATTACACTGTAAAATATCTAACAGTAACACAACTGCAAATGTGAATGCATCCGTAGGTTTGTAGCCGTGCACTCACACGCGCTTTCGCTTTGCAAGTGCTGGTGTGCGTGCGTGCGTGCGTGCGTGCACAGAGATGTGCACGTGGTAGCCCAGCAGAGTGGCTGGGAGTGCTGTCACCAATTTGTTCCTCGCCGTAGGGGACATGCAGGGGATGGAGAGGCGATGGCAGCTCCCTGTCCTCCTCATGGCTAATGAGGCCTACACTTCTTCCTCCCTCTCGTGTGTGTGTGTGTGTGTGTGTGTGTGTGTGTGTGTGTGTGTGTGTGTGTGTGTGTGTGTAATCAGTTTGTATCCATTTGCGGTGCAGAGCTGCCATTTCTCCTGTTCCTGAGAGTTGACGTCTGCCACCTTAGCACTTACTTCTCCTTAAAACTTTTTCCTTCCTGAATTATTTACTGACACACACACATAATCCATCCCATAATGAGGATTGCTCCCTCATCACGTGATCCATCAAATGTACAATGTAGGCGAGTAAAATGGAGTATGTATGTCCATCACATGAATTAGTAGTATTGTGTTGAAATGATGTTTAGCTCTGATGATGGAGAGGCTCGCCATTATGTGCACGTGTAGTTCAGGAACGCCCCCATGTGGAGGAAAACGGAAAGTGCAACTAAATGTACATGACAGTGAATGTGGGGGGGGTTTGTTTACTCAACTGCAGTGAGTACTAGGCCTTCATTTGAGGTCAAGGTTTTAGTTGAATTCAGGATTTTATTTTTTACTCATTAGATGGTGTTCTATATTTTCAATGTGATTCAAGATAAAAAGACAAAGAAAAAAGAAATTTAGATGAAATATACATTTTGTATATACCACAAAACAGCCAGCAAAGGTGATGTGCCGTATAATTATTCAGCTTCTCTGTTGTCAGACTGCTGTTCAGTTTCTGCAGAAAGTCACGTATACAGTCACACAGTCAATCTAGCACCTCAGGATGAGCACACAGCCGATACACAAGCACCGCAGACGCACGACTTCAGTTTGGCAAACATTTTTGCAGCAGACTACTGAAAACAGCGGCGCGATTTAGTCGTACAAAACATTTCTTTTCTCGCCCCATCGTTCTCAGACTTAGGAGCAGAAACCCTGATCCATGTGTTGATCACCTCCTGGCTGGACCACCGCAATGGACTTCCAGCAAAGTCCTAGACAGGCTGCAGTGTGTGCAGGATTCATCCGTGGAGTGCTGCTGTCACAGAGGATCTTTGGCAAGCTTTTTTGCAGTATATCCTCAAAAATAGCAGCGTGTTCCTGTCACATAGAGGATCTTTGGCAAGAATTTTTGTAGTGCGGTATATTCTTGAAAATAGCAGAGCAAGCTTGTCATATAGAAGATCTTTGACAAGCGTTTTTGCAGTATATCCTCAAAAATAGCAGCGTGTTCCTGTCACATAGAGGATCTTTGGCAAGTGTTTTTGTAGTGCGGTATATTCTTTAAAATAGCAGAGCATGCTTGTCATATAGAAGATCTTTGACAAGCATTGTGGAGTGCTCCTATCAGATTGGGATCTTTGACAAGCATTTTGCTGCGTCCTAAATAACAGCAGAGCATTCCTGTCAGAGAGGGATCTTCCACAACAGTATATCCTTAAAAAGACTCTGCAGTCCTTTACAATAGATGATCTTTGACCTGCATTCATGCATTAGGTCTTCAAAAACAGCTGAGTGCTCCTGTCAGACAAAAGATTTTCGACAAGTGTTTTTACGATATGTTCTCAAAAACAACGGACTGCTTCTTTGTATAGAGGACCTTTGACTTGCATTTTTGCAGTAAAAACATCAAAGCGCTCCTGTCATATAGGAGATATTTGGCTAGTATTTTTCAAGTTAAGTGCAAGTTAAAGTCAAGTATGGTTGATTTATTGTGGTTCCAAATGCAAGCGACATCCATTGTTATTGCTAAAACACTTCCAAAGAAGATTACAACATGCTGTTGAAAAAGGAAGTAAATGAAGGGGAAGGACTGCCGGTCATGACAGGAAGTAGTCCACATGAGGAACCTTCCCTGCCTTAAGGAACAAGCAATACCAAAAGTCAAACATCCCTGATTGTACATCAAACTCAACTGGTCCAAATGCTTGTTTATCCTTCACTAACATTTCCCTAAAATCACACAACAGCAGTCGTGAAGGCAAGTGCTGGAGGACGTTTTAAATACGGCTGGACGCTGGTGTACAGCCAGAACGTCACGGCGCTGAGGGGGGCGGTTTGAAGAGCCCCGTCCTTCGGAAGTAGCGAACGATGAGCGGCACCGACACCAGGGTGATGCTGATGCGAACGGGAGCAAAGAGTTTGTGGACGGCGTAGGCCAGGACGAAGGTGCTGGTCCCCGCCGCCAGCTTGGACTGAATGATGGACTCGCTGAATCCCACTTTGCTCAGCACGGCTGCCATGTCAATCCCACTGGTTGGAGACAGGAAAAAGTCATTAGATGTAGGGCCTGTTTCTGACCGCCAGAAGGAGCCGTGCTCTCTGGATGCAGTGCTGTCCTCACGTGATCAAGCCTTCTGCACTAAATACAAGGCCGGGGCGTCCTCGCATAGTGAGGGAGGGTGCTAATCAGTTGCATGAGGCCCCCTGCCTGCTGCTAATCTCCACTAAATCTCTCCGCTATTCAAGCTGCTGGCACGCCGCCTCTTGCTAGTCTGCCAGACCCAAGACATGCTGAACGCTTGACTCTTTTGCACCGCCCTTATCGCATAAAAACGTCCATGAAACACAAAGATTTGATTTTCAGCATGTCTCTTCTGGGAGAAAACACACTCATGTTTCTTGATGATAGGCTTAGAGGAGCTTTTAAAAGATACATGCCTCTGCTGCCAGTTTTTCAGCATTTCTTCACTGACACTTCCACGATACCTACATACTTTCTATCATCACTTCGTGCAAGGTCAACAGCATGTGGCTGTAAGCAACCGCTTGGTGTCGTTTTTTAAAATCATCTCCACAAGGTGACAGGAGCGGCATTTGATGTATCATCACAGGTGAGCATTATGCATCTTCACAGTATTTACCTCTGCGGGCGCTTTAAAAGCTTTATATAAAGCTGCTGTGTTGTGCAAAGTACAGTAGATTCTCGTTTCACACAAGTTTTTTTTATAGTGGTCCATGTGTGCTGTACATTTTACCTGTATTAGAAATGATCGCAAATTTTTGACAAAAAACACATCTTTCCTTTTTGTCATGAAATGCTAATCATTATTAAAAGTAAAAGATGATTTTCCCCCCTGTGTCCAATTATCACCTGCTTCCCCTTAACGCCCCGTCCTCTATGCTGTTTAGGTGAATAAATGTTGAAATAAACTTAAACCAAAAAAAAAAAATTTGGAAAAATAGAACAAAAAGGCAAAATGAGAAGACAACAAGCTGGAATATTGATACTAATAACTAATATAACACAAAGTTTTGTCCTGAAATGTACGTACACAGGCCTATAGCATGTTTAAATCTCTATGTGGCGTTTGTATGTGCGCACGAGTTCTCTCCAGGTACTCCCGTTTCCTCCCACACCCCAAAAACATGCATGTTAGGTGAACTGGTGGCTACACTGTCCATAGGTACGAGTGTGAGTGGGAATGGTCTTTTTTGTCAATATGCGCCTTGCGGTTGGCTGGTGCCCAGTCCTTGGGGTACCCCGCCTCGCCCCGCTGCGGCATACCCCCGCGACCCCAGATTAGGTGCGTAGAAAATTGTATTTTTCATAGCCTTTTGTGTGTGTTACGGTGGAAGTAATGTTTTCTTCAAGTCTCTCTTTTTAAAGAGAAAAAATAATAAAATCCCATTTTTAGGGGGGATAAATAAAGTCTAAAGTTATACTGACTAAATACTGTACTTAACTCTGCACTACGCCGCGTAGCTACCTGGATATGAGGAGGTAGAACATTCCCAGAGACACGAGGGAGATCCCGATGTGAAAGGAAACTCCTACAGCGCCGTACTCTTTAAAGACTTTTTTTAGCTGCTGGGTCTTGTTAGGTTTTTCTCCATCTGGCTCAGACTCCCCGGGGGCTTTTCCTGCAGACCAAGAGGTTGAGTGGTCTGTTTTTTGGTCCTGGGTGGAATGAAATGAAACAGAACAACCAATAAGGTGAAGTTGCTTAAGTACAGTGCAAAAAGTCCAGTCTGCCTGCAGCTGCTGTCTTGTACCACTTTGGCCCAAGATTTCCGAATGACTGCGGAGTTTGGCTGTGGCCTGTCAACAAAGAACAATACTGTGTGTGTGTGTGTGTGTGTGTGTGTGTGTGTGTGTGTGTGTGGGAGCTGGCCTTATGCTTCGGACAGGCGAGCGAGAACGGACTCAAAGCAAAGACAGGCAGGCGGCGGAAGCAGCAGCATGGGAGGGTCAAGTGAGCAACGGTTAAGCCACAGAGGATGTAGGGAGGGGCAAATTGAGACCTCTGTGACTTACATAGAAGCCAAAGTCATAGTGGCACACTAACACACACTCCCTTACACACACACACCAAAAAACTCCCTTGTTTGCTTTGGAGGACATGCCAGCTTACACGTAATACTTGGTTTCTCAAGCAATCTTGCTACATTTCACACACGAGATCTCAACAACCAAAAACAAACAACCCAACTATTTCAATGTTACAGTAAGTTAAGGGCCACATATTGACATTTATGCACGCAAATGTAAGACAAAAAATATGTTTCACATGAAACAGTCGCTCTGCCCTGCGATGGACTGCCTCGCCTCTTGCCCAAAGTCATCTGGGATAGGCTCCAGCATACCCCGTGACCCTAATGAGGATAAGCACTGTAGAAATTGGATGGATGGTCGGAGGAAATTAACCCAAAGATAGTTCAGGAGTCATCCTTAGGGTTTGACTTTTTTACAGGGCAACAAAATGCACCTCAGGACGGTCCAGCAGTCTATTGAACAGTTAGTTCTGTATTATTAACAATGTTGTGTGTAAATATTTGCACTAAAAGCTGTTTTGCACGGAAATTCATTGTATCCTGCTTTGTTTTTTTAATATTTACACGTGTTCAAGTCATGGTTTACACACATACACGGAATTTGTACACAGGGTAATTCAGAATAGTGACGTCAAAGCAGAGTGATATGGCACCACTCTATAATACTTGCAATGAATCTAGCTTAGAATAACATTTAATCCGCACATGTCCAATAAGGTTATAATCAATATTTCTGAATAATTCAAACTCATGCGGGTGGGATCCAAATTTTGTACCACCCTGTGATTATTTCCCAGATAAAACGAGTTAAGGCCAGGCTGGCGTATTAAAACTTAATATAAAAAGGAGACTAAAGGAGCCAGTTTTTCTGAACGGCTCTTCAAAAGGAACGTCTTACCAAGTTCCGGCTCCCCTCAAAGAGCCATAAATCCTATCCCCGGTATCCGATTCAAGGCACTTCCGGGTGACGTCACAAACGTCCAACTGCCATGCGCATGAGAGGTCTAATTAAAACCAGGTGCGCTGGAGCTCTGTGGGGCCAGCGGTCATGTAAACAAAAGTAACACACCTGACAACTTATTGTTAAAATACCTCCGCGATGTTGTCGCCGTCGGTGGTCTTCTTGGAGGCTGTGGATGAGGCTCGACTGGCCGCCATGGTGGAGAAGAGCCGAGCGTTACCTGCTAACAAAGCCACCGTGTCTGCGCGGCCTTCATGTCGCCCCAGCACCCTTGATAACCGGCCTCCAAGTCGCTGACCTATGGACTCGGCGCTAACACACACCCGCTGCAAGGGTCCCGAGCTGAAGCCGCAGGAGTCCCGGTTGCGGCGGAGGTGCGTCGACGGCGGTTCCGGGTGCTGTCCCACGAGGTGAGCGAGTGTTGCGCCGACACAGCAGCAGCAGCGGGTCCGGTACCGCTGGGACGCGGGGGTCCTCGTTAAGGCACACGTGACGTTCCTCGGTGTTTGTGCTGCGAGCCGCCGCTGCGCCAACAAACCCGGTGACGGCAGAGCCACACACGCCGAACGCAGGAACATGGCCGCCGGTAGCGCCAGAGAACCGCCGGTCCTGAAGGAATATATCTTTTTAAAAAGCCGTTAAATAGGAACGAGTCGCGGCGCAAACATGCTGTCAGTGTCCTCCTGACTCCGAATATACCCGCGCATGCGCAGACTGGAGCCTGCGCGTGCCAATGAAGCGGACAAAGCCACTGGCTGTGACGGGAAGGCAGCATGCGTTCTCTGGAGCTGCCACTAGGGGGAGTTGGGTTGACAGATGGTCATATCATTAGGTACATCTGCACAACACCACAGGAAGCACAGGTCTACAAATCTACCCAAGTTAGTTTAAAAAAAAAAAAAGTGATGCCCAATAGTGAAATTACTTGGTAAAAGTACTTCCTGTTCGTCACACAAAACGTGAACAAAAGTTCAATGACAACCAACCATACCGTGCCTGATATTGTGCCCTTTTCTTTAACAGCTTACTGTTGTTGCGTGTCAACATGGCAGAGGAGGTATTGCAGCATTTGCATTTGCATGTCACCACATGTTTGTTAAAACCACAGCTCACTGGCGTACATTCTGCAGTTGTTAATCGCAAGAGGTCCAGAAGGAGAAGCTTGGGTGGGTAGTTGAAATAAAGAAGTGGGCGGCAGAGTTAGGCAGGAAGCCGCAAAAATAATCAACATACCTTCCCCGACCTCTTCTCAGAAAAGCCACAATGTGTGGGCTGTTGTTGGGTAAGGTAAAGACATTTGCAAAGGAAATACTATATTATACACACCTTACTACAGGCCACCGCTGTAATTATTACCGGTAGTCCATCTAAACTGTAAAAACTTGCTTCAATATTTTACATTTCCACTTAAATTGCATTGATAATATCACAAAGTTTTACATATTTTTTTATATTTTAAGTCTTACTCATACCGCTGGTGTCAAACCCAGACCCGTATGCTGTTTCCCACTGTGTCCCACAAAAGCTTGGAAATAATGCACAGCAAATTGTGTATATATACTGTATAAGTGCGTGTGTATTTGATTTTTTTATACAGCAAGTAAAAATAATTAAAAAATAAACATCTTATAGTTTATTTAATGAGAGAAGTAAACGTGTGAGGTTCTTGAAACCAATCATTCAGGTTTATTCACCCGCTTAAAAATAACTTCATCTTATTATTCCAATTTTGAGCTTGTTGCACAGCCATAAGACCATGCAAATGTGTGTTGGGTTTGAATGGTACTTGTCAAATACCATAACAGCATATCTCAGACGCCCATTTTTGATGATACTTCAAATGCAGCTACTCCCATTTTTGGAAAGAAATGTGTTTCAGCGTAGTGGCCTAGTGGTTGGCATGTTGGCCTCCCAGTCAGGCGATTGCGTGTTTGTATCTTTTGTTGGAACATTTCTGCGTGGAGGGGTTCTGTCCGGGTATTCAGCTTTTCTTGTTTGTCTATATGTGCCCCCGATTGGCTGGCGACCAGGCGCCCGAAGAAAACTGGGACAGGCGTCGGCATATCAGCACCCCTAGTGAGGACAAGCGGTACAGAAAATGGGTGGATGGACATTGTCCTGATCCATGCCACTCGGATGGCATCCCGAGAGACACTGAAACTCTGTTATGCCCCTCAAATGGACATTCTTTGCACGGTGGTGAGTCCTTTGAGCTTGCCACTCACCTGTCATTTGCGCTTTCCTCCACTGATGGGAACCTTCTTTTCATCCGTTCTTCTTCCCGGCGGTCAGGGTCCTGGCACTGAATCCTTTCCTGTCTTTACTCAGCCTCGCTCCTTTCTGTTTGCGATCTCCGGCACGCATCCAGTCGGGCCGCGAGCCAGCTGACCCACCACGACTCAGGACAGATGGGCCGATGCAGCAGGAGCCAGGACCATGTGTTTGTTCTGCTTTTGTCCTTCTTTTTGGGCCTGGTCCTCACTTTGCCTGGCACGCGTTCAATATTTACTCAGCAAACATCAACTCTGTGTCCAACCTGGCATCGTTCTTTGGGGAATAAGTGATTGTCACTGTAATTTCTTCTTCTGGTCCAACACCGGCATCAAAACGAGTTCAGAAGGTTCAGTCTCTGGCATCACATTCAAAAATACTCCTTATTAAGATTGTAAGACCAGTTGAAAAATTGGAATACTGTACGGTTTGTGCTGTTTTGTGCATCTTAAGGAGGTTCTAAATAGTGCTGCAAAATGCAAAAAGAAGAACTGCAAGTGAGACAAGAAACAAGGATTACCAGCTGATGAAAAGTTTAGCCAAAGTCTTGGCAGAAAAGTGGATGCACTGTCATTTTTTCGCCAGGTATTTAGTCATCTCTTGATTCTCACCTAAATAACAATTCTACTTTTTTTGGATCCGTTTTTGGTATTTGGTAGACCTGTATTTTTTCCCCAAGTGACCATTTTGCCGAAGATTGTTCTATCTTGCAATGTAAACGTAAATCCAAATGGTGATCCGGATCACCCCCAAATTGTAATCAGTTCCTCCATATCTCAATTCTGACAGTTTTTTTAAATCCCATCAAAATACTTTTCACTTTCAACAGAAACAAAAAGCGAAACGACGACAATACCATAACTTTCACGCTGCGCTTGGCGAAGGTAAAAAGCGGACTCTCTGAGCATGGTTGGAGTGTTGAGCCTCACAAGCAAGGCCTCTCATAGTGCGCTGAAGTTGGACGCAGTAAGGCAGTCATTTGGAATTTCTTACCTGTAAATGATCCCGAGGGTTGCGGAAGAAAAGGTTGTTACCGGTGCAGAGTGCAGTCCGATACCCATCCGACGGCATGTGTGAAAGAAGGGTCTTAGGAACAAAAAGGTCTTAAAACTGGTGTTTTTTTTCCCACCAGAGGAATTGTGGGTTATGGGATGTTTATGTATCTTATTGGCCAAGTGGAGTCCAGTACTCATCAGATGGCATCAGACCAAAGGCGTCACTCATTTGGACCATTCTGAGTGTTCCTCTGTTTTAAATCAAATTGAAAACCTTTGGGGATGCACAACAAGGTGCGTTTACAAAAGCTGAACATTGGTTCCAGACAGTGGATGCACTCTGTGGAGCAACATTCCCACTAGCTTCCTGGAAACACTGGCATCAAGCATGCCCGAAACATTTTTTGAGGTAATTAACACGAAAGGCACAGTCACTCATTACGGAGTCCTTTTGGGGGGGTTTATCCTAATGGCCACAAGTCCAAGGTTAGTCTTCTGTGTAGTTATCCCTCAGACATTCCCATTGTGTGTTAAGCTCATTACAAGTTCCTTCCTGAGCGTTGTCTTCCCAAATAAAGGGCAACCTGCTGCTAAACAGCTGAAGTGCCTCCGAACATCTCTTTGTTGCTGCACGATTGCCACATAGGTGTCAGAAGTGGGACTACAAGATTGCAACCATTCTCCTAGAGCTCAAGGACTTAACCACTTGTTTGCAGACTCGGGCAGAAGGTACTGTTCCAGGGCAAGGAACCCAAAAGGATGGGCAGGCCTGAAGGAGTGAGCAATTCCTACCAAACAGGAATAGCCTGAAGAGGCTACCAGTAATCCCCCGCCCATCTAGCCTGATTCCCGTTATGTGTTCAGCTCATTGGAATTTCTGTCTTATTACACGCCCAAATAAAGAGCAGCTCCCTTTCAAAAATCTCTAAATGTTTTTGCTGATGCAAGATCACCACAGTATGTAATTTTGTGGTATTTTTGAAATGTAAAAAATAGAGCCGCAGCTCCCCACTGCAGCACTCATGCAAGCGGCAGAACATCAAACTGTCACGTCCACGTTTGACTGCAGGCAAGACTTGATCTTGGTGCTCACATATAGGGAGCCACTTTTTTTTGGCATCTATTTTTTTTTATAGTCTTGCCAATCTGAAAATAATAAACTTTTTGGGGGAATTTTTTGGATTTAATTGTGGTTTTGAAAGCGTTAAAAATAATCCAACCAAAGTATTGCTTGGCATGATCAACAATATAGTTTGGTTTTGTAACAAACCTCTGAGTCCGGTCCCTAATTGAAAATAAACGTCCATCCAGTAAAGCGAAGACTGGGAAAAAATGGGCATGAAGATACTGCAGAGTCGGGAATATTGTGTTGCTCCGGGCTGCTGTTTAGTGTGGGGGCTTGAAGAGGCGACAAGGAAGACCAATGTTCACGTGACCCCTTGCAACGCCACCAGGTGGGGCACCTTTTGGAGCGTGCGGTCGCCGACATCCTAGGCTCCTTTCTGGCCACAGAGCGAGGCAACCGGTACGTCCTGGTGGTTCCCGACCAGCACCGATTAATGAGACGTACAGCCGGTCTGGTCTGCCAGGAGAGCTGCACAGCGACCAGGGGCGGACTCCTCAGTGCCTGGGTCTTCAGCGAGGTGCGCTTCTGTCGGTGTTAGGGGGAGGTTCATGTCTGTTATCTTTAGAGATTGATATCTCACATGTCAACACACCCTCCGTTATTGCACCTTTTCCAAACACATCCTCCGTTATTGCACCTTTTCCAAACACATCCTCCGTTATTGCACCTTTTCCAAAAACATCCTCCGTTATTGCACCTTTTCCAAAAACATCCTCCGTTATTGCACCTTTTCCAAAAAGCCACTTCGCAAACTCAGCAGATTTTGTTAGCTTCTCAAAATATACCATTTATTTCAAAAGTGTGAATGCCGCCATCAATATTTTCCAGTAATGACAATTAGTAGCGCTTTTATATTTGCCTCCTTACATCTTGGTGACTGACACATTTTTTTTACTAGTGATTATCCCTTTGTGGCCACACAGAACAGACCAAATGAGGACCAACATGAACAAGGATACTTGGCACCTGGGCAGACTACCTGGGATCAGCAACATGGATGGTTGTGTTCTGTGTTACTCAGTCGGGTCCATTTTATTGTCATTAGGACACAAGATGGGAACAGCTGACCAGAAACGTTGACAAACTCAGCTTTGCCAATAAAGACACAGTACAAGGTAGTGTGAGGCTGGAAACAAAATCAGGAAGCAATAAAAACCTTTTGACAGAAGACTCTTTGGCACTGGCAAGGAGATGAGGCAACATTAAGTTCAACGTCAGGGCCAATGTGTTTATTTCATTCGGAGGGCATGCTAATAACACACCGGTAGTCATAGCGATGGAATCACTCAGCACTTCCGATGTACTGGCTTTCCTATCAGAAGGTGCTTTCTCATCTTGTATCACAGTCACACGCCATCTGCAGCAATAAACAATGTAGGAACCCTTATGCTTTCTAATCAGGTATAAATAAAGGTACAGTCAACAGAGCTCTGAGTGATGCATAAATAGGAATGTGATTTGGAGGGCGGGCACGCACTATAAAAAGGGACGGTGAGTGTCCAAGTACACTTTCTGAACGTAATACTGTTTTTAATGGCGTTCCTTCCCTTTGATGATGCAGGCTACCTTCATAGCTGTTTTCTACTCTGGGAAAAGCACAATGACATTCAAATGAAATCTTCAACCGTGTACCTTGAATATTCTTCCTCGTCCATCTTTTGGAAGGGCGCACAAGGCCAGAGGAACACGCACATCAACAGGTATTTCAATCCATAGGCTCTGCTCGATAAACAGCCTGCCTTGCCAGGAATTCAGTCTAGTTTTGTAGGCCGCGTGCACGCTTGTGGTTCGGTACCAAGGGCTTGGCTGAGCAGCTTTTGTGACGTAACTCCAATACTTCAAACCAAAATGGCGTCTGCTGGGTTGAATATCTAGCTTATTTTGACATGTAGGCTGCCGCTAGTTGCAAGACGTTTGGTCCAGGACCACCTGTGGAAAGGCGTGCATAAAAACGTGAATAATTGGCCCATAAAATCCATCTTTGACGTATGGCTTACTCCCCCTCCGAACTCCTCCTCTAAGATGTGGCAGCGTCTGAGAAATCTGCAGGGTGACTGACAAGTAACTCCCTATTTTTAAGTACTTGTAATTAATTTCTGAACTATGCATGGAGTTTGATTTCAAATTCGACATGGGCGCCAACATTCGCCACCAGTTCCTCAAGCCGCCTGGGAACCGCATCAACTGATTTCACAAGCAACTCTGGCGGGATGGAAGGCGTAGCTTCCCGTTTTCGCCCTTCAGGTTCTTCCAAAGTCACTGGTTTGGCAGAAGAGACTTGCCCATGCATCATGGAACGTACACACAAAATTCCCGAATTCCTTTTAACCGAACATGACGAGCGTGAACGCAGCCTCGTTGCGTTCCATTCATCCTTCTGTGCAAACGCTTGCTGTGCCGTCATTTCACACGAGGCCGCTACGACACACAGCAGCAGGTCCGCGACTTTGGCTGCTCCTCCTCTACCGGCTGTTTGAGTTTGAGGAGCGGCGGGTCGCCGCTGGCCGGCGTGTAGAAGACGGCGTTGCCATTGGACGACACCAGGGGCATCCGGGGATCATCCGAGTTGACTTTGGCATCGCTGAAGGAGTCTGTGGACCCGTTGCCGAGGTGACCATTGAACATGGGGTGCTTAAGCAGTTTGGCCGCCGCCCTCTGTTTCTTCAGCTCTGACAGAGTCTGAGGTCCCTCGTGAGGCCACTTGTCACCCTGGCCCGCGGCGGGCGGCTGTGGCGGCACGCACGACGACGTGGGGATGAGGCCATTCTGTTTGGTGTTGCCATCTTTGAGGATGGGCTGCTTGGGCTGCTCAGGCCGGTTCACCGCTTCAATGGGCTTTACCTGGACATTGAGAAAAGCGACACACCTTTAAGTCATTGAATACTCAGTCATCATACAATACAAAGCCTCTAATAATAAAGATACAGACGGACGACTCACAGCATCGCTTGGTAATTCAGCCATCTTGGATCAAACACCCAACCTAGTGATACCAGTGTATTCTTTTTCATTGATCATCGCTGCAAAATAACCCACCATGGAGCCAAACAAGCTAAGCACTTTCATAAAGATGAGAAATTGTTGTTTTACGTGTTTTTGCATAATTAGTTTTTTAAACTGAAGTAAAAAATGTTTTTTTTTTCTTATTTTACATCTATCTATCTATCTATCCATCCATCCATCAATTTCCTATTTGGCTTATCCTTATTAGGATGGATGGGGGGGGTATGCTGGAGCCTATCCCAGCTAATTAAATTCAACTCAATTTGAATTTAGCGCCATGTTAGCATCTTAGCATACTGGCTCTCATCGTGTCTGTTGGGGGGAAAAAAAGTTCCCACTGAAGGCTTATGTGCTAAAAGCTCCAC
Source organism: Oostethus manadensis (assembly GCA_024372805.1). Classification (NCBI taxonomy): domain Eukaryota; kingdom Metazoa; phylum Chordata; class Actinopteri; order Syngnathiformes; family Syngnathidae; genus Oostethus; species Oostethus manadensis. The sequence goes on from QODF01000178.1 coordinate 341,719, forward strand.
CATCCACTGGTTTTGTTTTCCCAGGGTTTGGGTGTCAGGAAGGGTTGAATTGGATTTATGTTGTGGGAAACATTGAACCATAAGGCTGTGATTGGTCAGCTTGTAGAATATTTTTTCTTCTTTTTTATATTTTATGATCTTTTTGCTAGAATGTACTATGTTGTTCCCCAAGTCACTTAGTTCTCACTCTTTGCCTTTTGAAAAAGACACATCTTGGCTGCCACCCGTGGTAATTAGAGAGTCCTTTTGTGGCAGGGCTGAATGGCAGCAGATTTTTTCCGAGATTAAGTTTATGATATTTTCATGCCAAAGAGGTACATAAATCATTAGTTTTTTGGATCAATCATTTCAGTTAAATATTCCATATAGCAGACAAACAGTGATATTTGGGAAGTGAAATTAAGTTTTTAGGATTGACAGAAAGTGCAATTGTTGATTAAACAAAATTAGGCAGGTGCATAAATGTAGGCACCCTTCAGGTTTTATTGATGTAAAAATCTTTTAGCAGTTGTTTGGTAAGCTCATTGACCGTTGAGCTCCATACACAGGTGAAGCCAATCATGGGAAAAGATATTTAATTGAAGTGTGGCAACATGGGAGCCTCAAAACAAGGGTCAAAGGAAAACAAAGATTGTTCAACATCATGGTTTGGGGGAAGGACACAAAAAGCTAACCAGAGATTCCAGCTGTCAGATTCCACTGAGGGAACATATTGAGGAAATTAAAGACCTCAAGCACAGTTCTGGTTAAGGCCCTGAGTGGCAGGCCAAGAAATATTTCAGACAGGCAGAGGCCAAGGATGGCGAGAACAGTCAAACTCAACCCACAGACCTAGAACATGATCTTGCTGCAGATGGTGTCACTGTGCATCAGTCAACTATTCAGCGCACTGTGCACAAAGGGAATTCTGTATGGGAGTAATGCAGAAGCCGTTTCTGTGCACATGCCACAAATGGAGATGCTTGAGGTATGCAAAAGCACATTTGGACAAGCCAGCATCATTTTGGAACAAGGTGCTGTGGACTGATCCTGTCAACCAGAATCCAGACTTTTATTTGAAGTGTTTAGAGGCTGTTATTTCTGCAAAAAGAGGATCCACGAAATATTGAAGTAATTTTTCTGTTGGGGTGCCCAAATTTATGCAACTGCCAAATTCAGTTTCAATAATTATTGTACACTTTCTGTAACTCCTAAAACCTTCAAACTTCTCAAATATAAGTTTGTCTGCTATATGACCTGTTCAACTGCAATTGCGGATCCAAACAACTAATGATGTATAAAGGAAAATCTTAAATCAGGGGTGCCCAAACTTTTTCATACGCTTACATCTGACTCAGAGGTCGTACTGCGAAATCCCTTTCTCTGGATCGTGATCATCAGCGTAATAGATGATTAATCAATGATCAAATAATCCACAGCTATTTGGGTATTTGTTTTTTTTTTTAATTAAAAAATGTAAATATGTTGACATTTCCTTCCTATTATCTTTGTGTTTTAATTTACACACGTCAGCTTTGGTAACCAGTAATCAACAATTAGTCCGATACATTGCAGACCAAACCACTAGGTGTTTGGTTGATTTTGATTTGATCCATCCTGGGCATGGGTGTCCAAATTGCGGCCCTGGGGACCAGTCATATATGGAGTGTAAAGGCATAAGATTACGTCTAGCCGTATCGTAGAAGCAATAGTAGTTGTTACATACCAGTAGTCTCGCCACTTCTGTCATTGCAATGATTTGAGCAGCGTCCTCCTTAGGCTACCAAATGCACGGTCACTCTGTGAACAACTACCTTCTTCATGTGATGCGTGTCATATAGCAGTCAAACATGTCATGAGCATCATAGAGCTAGCTCATCACCATCGTCATCACATCAGTGTTTTGAAAGGCGTGTTTCATCCTAGCAATTCTTTACTAGTGCAGGCATGTGGTATATCTAACCGCATATATTAAGTCGACGTAAGGGACGTGTTTTAGGCGCTCCCAGGCACAAGCACGCAGCCGTCCATCCTACCGGCGTGGCAAAAGAGGGAGGAGAGAAGGCGGGTTTAACACCAATCAGCACCAATCAAATGAGCCCCTTGTCTTAATACATCTGCTTCATGTGACCTCGTCTTTGCCTACTTGGCAAAACAGATCCAGTGAAGGGATGGGAAGACTCGGCATGAAGCACCTGAATGTTCTCCTGCAGATCGGACTCCTTCTCTTTCTCCTCAGTCTCCTCCTCCTCCCTCCCTCCCCTCCACACGATGGCCTCCGTCTCGTACTCCTTGCGGCACAGGTTGTGTCTGTCTGACAGGCTGGCTCGCCGCACTACCTTCCTGTGGACGCAGAGGAAGGCTGACTCAGGGAAAAAAAAGAGGGGGAGAGCGACAACACCACAACACCACCAAGTCTCCAGTTTCATTTCTCAGCTTCAGAATCTTTGACTAGCCCTTTTGCAGTTGGTCATTAAAACCAGCAGAGCCCTCCTATCAAAAAACATCTCGTCATTGATCTTTGACTAGTTTTTTTACAGCAGGTTCAAAAATACAGCAGAAAAATCCCTGTGATATAGAGGATCTTTGACTAGTGTGCTGTAGGTCCTTCAAACCACCACAATCATCCAGTCAAATAGAGAATTCTTGACTAGCACTTTTGCTTTTGATAAAAAAAGGAGGGCACTCCTATCATAGACAATCTATGATGTGACTAGATTTTGTTCCACTACACCATAAATCAAGGACAGAGTATTGAAATGAGGTATTTTCCCCTTCATAGTGCAATTAAGTTAATAGTAAAACTATGAAGTATGAAAATGTAAAAGACATATGTATAGAGAAATTTAAATAAAAAAATATCTAAATATAAAAATACTGTTTTGTGAGTATATATAAATAACTATAAAAAAAATATGCTCTATATAAATATAGAGAGCATACGCTGAAGATTTCTAAAAACAATAGCGCTCCTTTCGTACAGAGGATCTTTGACCAACTTTGTCAAGGTAGATCATTAAAAACAGCAAAGCGCTCCCGTCAGTGATAATCTCGTCAAATAGAGGATCTCAGACTAGTGTATTTCTTGCAGCAGATTTCTAAAAACAACAGCACTCATGTTATAGAGAGGATCTTTGACCAACTCTTCTACAGTAGATCATTAAAAACAACAGAGCACTCCTGTCACAGAGAATCTTTTCAACTTAAAGACTCTTTGACGAGTGTTTTTTGCAGCATATCCCTAAAAACAATATGGTGGTCTTGTCATATACAGCAGTGGTCCCCGACCCATTACCCGGCAATTTAGTTTAGACCACTTAGAAATGGGAGAAATGTGAGGAGTCCTGATGGTCCATCCTGATCCTGATTGTGATGGTGCACAACGCGTCAGTCACAGTGAAAGAGTAGTACCGGCTTGGCGGCCAGCAGAGGTCAGCACTCACCCACGACTGCCGGCGCTGGAGGTTCTCCGGCACAGGGAGGTCTTGTGTTTGAGCTGCGACTTCATGATGGTGTCGTGTTTGTGCTTGAGGTCGAGCAGGATGGCTCGGAACTCCTCGTCCTCGCACAAATCTGAAAGTAGGGAAGTGTGTGTCAGGTGACCGCTGACTTGGCGGGACTGACAGGACTGACTTTATAGGGCGTCCTCCGACGAAGCTGATGTTTAAAAACACAATAAACTTAACTGTGAATGTGTTTTGTTTTCAGATAACCAATGGGAGGGCAGCTTCTTCTTCGATTTCCCAGCGGTTGGCATACATTACTTTGGCGCATTACTGGGCGGCACTTTCAGTGTTTGCTAATAAATAGCTAATAAAAACATGGGGCTACTGTTGCGACTGATTTACAGCACTTATTTTCTCTTATGTCTAATATATATTGGATAATAGAAGTGTAAGAGTGACTATAGGGATGTTATTTCATGTCTAGAGGACTCTAATAACTGTATTTAGAAGGTGACACGTTTTCTATGCTCTAAATATGGAAAATATTACATTTATAAATAAGGAATCTTTATCACGGTCAGGCCAATACACATTTTGAGTAGTTCAATAGCCATGTTTTCAGATTTACAGTTCTAAAAAAATTCAAAACGAAGTTTATTTTGAGAAGCCACTGGCATAAGATTGCGTGGCGTGTCTACACACCAATGGGAGTCTCCTCCAGGAAAGTCTTGGCATTGAGACTGGCTCCATGAGACACCAGAAGCTCGGCCAAGTGCATCTGAAAGAGCGGCAGGAACAAATTACATTAACAACCGAGGCGGTGGCTACACCAATCTGCTTCCCCTCGCTGTCTATCTCACCTGACCCCAGCACGCTGCGGCATGCAGTGGCTGCCACCCATCCGAGTCCCTCAGATCCATGCGAGCGCCCCCTTCCAGCAGCAGCTCAGCTGCTTGCATGTAACCGTTTGCTGCTGCAATGTGCAGCTACAATGACACAAGAAACTTCACTTATTCACAGATTTTAACATCTTTTTTGCATAAAACGGACTGTGCAGGAAGGAGCCTGTCCGTCCCTCCACATCCAAAGCCTGAAACAAAAAGCATTTCTCCTGAAAACAAAAGATGAACCTTACGTAACTTCTCACAATTTCCTGCGTGGCCTTCGCCAAAGACTATCAGGCGCTGTGTTTGATTGGTCATGCGCAGTGAAGATTAACAAAAGGATTTAGAATGCAGAGGCCAAATCTTTCAGCTTGTTCTTGTCACTTTTTTTTAGTCACCATTCATGCAAACATTGGACAGCCTAACACAGGGGCGTCCAAAATGCAGCCCGTTCGTATTGGCCCGTGGCCCGTTTGAAATATGAATCGGCTTATGACACGATGCGGCTAAAATATTGATTTCCTTACGACGGCGTGTTAGGGCCACATAAAAAAAAAACCCCGAAAGATTCAGAGAATAAAATGGTAATATTACGGCAATTTAAGTCCTAAATTGACGAGAAAAAAACAAAACAAGCTTTTATTTATGAGACAGCAACACAGAGCAGTTGGTCACGACCAGTTTAGCATTAGCTAGCATCATCTCACCGCTACACTCTAATACCCGGCCCCTCCACGTACAGCTCCCCGGTTCATAGCGGTCTCAGTCAATGCCTATAAAATGAAGTTACGACTTTTATTCCCGTAAAGTTACGTTTTGACTCTCGTTATATGAAGATAATAAGTTTATATGAAGAACATTATGGTCGTCAATTTAGCACTTGATTCTTGAAAATGATTTTAATGCTTCACTTAACAGGCATTGCCGGAGACAGCTATTAACATAGGGGGCTTGTGTGACTCTTGACCTCGGTGAGGTTAAAGTACGACCTTTTTTTCTCGTCAAATTACATCTTTAAATCTCGTAAATGGACTACTTTTACTTTAACTTGTTAAAATGTGCAACAAAAACTTGTTCCAACGTAATGCTTAAAACATTATCGTTTCCCATAATGCACTAGGGTTTGGGCCTGCGCAGATGCCTCCAGCGTGTAGAAGGCGACGACGACGCTAGATTTTGCCGCGCTCGAAGACAAACGCAGCTCGAACGCAAAATATTTTTTTCATTTTTCACAACCTCATCACGGAGATGAAAAGCAACAGAGAGAGTAAAATAGTGTGTGACGGAGATCTTCTGAGGCTCTTCAACTCTTCAAAGACACTTACATGGACTGCTTGGAAACAAGGTATATAAACTATCTGTCAACATTTATGGTTACCTTTACCTTCATTTAAGACGTGATTGTTGCCAAAGATACGATGTGGCAGCGAGGTCAACCATCATTACCTTCTTGTGTATCCATGAATTATTTCTTGGAGTCAAAATGCTGGCACTTGCAACTTCCTTTAGCTACATTTCAGGTTATTGAGCTGAGAAGAACTATTGAATTCAAGAGCTAACTCATGGCAAAACAGGAAAGTGGTGGTAGTTGATCTCGCTGCCACATTGTCACAGAATCACGTCTTCAATGAAGTTCATCATTCATTCATTCATTCATTCATTCATTCATCATTTGTATGTCATTATTTGCATTTAGAATTGTTTTCTGCAGTTAAAACTACTATTGTAAAACTTTTTGGGCTTTCTGGAACAGATTCATTGGATTTGCATTATTACCAATATTCCATTGTTTTCAAATACAGCTACTGCCATCTTGTGGCTTTACACCAGGGGTTTTCTACAGCCACACCTGTCAATGCAACCTTTTTAACCCACTAATTTCAGATCCTGGTGGTTAATAAAAGCCTTTACGGTATTATTACTCCTAAGGCAAAGTCCACCGTCACTGAAGATATTAGTAAACTATCTGAACATTCTGGCAGCATATTTCCAAGTGTGGTATCTTACCAGTGTGGCTCCCTGCGAGTCCTGCCGGTTGACCTCCTCTCCTATTCGGACGAGCTGCTGGATATCTGCCAGCATCGTCCTCTCTGTTGACGCTCGTGTCTCGTTGATCATCTCCTGGGTGATACCTGCCGGTCCAATTACACAAACAAACAGCGTTAATTGCAGCCTAATGCTGTTTTTAGTAATGCATTGGAAACATTTGAGGAGCTTTACGATCGCCACTGATTCTTTTGCTTAACGCTTCATGGATTGTTACGAGAGGCTTCTGTAAAATATGAAATTAGATAGAACTTTATTGATTGCTATGTGTTTGCCCTCAGGGAAATCAAGGTTCCAATAGCAGCAGCACGGTATGCAGTGTACAGTATATACTAATAGTACGGTCCACATAACCAAACTGATAAAGTACAACAACAAAGTTTGAAAAACCACAACTATCAAATACAATAGAAAAAAATATAAGAGAAATTATTCCACATTGTCCACATATACTTTCGTACTCACAGATGGTAGCTGTCACCAAAACACACAACATTGTGGCATGAACATGAGTACGTTCCCCCACTAGAAAAACAGGAGATTCCAAACTCAACACCTTTTTTTTTTCCATACCGCAACTGAGGAATAACGTGACACGGGCGACTTATAATGAAGCAAATGTACTCTCTGCCATCAATTCAAGCTCAGGTCCACTTTCCTCACTGAGTTCACAATTGTAGAAGTGTTACTATCACCGTTTTCTGTTGTTTCTTTTCCAACATCCAGCAAAAACACACTGCTGCCGAGGCCCCTCATGTCCATGTCATAAAATGGCAAAATGTGGCATTCACTAGTCCGTGAGGACCAGGTAATTCTTTATTTAACAGGCGCCAATTATGAGCTATGGCAAAACTCACAAGCTTATCAACCCATAAGGAATCGCAAGAGGTCATTGCTCTGACTCACGGTGTCATCTTACAAAGAATGCTAAAATCCTCACACTGCAACTTAACAATGAAAAGGTAGCTAAGAAATATACAAGACAATGTATAAGACAAGTACCAAGATATGTTCTTCCCATCATGCATTGCTTTCACCTGACGGCGCCTTCTGGTGGACACAGGCAGCTGAATGTACTGCTTTGCTGGGATGCAATGCATGATGAGAAGTTAAGTTTTTTTATTTTAAACTCGTATTGGTACTTGTTTTGTATACTTCTTACCTACCTTTTGCTGTTTGTGTTAACTTGCTGTGTGATGATATTAACGTTCTTTCTAAGACTGGTATATTGAGTAATGTTCTCCTGCGATTTTTGATGGTATAATAAGCTCAGCGGGAGTTCCCTTGTAACTCATGATTGGCTCCTGCCAAAGAAAGAGTCATTGTTTCCTCACAGATTTGCGAGTGGGACAGTATGTAAACAATTAGTAGTAGTTCTTAAGTATAGGACAAGATTGGCCGCACGACATAAATGCTTGCAAACTAATATACATGCAAAACGATACTATTTCATAGTCAGTCTGCTCACAGTGTCATCTCTGGTCTGACAGTTTTGGCAACAATATAAAAGCCATTAGGGTCTCCCTTTGATGGTCTTATGTGAATACTTCTCACCTACTGCAGTGAGAAGCTTCTGGGTGTTGCGGTACAACCTTCAATCCAGAGCGCCGCCACCAGGCTTCCATGCAAACTTTTTATTGTTCACTGGGGGATTCGCTGAAAGGCACCGTCAGCAATGTTTATTAGGCTTGCGGCCTGCTTGACTCACTTTTACTGCACTGCCGCGCCGCTGTTGGCACTCGTACAGGAGAGTGAGTATGCCACGCTATGCTGCGCTAAATGTGTCTGCTTACTGGCCATGAAAATACAACCTAACACTAAAAGCAGACTTAGACATGTTTAAACAGAGCTTGAAGTCCCGTCTGCTTTTAAGGAGGTTATTGCAAGAACTTCTTGAGCTCACATTTTACTGTACAGTAAAGTACACCAGGAGTGTCCCAACCTTATCCAGCGAGGGCCACATAGTCAGAAAGTCAGAATTTTGGCAAAAATGTGGATTCAATGCCATTTTCTGTCAGGTGTTCACACTGTCATGATCTCTTGATGGCAAAGGCAAAAAAAACGTTCTCTCTTTGAACACGGTTAGACAAGACCTCTCACAGCACACCACTGCTGCTGAGGTTGGACAAAGTAAGACAGTCATTTGAAACTTCTTCAAAAGGTCCTGACACTTATGGAACAAAAAAGTCAAGTGGTAGAAACAAAAAAAGAAAGACGATCCCTTTGCCTGTCCATCAAGACACGGGACCATTCTTGTCCCAAATGAAGGTCGTTACTGGTGCCGAGTGCAGTCCAATAACCAACAGACGGCATCGACGACAGAAGGGTTTTAAGAACAAAACCGTCTTCAAAGGCCTCGTCTCCTTCAATGCCACAAAACTGCCTATTTGGAATTTGCACGGGAACACCAAACATGGGACATTGAAAGGTGGAAGCACGTTTTATTCTTCAATGAGAAAAAACAGGAAAATTGACGATCCTGATGGCTTCTTACTGGCATGACAAGAAGATCAAACCTGTTGTTCCACACGGCAAATGATTGGGGTGCGTTTTCCTTCAGTAAAATAATGGACTTTCAGGTTGTACAGGGGCGTCAAACGGTGGATGGCTGTATGGAGGTGTTGCAGGGGGCATCCGTCACAACTGAAAGCTCTTGTCTGTATCCAGTAATTTGATTTAATTCCAACATTTGTCAACCATTGTTGGCGGGCAGAGGCCCCCCTTCATTGTACCCCAACAATCCACTGAAGAGCCAACCTTTTCTGTCTGGACCTACCTAGATTGGATCTTTCACCAAGCTCTCAGACTAGAGCTGTTCTATCTAGTCTGACTGGTGCGTGTACCTAGTCCTTAGTCTTTGAGCATGAAGGACAACCTGAAAATCAAGTTGGGATCGATTGAATGGCCTGAGAATTCACTGACCCGATGAATGAGAATATTCACAGACATGTTGATTTGGACTAAACAAAAAACTGCATCTCAATTTTTTTATTTACGTAAAAAATATGTATTAATATGAACTTTGGTCTGTGCTCTTTTTTTCCCCATTTTTCTTTTTCCAAATATTTCAACTTCATTTTTACATCCATCCGTCTTCTTTTAATGTTTGTAAATTTTATTATTATTATTATTATTATTATTATTTATTATTAGTATTTTTATTATTATAATTTATTCTTGTAACATTAATACCTTCTCTGCAGCCTAATATTCCACAACTTTATTCATTGTTTTGTTTGTTTCATATATTATTATACCGTTATTCTTCTAAAATTGTGACTTTTTTTTAAATTACTTTTCTCTTAATATTTTTACATTATTTTTGTAAAATATTAGACATTTTTTTCAATGTTTTGCTTTTTTTGTTTTCTTGTTAAATCATATTTTTTCACTGTGCAGTGGGAATATAAAAAACATCCACAGGCTGCGGTAAATTTAGTCAAGCGACAATTGTATGCTGTAGCAACTTTAGAGTAGTCAGCTTATATGAAAGTACAGGTGGTCCTCAGGTTGACATTTTATTATTATTATTACCTTACACAACAGGAAGTGAAAAAAGGAACTTTCCCAATACTAATGTGTGAGTCTACTGTATATTATGTCTATATATATTATGTCTACTATATTGGGTACTAGGAGTAAAAAGGTGACTGTAGGAGTGTTGTTTCATGTCTAGGGGGTTAATCATGTAAAAAAAACACATTTGACATGTTCCATCCAGAACTTCAGGTCCAACATTTCAGAGTAATCAAGTTACAAAGCAGAAGAGTTGCCTCTGTTGGTCTTGTTGGTGAAGTTTGAAATTATTCCAAAGACGTTCCAAACATCAGCGGTCAAACGGGTACGTTGGTTTGGTGCATGACTCCACAATCAATTCATCTAAAGATGATTCGTATCGAGTCTTCTACCGGTACATCTGATTCGTAACTGGTCGACTCGGTCAATCATTAACATCCCTACTAAACATACCGCTTTAGAGTTAAGCTGCAAACGTGTAGACTCATTACCTCTGTTGGCCATGGCTGTCTCGATAATATCCAGTGTAGGGTCGTCTTCACAAAGGTCATAGGGCATATTGCCGTCAGAGTTGACCGCCAGCAGATCCGCACCACTGTGGAACGTTAGCAAGTGAATGCCAGCGTCTGGTTGTCCACGATGAATAGTTTCCACGTTCCACGGCGTCTTACCGTGCAATGAGTATCTTGACCAGGCCTGCATGGCCACACGTGGCGGCGGCGTGCAGCGGCGTCCACAGCTCGTTGTCCTGAGCGTTGACATTGGCTCCTCGGTCCAGCAGGATCTTCACCATCTCCTCATAGTTGTCTATGCAGCACTATGTGGGGAGGAGAGTGACAGGGCAGGTTAAGATGTCCTTCAGCAAATTGTAGACATTTTGTCTAGTCTGTAAATGTAAATGTGTTAAACCCGCATTGAGAACGTTCTGGTATCTGAGCTGATGCAGATGCCTCGCCTGCTTCTTCTCAAGGTTGCTTCATCAATCACTGCACATTTCTAACAATTAAGGGTGATGCCAGCCAAAATCCCTAAATGGAATTTGCAATGCATACATTCCAGAAGGTCTCACTTTGACCGAAACGTAACCAAATCAAACGTTACCATAAGAAATAATGCAAAAAACCTTTATTTGTTCCGGAAAGCCGAAAAACGGTAACACAAAACACGTGTTTATTGTTTTTCATGCATAAAACAACTGAAAATGCATATAAATACATATTAATGATGAGTGAACGGGACAAAATAACATTTTAACATGTGGCAGTAAGATCAACACGGACACCACCTTCCTGTTTTGCCATGAGTTACTTGAATGAAGTAGTGTCAAAGTGGAGCCAACACCATAGCAAGTGCCAGCATTTTATATAGAAGCTGAAAAATGCTATTGTGTCAGAACAATCGGCAGTTTCGGCTCCTCAATTTTAACTGCCTACACACACACACATCTTACACCTCAACACTTTTAGTTGGCTGGGGGGGCGGGGATTAGAGGGTCCTATTACACCCCTCTTTTCTTGGACGCTCCCGGGGGGATTGTTGTCGGCCCCGGGTCTCATTCGGCAGCAGTGCTGGATGGGATGCGTGCGAGAGTGAGTGTGGGACTCTGTGGATTTTCTGGCGGCCGGGTATGGTGGTATGGCCCCGTGTCTCGGGGGAGCTTGCGGTGGTGCTGCTCGCTGCATTGGGGGGGGTGGCACAGCTCCTATGAACCAATCCATTCACATCTATAAACAGCTGCATGCTTATCACCTTCATTGTAACTATCCTCATGCAGGGGGTGATATCATGCACAATTAAGACCTTAATTATGCTTTAAATGACACTTAAAGGTCCCCTCTCATGCAAAAGTGACTTTTCAATAATGCTCTCACAGTAATGTGTCCTGTTTGTGAGCACCAATGATGAGGAAAATCTATCATCTCCCTTGCTTGATTGCTCAGAAGAGGTGCTCAGAATGTCGCTGTTTAAATGGCACTTTTTTTCCCCCCATCCCAAAAACAGAAGAGCACGAGCAGGTAGCGTATGTTGCCAATAATGCTTTCAGAGCACACAAAAAATGTCTATGTTCTTCTGTAGAGGGCGGCATATACAGTTGTTCCTCGCCCCTTCGCACTTCCAATTTCACGGCTTCACTCCATCATCAAAAATGTATTATTAAACTAATATTAATGAATACATTTAGTCACTTTTACTGCGAGTGTTTGTCTGAAATTGGAGGAGAATGTAGGAGGAAGTGTGGTGTAATTTTACTGCATTGTCTTATTTTCTAGAAAAGTTCAGGTTTTGTGTGTTTATAGTTAGTTTTGTAACGAATTTGTCCAGCGGGTTTCATCCAGGGTCCAGGGTTTCATCTATCCCAGCAAGCACGGTGGCTGAGGTGAGCCTTCAGCAGAGGTGAAGAGTCTGTTAGCGGGCGAACACACACATCAGTTTACAATTCTCCCCGCCGCCTGCCATGCTGGTGCAGAGGGCGCCTCCACTCCATCCCGCTGTGTCCACAGCTTGCTCTCACAAACACAGACAGTGTACCTGCATGCAAATGTTGAGTGATGACCTTTTATTATAGCCACTGATGAACTCGTGGGGTCAAATTGGATAATGTACACACAGTGCAGCGGCGCAAACACGGGGTGTTATCTTTGTTAAGGCAGATGACACATAGAGAAGGACCGCAAAAGCAAAAAGAATGCAGTGCCAAAATGAGTCGCGCTATTGACCAGGCTGATGTCCGGAGTTGTTTTGTAGCTGCGCCGATAAGGAGACGCTGCCTCGTGTGGGGTGGGTGTGTGCACACAAACAAAATCATTACACAACAAGATGAGAGGAAATGAAATTAGTGTGCAGACGCAAAGCACAGATTGCAGCAACATCAGATAAGACGTGAAAAGGATGCCCGCCCGCTGGAGATAGGAAATAGGACACAAACATCACAAATATTTGAAAAAAAACATTTTAGAGACGATAGTTGTTAGGTTGAAGTACAAAACCTCCATTGCACTTTTATGAAACAAAGGCACAAATTCAAACATAACCAATACGCAGTTAACAATTTTCCTCCTTTTGTGTCCTATTAATGAAAGAAAGCTGCCGCGCTCACAGCTCCCCCTTAATGCACGCGGCGCGAGCTACAAAGCCGCGCCCGTGATGAAAAGAGAACAGAATAATACAATGAGAATAAAGAATCAAAGCATTACAATGAACATACAAGTCTTTTCAAGCAGCTTTAAGGACAAAGTTTCGCAAGAAAAAGGTATTTAATTCGCTTTAATTTAAAAATAAAGTGGTTATTCTGGAATTTCAGATAAAGGGGAATTGTTCATACTGTTATGATGATGGTGATAATAATAAAATAGTCCTTTTAATGCATTAAAACTGTCAATATTGCAAGACAAACACTGTAAGAACTGTAATGTAATATTTATATTATATTTATTTTTGTAATAATCCAGTATATTTAACATTTTACAAATTTAAAGTTACAATGTTCAGAGTATGATATTTAAATTTTTCACATTTGAGTGGTGATTTTACGAAAATTAAGTTAGAATAATAAAGTCAATTTAACCAGAATAATTTCCTAACTCTCCGCAAACCTTGAAAGATTATTTTAGTTCTTTGTGTGCTTTGCCAATCATCTGATTCTTGTGTTCTTTAGTGCTGAGTATCAAAAGACAGTGTGTAGGCTGTGTTTAACTGTCAGCCACTTCCTGCAGCGACGCAGCATCAAAATAAAAGCCAGACTTCTTAACAAAAGCAAAAACGCCTCGCAGAAATGACACGCCAAGGACTGCTAGTCTGCTGAAAGACGTACATCTCCGGCCTGCAGCAAGAGCAGATGTCTTTGGAGAAAACAGCCGAGAGAATGCAACCTACACACTTGTTTCCGGCCAATCTAATCTGCTTAGCTTCTCTATAAACCTCTACATCTTCACTCACCTGCTAGCTGGCTGACTGCTGAGCTCATCAAACTCACTGCCTACAGAAATGGAGCAGCGGGGGTGATTTATGGAACGTGTAAACCAGCCTTGCGGGCTATTTTCTCTCTAACTTTACAACACAGCTGTGACAGTCGCCGTGCACTGGGAATTGTGCAGGTGGAGACTGGTTTGTCTGGTCTGGAAATGCTCTGTGATGACATTTGGAAGTTTGTTTGTACAGAAATCCCTCGTCCTAGACCAGCGCGTGATAGGTGAATTTCCATGAAGTAGAATTCCTTACTTATAAATGGAATCTTTTGAGAATTAGAGCATAGAAAACCTACTTTCCACCATCTAAATAAAGTTTTTAACATTACAATAGCCCTCTAGACATGAAATAACACATTTTAATAGTCACCCTTAGATTCCAATTACCCGACACAGTAGACATAATACGAGGAAATAAAGCATTTAAGACATAAATAAGACATGTTAGCTTTGGGAAAGTTCCTGGCTGCTGTTCCTTTTTTCCTTCTGTTTTCTGGAGGGTTCTTACTGCAGTGGCTATTGTCTCATTAATATGTCAATACTGACACTTGGTGACCAATGTAGAATACTACAGATAATCACAATGTCTTTGAATGCATTTTCCCAATGCCTTATATTTGTATTTTAGTTCACATAGCCATTTTTAGGCTAGAAAGGCATCAAAAGTACATTTTGCTTACTTATGCATTAACAAAAGTAATAATAGACAAGAATTTGTTGATTAATATATTTTTTTTAAAATTGTGAGTGAATTCACAGGCCAGTTAAGAGACGTAGTGTCTCCACCAGTCGGACGTGCCGGAACACCTCCCGACAGAAGCAACCGCCTCATCTGGTTCTCCTCAAATCAGAGGAGCAGCAGTTCTACTCCAAGTTTGTCCCGGATGATGGCACTTCTCGTCTTGTCTCTAAGGGAGAGCCCAGCCACCCTAAAGTGGAAACTGGTTATGACCGCTTGTACCTACGATCTTGTCTTTTCGGTCACCACCCAAAGCGCACGACCATAGGTGAGAGTAGGAATGGAGAGTAACTGGTAAAATAAGAGTTTTGCTTTGGTTCAGGACGCTCTTCAACAGAAAAGAGAGTCTGCATCATTCCAGACACCGCACCAACCCACCGGCTGGATCATGCTCTGCTTCAGTGTCACGGTGCATGTTGGAATTCATGTTTCCCCCAGTGAACCGCAGCTTCCCAATGCTGGCAGCACTCATGCAGGCCCAAACCACACCACCAGTGTAGAAAAGACAAACATTCTCTTGGTCTTCACTTTTCTGAGATACTGTGGATATAATTTTGGATCCATCAGTCTGCATATTTTGCCTCGAAACTGAATCAGGTCTGAAGAAAAGAAATCCACACACAGCCGTGGCTGCGGGCTTGCAGTGCGGAAGTGGACAAGTGGAAGTCATGCCTACATAAAACCCATCCGCCTCTTGTGTTGTCGTCCATTAAGGACAGCAGAAAACACACACGCTTTGAAATGAAAGAAGGTGATCTATCTTGAAATGAGATGTCACATCCATCTCAGCTGGCTCTGAGCTCTCCGATCTCAGACGCGCGCACACACACGGATGTTATAGAGATTGACATGGCTGTGATGTATTCCAGGGCCCTCCACTATAACCTTAGCCATTAACCCTCCAGCTACCCTCTGAAGACTTCATTACGCTACAGCGTCGTCACCACGTCAGCGCTTCTCCGACAGGGAGCGACCGCAGCTCTCATTGACTAGCTGTTTAGTGAACAATGGCAGCTGAAGAGACATGCGGGTCATTGTTGCGGCTGGAACTAAGCAATGTGGAACATCAGTCACTTTGTCATACATCTGAAAGCACTCATATTTATATCATATTCATATTTTCCCATCCCACTCCTGTATCGCTCCTGTTTTGTTTGTTTTATTTATCCCTGACTCACGGGTGTACTTGACTAACAATGCACACGTTTTACAAGCAGCATTCAAAGTGTTTACAGCATCACACTCGATTCCTCCGAAGTAAAGTCAAATTTGCACCTTCCTTGCCAAATGGGAAGGTTATTTCTGACTGTGTTGCCAGTCCCGGCAGGTTTTCACTGCATGTTTTAATAATTTCAGGTACAATGATCCCTAACACAAGCTACTGTGGCGGCCGTAACCCACGCCAAGCAAAAACTCATCTCTGAACCCGAAACACATTTAAAGCAACACACACACGGTCTTATTATGTCTTATTTTTTATTATAAGATATGTCTTTATTAGTCCCACAAGGGGAAATTCCAGGTTTACCGCAGATAAAGTACAAGAGCAGAGTACGAAAGTACAACAATGTGGGTGTAGAAGAAGATAATATTAATTATGCACACGTTACATACAGTAGTTACCGCTGTGTGTGTGTGTGTGTGTGTGTGTGTGTATATATATATATATATATATATATATACACACTAGTGTCTACTACATGGCATAGTAGGAGGGTAAAGGTGACTATAGGGATGTTGTTTCATGGGTAGAGGGCTCTAATGTTAAAAAACATGTTTAAAAGGTCAAAAAGGTTTTGAATGCTCTAAATAGGGAAAAAAATGCATTCAACTTATAAATAAGGAATACTACTGTGCGGAAATTCACCTATCACAGTCGGGTCTGAAACCAATTAACCACAGGACCACCGACATACAAGTTTGCTGTCACACGCTGGTTTAAACACAATGGCTGAGTAGAAACACTGCTAGCGTGTTCCACCAATCAGCATTCTTCAGCACACAGAAACCACGATCCCAGTAAGCACATGGTTCTTTTCCGGCTGCAAGGGGAATCTTTTTACCCGGGTAGTTTTTGGTGGAAAAGGCACGGGGGGTACCAAAATACATGGGAGGTTTTCTGAAAGGCTCCTTGTCCCTTCAAGTTGTGTTCCATCTCCACAGACTATACTTTGTTCTTCTGCTTTTCATGTTCTTCTAGAACATTGGTTCTCAATTGTCTATACAATTGAGTGTTTTCACCTCACCCCCAATTTGAAATACTATTGACAATCTGATAATAGACCTATTTATTTATCTGTACAGTACAGACTAAACTGAAACCGGCCAAATGCAACATAACGGAGAGCATTGAAGCGTTCGAGCGTAATCCAACAGTCACACTTCATGCTGAGTGTGACAAATTCATACTTGTTGGCAGGTCTGCACTAGTATTGATAATCCGCCCTGCTTCTCACGCCACCTCCCCACGCCCGACAGGGGTTCCCACGCCGCTATTTGAGAAGCACCGTTCTAGGAGAAGATGTGCTTGTCTGCATTCGCAGGCACGGAACAACAAATTTCGTGTCATGCTGCACAAAGTCAACTCTTGAATCTGAAGTGACTTCAAATAATTTGAATCCCACAGCCTAAATAGCAATTATATGATGTACCATCATTAAGCAGAGTGTAATTATCACTAACACACACTCAAGGAAAATGGGTGATTAGTGACGACTGTAAACAGAGGAAGCTTGATTTGTGGTTAAATGAGGTGCCATGTGAATGAGGCTCGGAATTGAGCCATACGTTAAACAACGGGACAGTTTAGAAGTGATTGGACTGCACATTAGCGGCGTAATTGCGCCATAGTGGGCTTCAATAACGAGTGAAACCAGAGTTGCTTTCAGTTGCCTGCAACGGTGTTGAGTAAATCATTTCACAATGTAATGTTCTTCATGCTTCGGATTTTTCCGCTTCACTGTATCACAGTCAAACTATATTGTCCATAATTCATGCGGTTTCATGATTGTCTGCACCCTGTAATCAGTCAAACATGCATATTTCAATGAATGTTATATATTTCTGGCCTATATGTATCAATTTTCAAGCGTAAAAATGGCTCAGTGAACTAAAATACTAATAAGGATTCAGAATATGCATTCAAAGACACATGACAATACAGTGGTGTGGAAACACTCCTGACTTTTTATTCTTTTGCATGTTTGTCACACTTAAATGTTTCTGCTCATTAAAAATAGTTAACTATTAGTCAAAGATAACATAATTGAACACAAAATGCAGTTTTTAAATTAAGGTTTACGTTATTAAGGGAGGGAAAAAACTCCAAATCTACATGGCCTGTGTAAAAAAGTGATTGCCCCCCTTGTTAAAAAAAACTTAACTGTGGTTTATCACACCTGAGTTCAATTTCTGTAGCCACCCCCCCGGCCTACCTGGGTCTTGTTCACGAGTGATGGAAGGATGGAACGTGAGATGGACAGGCAGATTGGTGCGGCGTCTGCAGTGATGCGGACTCTGCACCGATCTGTCGTGGGGAAAAGAGAGCTGAGCCAAAAGGCAAAGCTCTCGATTTACCGGTCAATCTACGTTCCTACCCTCACCTATGGTCATGAGCTTTGGGTAGTGACCGAAAGGACAAGATCGCGGGTACAAGCGGCCGAAATGAGTTTTCTCAGGGTGGCTGGGCTCTCCCTTAGAGATAGGGTGAGAAGCACTGTCATCCGGGAGAGACTCGGAGTAGAACCGCCGCTCCTCCGCATTGAGAGGAGTCAGATTAGTTGGTTAGGATGCCTCGTCCAACCGGTAGGAGGCCTCAGGGAAGACCCGGGACAGGTTGGAGAGACTGTGTCTCTCAGCTGGCCTGGGACCGCCTCGGCATCCGCTGGCAAGAGCTAGACGAAGTGGCCGGGGAGAGGGACCTTTTTGCTTCCCTGCTTAGGTTGCTGCCCCCGCGACCCGACCTCGGATAAGCGGAAGAAAATGGATGGCACCCCCAGGGTTGATTACCACAGTGAGAGCCATTATCCACAAATGGCAAAAACATGGAACAGTGGTGAACCTTCCCAGGAGTGGCCAGCCGCCCAAAATTACCCCAAGAATGCAGAGACAACTCATCTAAGAGGTCACAAAAGATCCCAGGGCAACATCTAAAGAACTGCAGGCCTCACTTACCTCAATTAAGGTCAGTGTTCACGACTCCACCATAAAAAAGAGAGTCAGCTGGGATAGGCTCTAGCATCCCCGCAACCTTAATGAGGATAAGCGGCATAGAAAATGGATGAATAAATAAATACATTTGGACATATTGGCAGGTTTACACTAATATTGAAAGTACTCCCTGATTTTTGCGCCCCCCCTGACAGTCCACACCCCCTCCCCCGGGGGATGGGGGGCCCTCCCCACTATTTGAGAAGCTATGCACTAGAGACAGTACAGTTCTGTACTGTAAAGTACTGTACAGAAACTGGAAGTAAAAATAACAAATACCAAGGAAATCTACCAATGCCAACACGGAGTTGGTATTTTCACGTGTTATTATCGGATGACCACTAAATGGCAACCCCAATTTTTTCTTAATGTCTGATTAGTCTTAGTGTCTGCTATATTGGGTAGGCTTTTATAGCAGGTTTGAATGATCTCACAACAGGCACAATAAACCCTAACATGAGCTACTGTTGCGGCCTTAAGTCGGGTCTGGAACCAATTAACCGTGGTACACAAGAGATTAGTGTATTTCATTTTCAAGTATATTCCACTCGTACTGATTTCCTTCTGTTTCATCATCTGCATGGAGTTTGACTTGCCGAGCCAAGCAGCTAAAAGTTGTGGGACTGCTTGGGACAAAACAAGAGCATGGATGACGAGGACACAGTGCAGACTAAAAATCAATAGCAAAGTTGGATTGCCTGGCAAATTGAATGTGTCTCGTGTGGGAGGAGTAAAGTGTACAACATGCCGTCACTTAACATGCAGCTCTAGAGCACAGAATGAGCTTGCTGTGACAACAAACGACAGAAGTTGAGCTGGTGAAGGAGCAAATCACCTGATGCAGCGCAGTGAGGCCGTCTTCGTTGCAGAGGTCTGGGCTCACGTTGTTCTTCAGCAGGTAGCGCACTGGTCAAAAGGAAGAAAGAGGCATTCATGAAAACAGATGAAAATGAATATTGCTCTTTAAAAGCGGGGTTTCTTTCTGTTGGCTTTAAATACCACACAAAGTGTGTGTGTGTGTGTGTGTGTGGGGGGGGGGGATATCCATAAACAAGGCGTTTTGTTATTAAAGCCGCTGGACGAGTTGAGATGAGGTTCTCTGTCACACAAACACACACACACACACAGGCCATACAAACAGATCCCGCTGATGTGTGTTTAAGATTCCGGATTTACTTTAAATGTGTTTAATATCTCTGTGAGGGCTTAAACCTTGATTGTGTCACGAGTGAACAATGACGTTTGAAGAGAAAATGGGAAGGGTTCTGGTTTTAAGTCTAATATAATTACAACAGTCACTTTTATAGCAAATGTTGATCCAAAATTGGAGGGGAGTAAGCCATTGGTCAGAAACAGACATTTTCATGGCCATATAAAATGTTCATGAGTTCTCACTGGTGGTCCCGGACGGTTACCCTTGTTTCTGCAGCCACCATACTACTCTGTGATTGGTAGAAACCAAAGCGCAGAAGGGATTTTGTCCTGATAGTACATGATATACCGCAATGCCACCTAAACTCATCCGAAAAGATGAACTCCTTCTGGTCCATGTGTGGTAGTATAAGGAAAAGTAAAGTAAGGAAAAGTTCCCTAGAAGGGGTCACTGACTCTGGGGGGGAAGGGGGGAAGTAGCAGTGCGTTGTTTCCATCAGTCTGTAAAAAGCAATCCATTACATGGGAGGGTCTGGAAGAGTCTTATCTCCCGTCGCAAAACAATCAGCGCACACATCTTGTACACGACTTCCTGAGCGCGCTCCAGCTGAGAGGCAGGCGGGAGGTGGACGAGATGCTTCCCAAATGATGAAGAGAAAGACAAACAAACAAACAAGAAATACAGGGAAAAGGAACACACCCGTCCTTCCTGTTATTTTGACAGTTGCGATGACAATACTAATGTTGGCCATGGCGGTGTCCGAGTGGGCCTAAAGGTCCTGCACTGTTAAAGCGGCTGGTCAGTGAAAAAAAGTCTTTCAAAAAGTCCCGACGCTTATTAAAGGGTTCATCACCACGGTGTTTGTACATGGGGACACAAAAAATGGATGCCATCTTTAAGGACTACAGTAAAGGTCAACAGTTTTTTAGATGTTCCAATAACCAGCCAGTGAGCACCACACTTTTTGTTGATTTTGACCAAAAATTCTATAAAACAATACACCCCGTAAGTTAGCAAAACAGGATTCCTCTTGGCAGTTTGTGGCATTATTCTAGAATAGTCCCAACAGCGTATGATATGCGGCTATGTCCCCAACAGTACTGTGCAGCGTATTCCCGTGCAGTCGCGATACGGCATTGAGGGATCTAGTAATGATTTTTTTTTAAAAAAACATATTTAAAAGTCGTGAAAAGGTTTTCTCCGCTCTAGCTGGGAAACATTTTTTTTTAGAAATAAGGAATCTTAACTTTGTGGAAAATTTTGCAGTACTGCAAAGAGTGGAGACTTGCAAGTCCGCAGCCAGTTATGTAAGCTCCCAGCATGCAGTAATTCTACAATTGATCACAACAAAACACAGAATATGTAATCTTAATTCGAAAACAATTCAATATACACTAATATTCCATTTCTGTACCAGGGGTATGATGGGAAATATGTTTGAATATAGTAATGTGTTTTAATTTATGCTTTGGCAGACCTTGCGTAAACTGCATGAGCCCCAACAAAAAAAACAAAATAATTTGAGTTCAAATGAAATGTTTTCACTTTTACTGCAAATGAATATTGGCTTAACCGTAAATTTCGTTTTTATTGGCCAATTCCGCGATTCCATTCATGTGGAAATCCTTGGGCCCTTCAACGAGACTAATTTCAGAAGCAAAGTGCATGTGTTTTATTTTTTCTTTGGCTTATTGCGTCTCCAAATCTAAAATACGAAATTGTCTCAAGAAGAGAATATGAATGTATGTACTGGGATTTTAGCACAGGCGCTTTACTGTGCGAGGGTGTTTATTCAGTCAGTCTGTTTATTCTTTATCGTCGTTGGCCTAGAATGGCAGTTTTAAATCAAGTTCTTCTTAGGAGTGCTTGTCATTTGCCAAGTAGTGTGTCTGATCATCTTTTTGAAGTGCCAGCTTGTATTCAATTTGATGTCTGTTTTTGAAGCACCGCTCTTGGAGTGTCTGATGTTATTGATCTGTAAAATGTTGTCCGTGAGTTGAGAGCGGCGGACACTTTACTGCATGGATATCCTCCGGGGTCCATAGCAATGAGCGGCAGGCCATGTTGGCGTCCAGTAACAAGCGAGATACGAGAGGACAGAGAGACCAAGAATCGACATTCCTGCGTTATTGGAGCTGTAAATCTGTGTTATAACATCTGCCGCAGATCACACGCGTTTAACCGTACCCGGGAGACATGTGTCAGGTAGTTTGTGATACGACCGTGCGCTTTATTATCCCTATGGGAGTGATGCGAGATACACAGACGCTCAATGTCAGTATTTTTACTGTTGCTATATTTATTAAGCCCTGTGGATGCCAGGGAAGTGCTCCAATTTAGACTTCTACCATGCATTCTACTCCAAGCAATGAGTCAAAACTCCAAAGACTTCAGCTCAGCAGGCATCCCGAGAGGTTTAGTTGGACAGTGCATGGTATGCTGTCAGGCGTAAACTCTACTATACAAGCCAGGAAGCGAATGCAATTCAAAAGAGATTTTCATTAGTCAAGCCTGTGCCTGATATGCTGCTACACCACCAACACCACTATACATGACTGGAAGCAAATGTTCATAACAGTGTATGATAAGCTGCTAATGCTACTAGGGCTGCAATGATTCCTCGAATAGGTAAATTAATCACAATTATCACAATGGTTACGTGACTTCACACAGGATTTATTTCTGCTAAAACACAGTGCTGTCTGGTTAAAATATACTGCAAAAATGTTCTACACCACTTACTCCACATCCCTATTCGGGTCACCGGTACGCTGGAGCCTATCCCAGCTGAATGCAGCAAAATACAAACTATGAAATTATAAAAAAAATTTGGTTCACCGTATGGAGATATTATTATCGTGAGCCATGCATCGCGTATTGTACCATATGGTGGGGTACTAATACTCAATGTGGCCCAGCCCCACCCAAACGCTACCTCCAGCAGCCCCCAGCTAAATTGAGTTTGAGACCCCCGTTATAAAGAATATTTGTCTTATTTCTGTCTTGAGTTTGGGATTTATAAATAAATGCACAGCCATCAACACAAGGTAATATGTCATTTAGGCTTAGTAATGTGTTAGCAAAGTAATTATTATTGCTGTCCTTTTCCAGTAAATAATTACCATGTGGGATGGATACTTTTATCTACAAAAGCACCACCATGTACTCCACCAGACCCAAGAACATACCCTTTGTTCCTATGTGAATTTAGGAAATAAAACTAAAAACAGTAAACAATTGCTTGTTGATTATGTAATGAAATGTTTGATTTTCTCTTGCGTATTTATAATTGCTCTTTAACCAAGCAAAAATATGTTTTAACCGATTACTCGTTTAATCAAAACAATTTTCAGTACAACACTCAATTAGGAAAATAGCCCTAAATAATACTCTACAAGACTGATAGCAAATAAATAAGTCGCCACTGCGCACGACATACTTCCCTATTATGTGCCTGTCAAGGTGAGTATTCTTACTACAGTTTTATTATACAGTGGCAAACTTATCTTTACATCATGTAAACTAACCCTAAAATGTGAACTGGTATGCCTCTTTTTATCAGTATTATACATCTAATTATTAAAAATATTAACCGCACAATAAATAAAAACTTGCGACGCTGCACTGACATTTTGGTGCATCCCCATCAGGTATTTACACGTACCTATTATGTAAACGTAAACGACGTATTCCACACAGCAGACAAAAATTCAATGCTTTTGATACGGTCTGCTTGCATTATTATGCCATATATTATTATTTCTAGGGTGAGGAGCTCGGCCATCCGGGAGGAGCTCAGAGTAGAGCCGCTGCTCCTTCACATCGAGAGGAACCAGTTGAGGTGGCTCGGGCATCTAGTCCGGATGCCTCCCGGGCGCCTCCCTGGTGAGGTGTTTCGGGCATGCCCGGTCGGAAAAAGGCCCCCAGGAAGACCTAGGACACGCTGGAGGGACTATGTCTCACAGCTGGCCTGGGAACGCCTCGGTGTCCTCCCGGTGGAGCTGGAAGAGGTCGCCGGAGACCGGGAAGTCTGGACTTCGCTACTGAAGCTGCTGCCCCCGCGACCCGGACCCGGATAAGCGGAGGAAAATGGATGGATGGATATTATTATTACAATCGTAAAAAAATCGACTTAAAATAATGTTGACAATAATATCGTTTAACAGCAATAATTTGTAGCACAATTATCCAGCAAAATTCGTTATCGTGAAAGGCCTGCATGTAGTGTTGAATTTGAAATATAATAGTAAGTGACGTTGTGTATTGAGTAGATGAATACAGAGTATATTACAAAACTGGCATAAACCTTGTGTCATAGACAGATACACGTATAATACATAATTAGTCAGTCATGAGATACAGGATAATGATATTAGACACTGTGGTTTAGCATTATTTAAACCTATTTAAACCATGTGCTGGTGGTTGCTCTTCCGGTTCAGGTTGCTGCCCCCACGACCCAACCTCGGATAAGCGGAAGAAAATGGATGGATGGATGGATTTTGAAGTGGCCTTTTATTATGGCCAACCTTTGGCCCACGTGTGCAATATTAAGCAAAACTATATTTCAGGGTTGTTTTATTTACCCATCAAATATATATTCATAAATCTGCTTGCGGTGCTGAATGAATTCATTAGGGTTACGGTAATATTCTGCTCTCATTGCATCGCATCATTTCCCACAAACCAGCCCCTGTTTGACTTCAGTATAAGAACAAAACAAAGCAAAAAGAGCGCAGTTTATTGTCCTTTCTTGCCCCAAGGCGTCCTTCCTCCCTGCCTCGCTGCCTCGCTGCCAGCTGCGCAGAAAGTAGGACACTGCTTATTCCAGAAATGACATTGGTTTTAGTAGGACGTTTGGGGAGCAGGTTGCCGCTATAATTAGCATGTTATAATTATACTCTGCGTGACGAGCTAGTAAGACACTCTAATTGTATGTTGCTGACGTGGTCAGGTAGCACAGCAGAGACATTTGGCACACAACATTTGGAGTGCCCACAGATTGGGCATCTGGGTTGCTGCCAGCAAGTTAAGACCCAAGTAGAAGAAACATCACACATCGCTACGTGTGATTGGACTTCGCTGCGGAACCCTGATGATATCATTACTAGGCAAACGCAGGGAGTGGCGGTGTAATGTTGTGGATGCGGTGATCGTTCTCAGGCATTATTAGCGGTCTGGCGATTTATTTGCTGGTGGTTGAAAACACTCGAAGTATTAGTGAGGCGGCCACTGGAGAAGGCTTTTCAATTAGTGTGTTGGATTAGAAAAGCAAAACAAAGAAGAGCACATTCCTCAAGCAGTCTTCCAAAGCTGCACACCAAAGCTGTCCTACTCATTTGTTGAGTCACGCGGGCCATGACGCCACACAATCATGCTTCCAGGTGCGGTCTAGACTGTTGTAAGAGCAAAAAGCAGTGTTAATAAAAAAGTTACAGACGAATGTTTTTGTTTGGAAACCAGCAGGGAGTAAAAGCAAACAATAAGGTCACACTCTTGCTGCTTTGCACCCACTGGGATGTTTGCAAGTGCCATCACTTCATAACACAACACTGCTACTTCAACTTTCTTGAATTTGTGGGTAATTTTGAGTCGCTGTGTTTATTTGTGTTCATGGCTTGTCTACTTTCTGTGCACACGTGCTCGTGCATGAGCGTATGCATCTCAAGATTCCACTGGATTATCTTGTGGCGGTTGTCATTAATAACGGACGGGGGGGAGCAACTGCTTGAACGTTACATCATGTCCAGGTTGGGTACAAGCTGTGCACACAAATACCATCTTTTTGTCTTTAACCACTGAGCTTCTGAAGCATCTCAGCTTTTTGGTTTTGCCATAACCAATGTGTGACATTATCTCATGCTTTTAAACCTTACTTAAAAAACAGGAAAAAAAATATTTTGTCCAAACTCACGTTGTGTACTGAGCTCCATGTAAGTGTATGCTGATGCTGACGTCATTGTACATCTTATACAGTAATCCCTCATTAATTGCAGTTAATTGGTTACGGACCCCACCGTGGTTAGTGAATTTCCTTTGTGTAGGACTCATTTATCAATGGCATATTTTCATAGTTGGAGCACAAAAAATCAGTTTATGCTTTTTTCTTAACATTTTTAGAGCCTTCTAGACATTAAGTAACACCCCTATAGTCACCTTTACACATCTATTACCCAATATAGTATACATAACAGAACATATCAGACATAAATACGACTTATGCTTTTGTGCATTGTGATAAATAGGTTCCTAGTGGAGCAGAGTGGGGGCGAAGTGACGATGGGCAAACAGAGTTGAGCTTTAGCTTAGGTTACGGTTGCAACAGTAACCCCTGTGAGGATGACAGTCATCCCTCATTTATTGCGGTCAATTGGTTTAAGAAACTAGCTTAATAAAAAAGCTAAAACATAGAAAACGACCTGTTCATGACTGTCTAAAATATTTGAACGTTACTAAAGCCCTGTAGACATGAATACCGATGCCCAGTCGCCACACTGTAAGCCATCGCTGTTTCCAACAGTAATATACTGCATTGCTGCAGTAATCCAATAATGTTGTCAATGCATTGTGATAAATGACACTAATTATAGTATTTTTGATGTGTTGGTATACATGAAGAAGTCCTGCTTCCTCCTCAGGTTTTGGATTGTGCCTCTAAAAGTAACGCTGACTTTTCTTTCTTTCTTCACCGAGGGAATACATCTAGATACAACTGTTGCTCTTGCAAGTCGTCATCTTAGTTATCTTTGGATTTGATTTTGCTATGTTTCATTGGGAACAAGTGGGAATTGCTGCTTCAAACAAGTACTGTAAGTAATTCTCCAGATTGAGTTCCCTACTTGCAAATTTTTTTCTCAGATCACACTTCCTAGAAGCTTGAATGCTCCGTTTTCCCTTGCGCCATTCAGGCACTTTAGTAATTGAGAGTGTTGGGCGCTGTTTATTCACATACCCCCCACTACAATTGGCGTACCCCAATTTGGGTACGTAGGAAATTGAAAGGTGTGATGGGAAAATCAAGTTGCAAAATGACATCTCATGATATCGGTACCAGTTCATTAGTTAAACCACCTGATGTTAGACTACCTCTAACTACAAATGCTGATTCCAAAGCATCAATTTGGTGAGAGAGGATCAAAGACCACCTAAGTCAGTTCCCAGTTATTTTCTGTCACGCCCCACCTAGGGGCCACAAATGTTGTTGCGGCCCGCCCCCCATTTAAAATACTATTGACAGCTGATATTATCTATCAGTATGTACAAAATGCATTTCAAAATGAAATCAGGAAAATGCAACAGAATGGAGAGCTGTGAAGTGTAAAGCAACACAAACGTTGATTTCAACTGAACCCAACAGCACAAACGAGGACGGTCAAAATGAGACTGTTTTGGTTTCATTCGGAGCGTGTTGATGGGCTGATTATGTAATAGCTCAAAACTTTAATCGTTAATGTCTGAAAAATGAAAGCAGTACAAACGTTCATTTTAACTGCACAAACAAATGGGAATATTTTGGTTTCATTTGAACTTTGGTTGACCTATAAAAGAAACTGCAATAACTCAAAAACGAAATCAGCACAAATGTTTATTTTAACTGCACCAAACAGCACAAACGCAGCACAAACAAATGGGATTGTTTTGGTTTCATTTGTAGAAAATGGGGGGCTGCATGAACTTTGGTTGAACTATAAAAGAAACTGTAATAACTCAAACAAAATCAGCACAAATGGTTATTTTAACTGCACCAAACAGCACAAACACAGCACAATCAAATGGGATTGTTTTGGTTTCATTTGTAGACAATGGGGGGCTGCATGAACTTTGGTTGAACTATAAAAGAAACTGTAATAACTCAAATGAAATCAGCATAAATGTTTTTTTAACTGCACCAAACTGCACAAACGCAGCACAAACGCAGCACAATCAAATGGGATTATTTTGGTTTCATTTGTAGACAATGGGGGGCTGCATGAACTTTGGTTGAACTATAAAAGAAACTGTAATAACTCAAAAGCAAAAGCAGCACAAACGCAGCACAAACAAATTTCACCTACTATTTCACTAGAGTTTTGTGCAGGGTAGGGGGCCAACTTCACCCAGGTCAGTGAGCTCTCTCTGTCTCTTGTTAATAATAATAATAATACATTTGATTTGTTAGGCGCCTTTCAAGGCACCCAAGGTCGCCTTACATAGTGAAAATACAATAAAACAGTTAAAAACATGAAATACAATTAAAAACAAATACATGATAAAAAGACAGTTATGATCACAGTGCATAAGGTTTTCTAAACAGATAAGTTTTGAGTTTGGCTTTGAAGTGTGGAAGAGAGTCAGAGTTGCAGAGGTCAGAGGGGACGGTGTTCCAGAGCTGGGGGGCAGAGCGACTGAAAGCTCTACTCCCCATGGTGACGAGGCGGGCTGGGGGTACAGTGAGCTGGAGAAAGGAGGAGGAGCGAAGTGACCGAGCGGGTGTAGCAACATGAAGGAGGTCGGTCAGGTATGGGGGGGCGAGGTGGTGTATGGCTTTGAATGTGAGCAGAAGGATTTTGTAGTGGATGCGTTGTGTGATGGGGAGCCAGTGGAGCTGTCGTAGGACTGGTGAGATGTGGTTTATGGAGGGTGTGTTTGTGATGATGCGAGCGGCGGAGTTTTGTACCTGTTGAAGTTTATGGAGTATTTTTTGGGGGAGACCCAACAAAAGAGAGTTGCAGTAATGGAGGCGGGAGGTGACGAGGCCATGAACAAGAACGGCGGTGGAATGAGGAGCGAGAGAGGGATGGAGACTGTGGATGTTCCGAAGGTGAAAGTAGGCGGAGCAAGTGATGCTGTTGATGTGGGACGTAAAGGAGAGCGTGCTGTCAAGGATGACACCCAGACTCTTTACCTGAGGGGAGGGGAAGATGGCGGAGCTGTCAAGTGAAAGAGATAAATCGTTGATTTTATTAAGGGTGGATTTAGTGCCAACGAGTAGAAGTTCTGTTTTATTGCTATTTAGTTCTCCGTGTTCTTCTGACAGGCTGACAATGCAACATTAAATGTAAAATACTTTGAAATGGCCAATTTTAGAGGCTTGTAATGGTCTAAGTGTTTTTAGTGATTTTTTTGTTGTTTTTTTCGCGTGGTGGCAATGCTGGAATAAAGCCAGGAAGAGGAACACAATGGTAGTACCTTGACCATCACCTCTCGCTGACGGAGAAGATTCCTCTTTCAATAACCTGTCCACACCTACTCAAGTGAAGATAAGCATGCACTTACTTCTAAGAGGTAAAACACAAGCCTCTGTATTAGTTGCCTCAGTGTTTGATCCAATAAACTAAGATAAAACACACTGCAGCTCATGGAACAACTTTGTAATTGCAGGGAAAATTGTGATATTTTAATTTAATGTAAATAAATGTGCCCTGCGATTGGCTGGCGACCAGTCCAGGGTGTACCCCGCCTCTCGCCCAAAGTCTGCTGGGATAGGCTCCAGCATCCCCGTGACCCTAATGAGGATAAGCGGCATAGAAAATGGATGGATGGATGGATGGTAAATAAACAGTTACTGAAATACACTGCATTATATTTTACAGCAGGTTGCGAAATTGGTCAACAATATGGAAGTGCAAATGTTAGTGTATTTGCTGGTGCAAAATAACATGGAGGAGGATAATAACAAGTAAATAACAAGAAGCTTTTATCTCTGCTGCCAGCACATTACCATTATTAACAGAACATTCTTTACAGTGCAGAATACTAAATATAACTTTCAACCATTAGTCAATCACAAAACAGCGATCAATTATTACATTTTTTTCCAAAAGCACAATATAGTGAGGAAACGATATTTCTTGACTGTACCGTGCCTGTTGTGAGCTCATTCAAACCTG
Organism: Oostethus manadensis; assembly: GCA_024372805.1. NCBI lineage: Eukaryota > Metazoa > Chordata > Actinopteri > Syngnathiformes > Syngnathidae > Oostethus > Oostethus manadensis. The sequence goes on from QODF01000178.1 coordinate 371,525, forward strand.
CAATAAAACTCTGGTGCTTGTGTCTCACCCAATTTTACTGACACCTGGTGATAGGCCTGTCACGATAACACATTTTCAAATTATTGCAGATAAGAGTTTATTGTCAAAACTATTTTCAGACCCTTTTTTTCCATTAACGTAATGGTAATTTCTGGCATAATAATGCACGTTGATGTTATCAAAAGCAATACATTTCTCAAGCATATTTAACATTGTTATTAGGAGACAATCAATTATTCATTCATTCATTTTCTATGGCGCTTATCATCATTAGGGTCGCGGGTAGGCTGGAGCCTATCCCAGCTGGCTATAACTCTGTTTTAGCAAAACTGCACTTCAATAAAAATCACAATATTTCTGATTTTGTATCAGTGTCACTTTTGTTAGTGTCTGAAAACCAAAAAAAGAAAAATAACCCGGAAATATTCTGACACAGTGTGTATCAATGCAGATGTCAGCTCTTTTGCATATACACTTCCTTGATTCACTTTTAGCAATACTGAAATAATAATGTATAATAATAATATTATTATATCGCAGTTTTGGTAAAAGTACATGTTTTGGATGCAGTAAAATGTCAACATTTCGCAAAATGCGAAACTGGGAGTGGCAAAGGATTATTGTATATCACTATAGTGATGAACTGATGCCCAAGTAAGTTGTGGTTATTTTTCAAGGCTTCTGATTGGCCAGAATGGGCATGAAATGTACTTTTATGTAAACACACTTTTTATTTTATTTGATTATTTTTGTTATTTTACAACTGCATTTGTGGATGAAGATTTTCTTTAACACTGGTGAGGAGGAAATGAGCGATTCTTCAAAGTGCATTTCATGTCTGGTCTTTAAAGATTTAGGTCGAGATTGCAAAACCTATCATTTCTTCAGCATCGTAATCAATTTTCTAATCTTCTTAAACTGTGTCAGATTGGAATCATTTTTGAAATGAAGTTTTCAAATAAATGCTTGCAGTAAATAAAAATTCTGTGCTGGGCTTCTAGTGATTAAAGCCACTACACTAATGAAGCATTCTGTCTCGGGTTTGGTTTGCTGAGGCTTAATCCTTGTCGGATAATCTAGAATCCTATTCCGGGATTATGGGACCGGTGGTCTGTTCATTCTCCATTTACAAGGGAGGGGCGTTGTTCTGGTAGGAGGAGCAGACAATGCAATTTAAGATGCTCTGACCACATGCAAGACCGGTTCCGATTGGTCACAATCATGATTCGGTGTGTGTCTCGGATTCAAGGTCATGGTTTGTGCTACTTTTGGCTACAAATGCTGAGGTTAAGTGTAAACAACTTTAATTACTTAAACTACTCGCAAGTAATTGTCAAATCGATAAAATACATTTTAAAATAGTAACAAATTATTGTTATGTTTAGGAAAGTCAAGTTCCTTATTGGTTGAAGTGCAGTATCAAAGGTTGCAGCCCTGTTCTTTATTCTCTACCGAACAAAAGGGGCACACTTGTCTGTTTACCTATTTCACCGGAAAGGGCAACTGCTCTGAAACAGGAGACTTGAATGACAGTTGAGGGTTTTCAAACTCTGGCTTCTCCTTGGCACTATCGCTAACCATGGCTCCGGCTAGAAATGTTGCATATTTGTTGCTTAAATGAAGCATTTCCAAGCGTTAAAATGGCTAAATAAAAAAAAAATACAAATAAAAGGCACATTCAAAGACGTGATGATATGTATTATTCTACACTGGTCATTAGGTACTGTAGTATTGGATGAGACACACAAGCTCCAGACTTGATCACCAGAACAGGCTTTTATTGCAGGTTTCAGTGATCTCACAACAGGCACAATAATCCCTAATTTGTTATTTATGTCTTAAATGGCTTGTGTTCTCTTATTACGCCTACTATACTAGGTAATAAAAGTGTAAAGATGACTAAAGGGGTGTTACTTTATGTCTACAGCGCTCTAATGATGGTAGAACCTGAATTTAGAAGGTCATACTCAGGTTTTCCCTGCTCTAATTACAAAAGTGTCCTACTTACAAATAAAGAATCCTACTTTACTGGAATTCCTTTATCACGGCGGGGTCAAGAACTAGTTACCCACGATAAATGAGGGATAACTATACTGTATATGTTTTCGGAGCGGGCGCAGTTGCACTTCCTGTTTGTAGGAACTCAGTACACCAAAAAATGTTATTACAAACACATCCACCATTCCAAGCCTGACTGGTAGATTTTAAAAGACCTGATTGGTGTATTGTCTGCTGCTTACTTCTCAACAATAGTCCATATTTGCTCCTTTCACACTGCCAGAGGATTTATGACCAGTTGAGATCATTTTCAAGCTGAGACTACCATCCCGTTCCAGCATCTTAGACCTTGAATCGGCTGGATTATCTTCCAACCGACATGAAACCATAACCACACTCATGACACTACATGCACAACACATACAGCTTGATCGAAACTCTGCAGCTGAGTCACTCTGGGCCACGGTTAACTGGACCTCTATGTTTGTCTCAGTTACCATGGAAATGGGAGCCCACTTAATGTCCCGGGAGAGGACTGATGTGGAGCTCTAGATGGCAGACAGCATTGGGAACAACATTTTACAACATAACTATAGTTACTACGAAATATGACATTATGCATGACCAGATGTTATTTTTTCCACATGACTTTAAATGACACATGTGACGCTGGCGGCAGCGTCGCTTTAGGTTTCTGCTCTGTTGATCAGGAAATGCACTAAATCAGCCATTTTCGCTTCAAGAAAATGTTCAAAACAATCGGACTTACAGAAAATACATTTAAATGTAGTTTCTAAATTAATACATTTTTACGATTAGGGATGTCCCAATCCACGTTTTTGCCATTCGCTCTGATTTTTTTAAATAGTCTTGCCGATCCGATCCGAACTGGTACCCATCATTTTTTTAATAAAAATAGTGTGTTGCAAACATGAATTTGTAAAATTGAATATGGTTATTAAACAGCTCTTCAAAGCATGAAAAATAATCCAACCATTGCATTGCTGAATTGACTTTTTTTGTACAGTCTGACCAACAATACCGGTCCCTAATGAAAATAAAAGTCCATCCAATGGAAGCTAAAATTTGAAAATACTGTAGTGTTGGGATTATTGTGTTGATCCAAGCTGCTGTTAGTGTGTGGGCTATAGAGGGCAGTTGAGTTCAGCATCCTGGTTAGAGCAAGCGGTTGGAGTCAAGTGCATAGAATAAGAAACTAGCAAGTGGAACGTTTTGTCAGGGCTCTGTGTTCATATGAAAAGTAATGGCCAACTGAATTACAGCCTTCCTGACATGGAATTATTCAGCCACCATTACAATACATTTGGGGTAGGACTAATCATTTGAGATGCCTATACAGTACATCAATTTGTGGTGTGATCTAGAACAACCATTTCCCATGTGAGCTACCGGCACCACGACAGAGGAGTCCGGGCACAGCGAGCGAAGTACACCGCTGTAGCCGCGTTAAAACGAACGTGTCACCAACAAACTTGGTACCCTACGGACATGTCTGCAAGATGGTGTTGGGTTTTCTCCTTCATCCGAGTGGCAACCAGCTTTGAGGCACATTACGGAAACCGGATCAGCCCAATCTCTGTGCGGAAGCCGATCTTTTCCGATCTTCACCATACAGCTTGGATCAGGACATCCCTAGTAAAGATTTATTTTATGTTCATTTTTCATGCTTGCATTTTTCATTGTGACAGGTGAGGTTCTGACTCACCTGCCTCCCCTGACTGCACGTCACATATGTAATGTTTTGCATTTAAGAAGTAACACGCCCAGCACTGATAGCAGACCACAATTTCCTGCAGTGTGTGCCACTAAAACATCTAAACAAAAATACATGGCCATGTTTTGTCACTTCAGCTCATGCATTATTCTCCGGAAAATATGTAAAAATATATATATATATCTTCTCCACGTTGATCCAAAATGTCATGTGTTGTTCCTGAATACGATCCCGTTCAGTAGTTTTTGCGTAAACATTTGCCCATCATAATAACGGCTTTCTAAGCGCGCAGAAGCAATTGAAAGAAATTGAAGTCTAAGTAAGACATGAGTGCTGCACTACAGTAAAAGTGAAGGACACAGCGATGGAGGGATCAGTGAAGTATAACAAACCGCCCATTACTGATGTGTCACACTTACATTTGCTAAATGATGCGACTGAATAAGCAAAAATGTCAGTCCTTCCCTCGGTCCGCACTCACTAATCCTAAATGATGTTTCGTGACCAGAATGTGTCCTTTTGCCAAAACCGAGGCATATAAACTTGAGAGTATGAGCGGGGGAGGAACCAGCCAGCAGAGCGGCAACGTCTGAGGGAGTCTTTACCCGAATGTTAATTTAAAGAGACAGAGCATGAGAAGGGTGGCAGGGAAGGGAGATTGAAAGAGCTGCAAAAAGAAAATAGTTGAGTTGACCCTGAAGGCTGCCATGAAAAATGAAGCTAATCAGAGATGGCTGATGGGAAAAGAACGGGGGCGAGGGAATCAAAGCTGAAAATACAGTAGTGGCAAAGCTGACAGACCATAATTAAAACATAGCTGTTCTATTCCGCAGCTGTCTTCGGGGTAGGACTGGTAGTGCCGATGATAATCGTCATAATGTTTGATGGATGGAACAGGAGCAAAAATACATCTTATCTCAAGTCCTAGTGGCGGCGCTGCAGCAGCGCCTGAAGCTCCAAATGACACTCAAGCAATCATCTGCAGCATAATGTTGCATTCAATGACAACCACGTGACACGTGCTTCAACAACAGCCACTCCTTAGTCTTGTGATTGATTACATGAATACGGAAAGGACAAGCCCTGTAAGACAATATGCTCCACTTGATTTTGGAAAGGGTATTTTTCCTGCTTTTACAGAAATAGTCAATAATCAATGTAAAAGGTTTTCCAATTGTGTTAAAAAACATAACATGTTTGGTTACAGTGCTGAACTTCTACATAGATGGAGAAGAGGCCAGAATGAAGGTACAGTAATCCTTCGTTTATGATGGTTAATTGAATCCAGGAACACAAAGTAGGATTCTTTTTTTTATATAAATGGAACATTTTCGGTTTTGGAGCATTGAAAGCATGTTTGCTACCGTTTAAATAAGTATTTTAACATTATTGGAGTCAACATCCCTATAGTCACCTTTACATTCATATTACCTAATATACTGTAGTAGATAATATAAGAAAAAAATAGCCTGTGTTGTTATTATTATGTTATTACTGTATCTGTTGTGAGACAATGCAAACCTGCAATAAAACCTCTTTTTCCAGCGAGGTACCTGTATGCTTCACCTACTGACACCTAGTGACTAGTGTAGAATACTGCACATCACAATTTGAATGCGTCTTCTTAATCTCTCATACTGTGTTCATATTTCACTTTATTTTGCCTTTTTATGCTGGAAAATGCATCATTTAGGCATAAAATACTTAAATAGGCGTGCTTTGACTAATGGGCTACATTCAACCACTAAACATGATTTAGTGATTGATTTTTGAAAACCCGTGATCAAATTGGAACTAGATATACAGTACAGCTAGTCAGCTCATCTTAAGTGTGCAAGGAGTCATAATTCCAGGCAAAAACTGTGGGCTCAGTTCATACATGGCTTATTCGTTCACTTTCGGAACCACTGACAAAGAGCCACAGCCATCAGTCCCCCCCTTGCGGGGGTCCTAGCGGCCGGCAAATGACCAGCAACACATGCACTGCGGCAGTTTCCGCTACATTTATCAAAGGTCAGATGTCACATGAGCTTAGTGGAGCGTATGCGCACGCAGGCTGCTGTCATGTATCGCTAGTTAGCTGAGCAGAGGAGGAAAAACATTTACAATCTAAAAATACATATAGTATATATTATTAACGAAGATAACTCATTTATTTCTTTTGTTTTATTTCATTACGGCGGCACCGTGTAGCTCCCCACAGAGTCTGACCCATGACCTGAACACATCAACCGCCGTGCAATTCCAACCCCATGAATGTATCGCCAACTCACAAACTCCTCTCTAGTCCTTTCAGCCCCGCAATGGGACTTCTTCATTGGTGCTACCGTGAGATGCATTCAGGGACACTCCGAACGTTACGGCAAACTCTTTTTTTTTTATGTGTATATGTGGTCTAAATAAACCGAAAGACAAAGAAAAATTCATCTTAAGTCCCTTGGTGCCCCGCATTGCTCATAATAGCACGATTAAATTGTGATTGAAATGTTTGCTGCTGGTAGAGAAACTAGTGTTGCGTAAATAGATTTTCAGTCAAGAGGGGTATATTTTAGCTTGATTTAGTTTTCAGTTCATTTGGAGCTGTTAATACAAATATTTATAATCCTGTTGTGTCTTTTGCAGTTTATTTATTTCAATAAAATACAGTAAAATTGTGCATATTTCAGACATAGTTTAATTAATCATGATTAATAATTAGAAAATGTATGAATATGATTAATATTATTGCATATATATATAATGGGATATATATTTCCCTCTGTTTACCTCGCATTGCTCAGGCTCACTGCAAGGACGTAAGAGACAGCCGGCACTAACAAGCTATCCCGCTAACTACTTCTCTCTCTAATTTACCTACTCTAAACTTAAGAAAGCGTATCAAACAAACTGGGGAAGGAGGGCAAAGGAGACAAACGTACCACTTTCAGACAGAATGAAGAAACTGTTTTTCTCACTCAGTCTCAGCCATGGCATGTCAGCTCGGCCCTGCTAGCTCGACAGCCAGTCTCCATGCGGTTTGCGGTAGGTACAGGGTGTATTAGTACATGTAGTTGTAATGTGATTTTTTTCAGAAGCGTACCAACTTCCCACAGAGAGCACGCCAAAACTTCCAAACCTGCCTGATGTTCTCCTCTGATTTTGGATCAACATTTGCAATAAAAGTGATTGTTGTAATTGTTAGATTAGATTAAGCTGTCACAAAACGTGAATTTTATGGGCGATCGGTAAGGTTTAGGTCCATCACCTTTACCCTCAGCTTCTTTAGCAAGGCAGTGGTCATCTTATCATGTTGGAATACTGCCCGGTGCCTCACCTTACCAAGGGACCAAGGGATTGTGTGCTGATTCAGCATGTATCAGTAAACTCTCACCACGCTTTACTGCGTAGGCATGACATATTTGTCTTTGTACTCCACAAACACTTGACACTATCTGAACCAAATTAGGATATGCGTCCCCTAATCTGCGTCCTTGGTCTGATTCTCTTTAGGAAACTGTCTGCAGGCTCTCTTGTGCATCATCTTTAGAAGATGTTTCCTTCTCTGATGACAGCCATGCCGACCAATTTGACGCAGTGTGGTGTAGCTGCAGCTCACTTTCAGGGTGTTGGCGATCTTCTTATAGCCTGCAATATCTTGATGGAGGATACTATTGATACTATGGATACTATTGATGATGGATACTATTCTTTTCCCACGTTCTCAGAGAGGTTTTTGCTATGAAGTGCCATGTTGTAACACTATCGTGTCTCTCCCACCTAGGGAGAACAAAGGCGAACCGAGCCCAATTAATACAGTTTAACACCAGGGTGTACTCACTTTTTGTTGGCAGCAGTTTAGACATTAGACGGTAAATTTACACTTGTTAACCAAGCTGCACACTGACTACTTTACATTGTTGTTTCTTTACATTAGTAGTGTTGTCCCATTATACAATATTTGCAGAAATGTGAGGGGTGTACTCACTTTTATGACTTTATACTGTAAATGTGCGAACCTGATTTGAGCCCTGAATACGTCTCACACACTTGTTAAATGTATTGAAGTATAAAACAAACGGGTAGTCACCACTAATGAACGAGAACTAAGGTGACCTGTGAACAGATGGAATCTGAGGCACAGCACACAACAACGGTGAGTTCAAGGACAGCAAAACAATATCGCTTGACAAAAAAACATAATCAGTGAAGCATAAAGAGAAACATTGTGTGGGCTGTGGTACACGTACTGTGGTACACGTATGCAGTACATTTGAGCTATATTATCAGTTATTCATAAATGATTAAAGACATAGGGTGGATTAAGTGTGTTTTCTGCTGAAAAAACGGCCTATAATACATAAAAAGAGCCCTAATCGAAAATCTGCAAATTTGCAGGGTCGCGATTGCTAAATCATGAATATGGGGGGCTCCACTGTACTGACATAAAAAAAAACATACACCAAGAGATGTCAACAGTGTGGCCATGTCTCTCCCGAGGGGTCACATTTGCTGTGACGTCTTTTAATTGGGGCTCATTTGGTGCTGCTCCAGCGCCGCTCATGCTGCCGTACGATACGCTCCACTCGAGTAAGACAACAAAAGAAGACTAAGGCTCCTGAGAGAGCTCATTTGCACACAAATAACTTAGAGAAAGCAAAAGAATCTGCACAAGAACTCTTCTTCCAAGAGGCTTCCACTCTCGCTGCTGGAGCCTAAAATGTACTTGTTCCTCCTGTGTGCTTTTTATGCTAATGACATGGTGGAAAGAAAGAAAAAAGAATGCGGTGAGCCCAAAGCAAATCTATGCCTAAACATGGATGATGAATTTTAGGTTGAGGCTTCTGCAACATTAAGTTAAATGACGTAATGGTCAGTGGCGTGAGAAGTGTAATTAGCATGTTGTCATAACGCTGTACATTCATAACATCATATTACTGTACCGCAATATTCTTGTCCTTGCTTTCTCTTGGAAGGACAGCCCGTCTTGTCTTGATAAAACAGAAAGCAAAGGATCAGTGTGTTGTTTTTTCAGTCTGCAGGGTGTGATGGCAATGTTTGCATTTGAAAATAATGGACATTTTCAGAAATATATATTTTCATAATATATATATCCCATTACATTGTCAAGTGATTAAAAAATGTGATCATATTAATTAGTTTTGTAATTATTAATCATGATTAATCACATTTGCAACTATGTCTGAAATGTGCACATTTTTACTGTATTTTATTGAAATAAATATAAAAGACAGTCACTCATTTTAGAAAATACATGACAGGGTCCAAGTGGCAGCAGTGCGAGGTTAGACGTTTTTGAAGCGCACATGAAAGTTTGGAGGGGGAGGAGCGAGCCGGCGAGACGTACGACACAGGGGCGTTATGCAGGTTTCAGAGAATGAACTTTCTCCGCCTGTGGGCTACTTTTAATATGACCCAAAGATCTACCTCCCGCTATGAACTACAAATATTTACAAATATAAGTATTTATTTACATTGTACAAATATACTTTTTTTTCCTACATAACCAGCTGCTGCAAGTGAACGGATGACTTTTGTATCTGTTTTGGTTTTTTTTTGCCTCCACAGAGGGCAAAACAGATCAGAAAGGGGCTTAATGTCAGCTGACATGCGCCCAACACTACATTGGCGAGCTCTGTAATTGGCACCCCCGATATAACATATATATGTCCCTTCATACACTGTTTCACTTATCATTGTTTTGTTTTCAGGTTAAAAAAAATGTGGCGGACGTTCACAGGAAAGTTACAGTATTAGGACTGTTTACATGACAAAACTAATACGGCGTAACTGTGTTTGTTATTACCTAATATCCAAGTCATGGTAACCCACAAAAGCAAGTCAGTTCAATTTTTGGGGATGTTGGCTGTTTGTTTATATGGCAGCATCCTCTTTTCATCCAAACGCTGAAAATTGTCTTCTGTCAAAACAGAACAGAAGTGCTCCATGTGGCACAGCACACATGAGCAGGTTTCTCCAAACTTTTGATCAGCACTGGATTTATTCAACACTTGCCGTATGTCTCGTTAGCCTTGTTGGTAATGAACATACATTATGACCTTTGAATACGCTTGTATGTTTTGTTGTTCTTCAGGTACACATTTTGTTGCATTTCCTGGTTTTAGTTTTGAGTTCAGTCTCTGAAACCTTGATATTAGTCCCGTGTTGTGTTGCGCGTTTGCATCCAGCCCTAAAATATGTATAACCGGGAAGCCTGCAGGCTGTGAAAAAACAATGGTGTTCAAATACTGTTGTGTGAAATAAAAAACCCATACAAATATTTTTTGTGTAAGACTTCTTTCTGTGGTCGTATATTCAGTAATTATTCTTGCTAATCACGTTTTTGTTTAACAAATCCAAAACGTTACGAGTAAAACTGTGGGACGATTTGCAAGCACCCCTGTGACGATGTACCCAAGAGAGCGTTGAGTCCAGATGGCCAAATAGGCCTGAAGCGACCCGAGGGGGACGAGAGGCTCCCGGGATGATCCGGCGTTCGCCAAGCGTGTGGGCCAGCACGCATGCTGCATCTCTTTCTGTCTTTGGTCTCATGGGCTCGTCCTCATTATGCAGCCTCCCTGATAGCAAACAGATCAATGACGTTGTGCCGTCGGCAGCGGGGAGACATGCAAAGAAGGAGCGCCGGTTTTAGGCGGAAGCAAAGAAATCTGATCTCAAGTGTCTTGATGTCGGATATGTTAATGAAGGATGAATAACAACAGCTCTTCTTCAAATCAATGTCCAAGTTCATCTACGGTATACACCGTGGAACCTTGGTTCAAGTCATTCATCTGGCTGTGGGACGCTACAAAGGACGTTTTGTGAAAAAAAACACAAGACCTGTGCCATATTGTACGCTAACCAAGGCAAAAATTTGATGTACAGGTAGATGGTGTTAAGGAGAAGCCACAGCTTGAAGTCTCAAGTTATCAAGTCTCTGCTTCTGTCAGCACAGATGGGCAACCAAGCTATAAGCTGGAACTTCGGGCAATAAGGAAATCATTCATTTATATAAAAATAAAATGATCACCCACCCACACACACACACATTCTGTATTTGCCGCCCTATATATAGGGCATTAACGGCGGTAACTAATTAAATTACTTACGTTAATTTTTCTCGCGTAATGAATGCATATGCATAATGGCAAGCCACGCCTCTCCCTTACGACAACAGACGGCTCCCCACAGAGTCTGCCTCTCTTTAATAACATTATTCTGACCCAAACACATCAACAGCAGTGCAATTCCAACACCATGTATATGTCTTCAACTCACAAACACCTCTTTGGTCCTGTCAGCCTCAGGAACGGGACTTCCTCATTGTTGCTAGCGCAAGATGCATTCAGGAACACTCCCAAAATCACAATATATTTATTATTTGTGAATGTGTGGAAAAACAATGAAAAGTGGTACGTGCACATTCCTATCACACTTTTAATGCAGAAGTACAAGTTCTATGGTTCTCAAAGTGGGGTACAAATACCAATTATCATATGGGGGCATAGGAATAAAAATGAAAAACAATTAGCACCCAACTCTCACAGTTACGAGTGTGCCTCAATGCATCACGGCACAAGGAGAACAGAGCAGAAAGAAGACAGAGCATGAAGTTGTTAATTGCTCTGTGTGCTTCGTATGAACCAATAGGTAAGTTAGATGTTTATCTTGTGCATTTAGAGTCGTTCATCTTGATGATTTCAATTATATTGGTGTTCCCATCACCACACGGAGCAGCGGTGAAAACCACTGTCACTGTCAGTGCGGATTCCCCCCAAAAAGTGGGCTTTATCGTTTGGTCTTTTTGTACTCCGGATACTGTTTTATCATGATGCTTAGACTTTGCTATTAAACTAATATGCAGACTTAATCTTAGCCATCCTCCGTGGACAAAAAAGTGAAGCTCAAATGCAACCCAGGCAAACAGTAGGAAGCCAACAACAGACTGGAATAAAAAATATGTTGGGTGATTGCTTATCTATTTATGAGCGCTCATGTGAAACTTTTACTATAAATTGATTAACAAATTAATTATGTTCAATATTTCCAGTTAATTAAGATAAAAAGTGTTTGTTTTTGAAGTGTGCACCTATTGTTGTTCATTTTCAATCAAATATGAAATTACAAGTGCTGATATATGGCAAACACGTCCTGAATGAGCTGAACATTTGGGCTGGTTTGAATGGGCTGGAACGCAAGCCAAAAAGGTTGGGGGGGTTAGAGAACAAAGCGTCTGTGCCTGATGAAAAGGAAGGAAAAACACCTGCAAAATTACAAAACATCAATGACATCTATGTTTAGTAAAATCCACATGGCGGTAGATTTGCATAAGAAAACTTGAAGCACGACGAGGCTTAATTAGGTGGCAGCAACAGGCCTAAACGTAAAAATGTGTTTGCATGTACAGCAGACTTTAAAGACAGCTTTGCTGGAGCACAAAGTCAAGCAGTCCAAACTAACCTCTAGTCCAAGTCAATTTACATGACACGTCATATCTAAAAGTCGACCGTAATCTCCCGCGAGTCGCCGCAACAGTTTGGTGTTTGTGCCGCAGCTAAGACGGTTATCTTGGAAGGAGGAGGGCGGGCCGTCCGTGTGCAATTTTAATTAAAAGACTGACTGGAGTGTCTGCTCGCGGTGACAACTCCATTATTCCCCTGGTGATAAAACACCGCCCTGGCAGAACAAATTCAACTCATTAACTGGCAGCTCAAGTGGCCAGGATCAGCAACAGTAAGTGTTGTTGCCAAGTGTGGAGAGGTAAATGCAGAGGGACTAACTATTTATTAATTAAATATTTTCATAGTCAAGATTTTTTTTTAAAGCTGCCAACCACCTTCTAAATACAGTTTTAAGATTATTAGAGTCCTGAAGACATGAAATAGCACCCCTATTCAAAGTCACGTTTACACTCCTATTACCCAATATAGCCGACATAATAACACTTGTGCTTGTGTGTGTAGCTGTAAATGTGTTGCAGTGGTGGGGGATAGACAGGTAGTGATGTCGGGGATTCAGAGTTGAGTTTTAGACATGCTAGGGATTATTTTGTCTGTGAGATTGTTCAAACCTGCAGTAAAAGCCTGTTGTTCCGCCGATCAAGTCTGTTGCTTGTGTGTCTCACCCAACATTACAGTAACATTACTGACACCTAGTGACCAGTGAAGAATACTACATACGCCATATGTCCTCAGAATGCCTTATATATTTATTTTACTTCATTTAGCCACTTTTATGCTTGAAAATGCCTCATTTAAGCAAAATAAATAATTTGACTAATAATAGGCCATATTCAACCCTGAAACAGCGTGACATTTTAAATTCATAGTTTTCAAAAACCGTGGGAGAGGGAAGCCAAGTAATTACTGCACATTGACTAGTACTAAAATGTATAGAAAATTAATTTCAATATATAGTCCCTTGAGAAGTCTGTGGTGGTTAAAAAAGTTTTGCGAGCTACGGTAGAAGTGATACAAGGAGAAAGCAATACTGCACAAAGGCTCCGTGTTCTGTTTGTCCTTAGAGTATATACTATATTTAATACACTGCATGCATATGTATTAGGGCTGCCCATTAAAATATTTTAATCGGGATTAACCGCATTTTGTTCATTGTTAACTCATAACTAACCACAATTAATCACAGATAGTATTTACCTGTAGTAATTAGGGATGTAAACCTATTTGTGATCAACAATATGATATGTATCTAGACAAGGTACAAAACGACAAACGATTTCATGACCTCTCTGGAAAAGCAAAGCTAAGGCTCACGCTGGTGAGTCTGTATTCATTAAGTACGTTTAATTCAGTGTTGTTCCTGTCATGGCAGTACATAATAAATCAGAATTTAAAAAAATTATAAAATCAAAATAAATAATAAAATCGAATATTATTATATGATACAATTACCGATGTGTTGAAAATCTTTTTCAGTGACTAGCTAGGGCCGTTTCTGCTCAATATTTGTGCCCGCGTGTGGCTCCACAGTCACGGCTGCACTTCTCAAACTAGAGTGTGGGCGGAGGGTCACACAGGATGCGCACGTGCATCAAAAAAATATTGACAGCCCTAAAATGTGCATAATATACATATATGCAAAGAATATATACAGTGTGTAATATAAAGTGCCTGTGTCTACCTTCTTCCGGGTCGTTCCTGGCCGAAGCTTCCAGAAGCGCCACGCTGGCGGCAAACGACACTCGCCTCTTGGACTCGCCGTGCTGGAGCCCGTTGGCGTTTCGTCCCTTCTTGTCAGCCTTGCGCTTCTTGTTCTGCATCTCCTTCTCGTACACGCCCCATCTCTTGAGCTGCTGAGTGCGCCGCTTCTGGGCCGCCCGCAGCCTCTCCAGACTGGGCACCTTGTCCAGCTGCTGGAGCTCCTGGATCAGCTCCAAGTGGTTGGCCATGGCGGAGACACCGGTGGATGATAGTGGTGGCAGTGGTGTAGAGCGCTGCAGAAGAGTGCGTCTAGCGAGGGCTGCACCTTCGGCAGTTGCCTCCTCCTGTCAGGATCTTCATCATCATCATGTCAGCAGCGTTTCTGAGGGAGCAGGGAAACATGAGGGACTTCGTTTACATCTATTATCTGTCACTTCCATCATCTTAGTGTAATTGTACGCCATTATTGTGCACATGCCACAGTTGGAAGGTCACAGTTCACGTCATTTTGCTACAGTAAAGCAACAAACTACAAAACATAAAACTCCTTAGCTTTTGCGCTGCACATAATAAATATGTACAATCAAAAGTAGAGGATGCCTGCGCACATTCACGATTCCGCAAAGTGACAAATTTTTATCATAACATTCATTTTTATTGGTCAAAAAAACCCACCAAGTGAAGCCCATGTGCACACTTAACCAACAGGAATTTACTCAGCATGCTTTGCAGGTTATACATTAGTATAAATATTGGATTGTTTTGCGTGTATATGTGTTATTTCACGGAGCGTGTGTTATTTATACACACCCGTAGCGTACGTGTGGTGCAAATACATTGTGTGTTGCACATGTCCAAGTCGCTGGCATCAAAAGCGAGCACACCCTATCTTATCCCCCCCAAAAAGCCATCATCCCTCACTGGTGGCATGTGACTTGTTAGCATTACAAGGTCTCAGGTGTGAACGGGGGAGCAGACTAAATTTGGTGTTATCGCTCTTCAGCGCTCTCCTTCTGGTCACTGGAAGTTCAACATGGCACCTCATGCCAAAGAACTTAACAAACAACAATAAAGATGCTGCAGGCCAGGGGTGCGCAAAGTGCGGCCCGGTCATTTGTGGACCGCGGCACATTCCAAAAAGCATAATTGACCGGAACTATTTTCAATAGTTTTGTAAAATTAAAAAAACAGCAAAAATGAAGAGAAAACCAGAACTGAGACCGAGGTTTGTACTAATGATATGATTTTTCACCTTACCACAAAGCCTAGATGCAGTTTTCTCTTGAAACATACATCATTTCTTCACATATCGGCATGTGTTGCTTTACAAAATATCAAAGCGGCTCTTGCTTCCTTTTATTTTTCTGTACGTATGTAAATAGACGTATGAGTGCTGAGGTTGAAGTGGTGAGGGGTGAGCTCATACGTTGCACTCTGCATCATATTAGTCTGCATGGTTGTCATCTCAGAAGATGATGCACAAGAAAGCTTGCAAATATAATCAGATTAAGGACTTGAACTACTGCAACCATGTGCGTCTGACGTCTGAAGAGGCCAAGATTTGATTCAGACAGTGTCAAGAGTGGGAGTGTCATGGTCTGGGGCTGCATGAGTGCTGCCGGCACTTGTAGAGCGCAGGCCGTTGAGGGGAAACATGACTGCCAACATGTATTGTGACATGCTGAAGCAGAGCATGACGCCTTCCCTTGGGGAACTGGGCCACAGGGCAGTATTCCAACACGATAAATATTCCAAACACACCTCCAAGAGGACCACTGCCTTGCTAAAGAACCTGAGGGTAAAGGTGATGGACCCAAACCCTTATGGGGCATCCTCAAACGGAAGGTGGAGAATTGCTCACCAGTGACCAGATTTGCGTTTGTAACACACATGCTGTGGGGATGTTCTTCAGCGGCAGGAACCAGGAGACTAGTCGGAATAAAGGGAAAAATCCCGGATGGAAACCTACTCCAGAACCCTCTTGACCTCAGACTAAGGTGACGGTTCATCTTTCAGCAGGACAACATTCCTAAGCAAGGCAGTTTGAATGAACTATAGCCTTTACAACTTCATTTAGCCTTCTCTATGTTCTACTTGCACATAATGTTTCCATTTTCCTTATAACATCACATCTAAATGTTTCCATTGACCTTGTGAGGTGTTACAGACGCCCGTCTACCATTGTTCACCAAGGCTAACCACTTCCTGGATGCGACATGTCAAAGATAAACTCCAAAAGTGGGGCAATGAAGTTTTTTTTTTTCCGCACGACAACAGAAAGTTCCACTGAGAGAAGGAACAAACCAAAAGACGTCTACTTTTTTTGACTTTGAAATATAACTTATATGTTTTCCATTGGAAAGAGTCCTTACCTGACACTGGGCGGAGAACAAAAAGTATTACCTTACAAGAACGGTTTCAAGAGCAGTTCAGAAACTTTACTTTTTGCATACGCCATCAAGCAAACGTGAAGCTCACTTCACTGCAGCCGGAAATTGTACAAATCAAATCCCAACGATAGACTTTCTTGTCAAATTAATTGTTTATATTTTACTTACTTCCTGCCAAGGCTAGTCCAACAAACCACAGCCCATAATGCAATGTGACGCTAGGTCAGCATCAATGCATGCGTTTCCTTCACTGCAGTGCAGCTGCTTGGAAACCGCAAACCGGAACGGGAATCTCACCGTCACAAATCACTTCACTTTTAGCACGTGTGACACTCCAGGAGAGTCAGATATCAGAGTCTTTAGTTCCTTGGCTTTTTCTCACTACAGTGGAACAGGTTTTGGTGTTTTCCGCAGAAAATGATAATTTATGTCTCAGTTTTCCTACGGCCAAGGAGCGAGCCAAACAAAGCTTTCGTGCACTACTGACTAATAGTGGGGGGTTTTTTTAGAGGTGTTACACCATGGACAGATTCCAGCTAGGGAATAATTGAATCATATTTATGTACCGAACAATGAACAACTCTGTATCTGTCTTCTTCCTTCCTGCATTCAAGTGCAATGTGTATTTCTGAGTCTTTACAGGAATCTGTGCTTTTTGTCATTTTAGACAGACAAAGGAGTGAGTGCTGTGTGTTGACATGCAAATAAAAGGCTAGCTGAATTACAGCCATCCTGACGTGAAATAATTCAGCCAACATTATAATACTTTTAGGGTAGAAATAATCATTTGACATGCTTTTAGATCAATTTGTGGTGTGATTTAGAAAAAAACAACCAGCGGTTAGAGCGGCACTTCTAGTGCGAGCTCCCGGCACCATGACAGAGGAGTCCGGTAGTGCTGGGTCGTTCATGAACGATTCGTTTATTTTGAACGAATCTTTAATGTGACTCGGGGAAAATGAATCATCTCGGGGAGTGATTCGTTCAGTCTCGTAACATCCTATCTATGCTGCATGAGCCGGAAAGATAATTGATTGGTTCATCTCTCAAGTCTTCGGGTTTGAGTCATTTGTTCTTTTGCCACGTGACCACATTTCCGATCAGTACCGCAGTCAAAAAAGCTCACATGGCGCTGTCAGGTAATGAACGAACGACTCGAAAACGGACAGAGAGGTGAAGTGAGTGATTCATAGACAAAATACCCAGGTAAACAATAAATTAATCTTTTCAGTTTCTTATAGCATTATAATTTTGTCTTGTTTGTAGTGTAGTGTGATTAACGTTTGTGTAAGCAGTAGATTTGATAGGGAAGAAACATGTTGCATTTGAATCATATTTTGCTAAAATGAACGAAATGACTCGAAAAAAGATTAGTTCTGACAGTGATTCTCACTGAATGTGACTTAAATATCGGAGTTGGTAAAATGATCCAAACTTCCCATCACTAGAGTCCGGGAACACCAAGGAAGCTAAGAAGGTATGGTGCCAAATTTCCAGCGTCCAACATCAAAATAACTTCACCACGGTCATGTCCGCACGGTGGCGTGTTCATCTTCTTCTTCGTCTTCGATGTTGTCGATCCTGAAGATCGGATCGGGACATTCCTGAAGGTGACTATGGGGTGTACTTCATGTCTAGAGGTGCTCTAATAATGTTAAAAAGCCTATTTAGAAGGTCAGAAACAGGTCCTCCCTGCTCTAACTACAAAAATATTCCCTTTATATGTAAGGAGTTATACTTTGCGGAAATTCAATTATCACAGTCGGGTCTGGAACCAATTGACCGCAATAAACGAGGGACTACTGTATCGTTTTATTTTTTCAGTGTGGCCCTAATAACCACAGCTCCTCTCCAGACAGAACTGGAGTAGATTATTTTTAGCTCCGTGCAAATGGACTGGCAAATTGCTAAGAAAAGTTTTTTAAAACAGTCGCAATACAGAGAGTAGTGACTTTAGCACAGGAGGCAAAGAAAAACTGAAGCTATGAACACCACGAGGGGCCTTGCGGTGATATCACTGCCGCACCCCCAGGGTGCCAAGGCTGCAAA
This sequence comes from Oostethus manadensis, assembly GCA_024372805.1. Lineage (NCBI taxonomy): Eukaryota > Metazoa > Chordata > Actinopteri > Syngnathiformes > Syngnathidae > Oostethus > Oostethus manadensis. The sequence continues at coordinate 389,854 of QODF01000178.1, forward strand.
TCACAGATTGACCTCAATCAGCTCCCGGGCTGCACGTAGGAATGCTCACGCTTTGCATTGCACATTGGGATGGAAAAGGAAACAGCCTCCTTTGGATAGAGCTCATTTATCAAAAAGCAGGTCAGATGATAAACATTCCTGCCAGCATACCCCTGCAGCCTGAAACCTTTTTTCCTTTCCTGATCATAATTACTGTTGTTTACTTTCATAAAGTGGCGGCTGACAGGAACATAATATTGCGCTCTTCTAAGTCAAAACAATAAGAAATACTCATGAAACAACCAGACATTGCATCAAGGATGTACACTGGAACAAAACTACAGTACTGGGTCACGCTTACAGGAAGTCATTACTGTGGAACGTGCTTATCACCACACCCCACGGCCTCACTGACTGACATTGACATTTGCGCTTTCGAATGCAATCGAAACAGAAACTAACCATCGCTTGCACATTTACCTGTGACTTTCGCCAGAGACACAAGGAGAATGGACAATAATTAAAGTGTCGTATTGTGTATGATCCTTAGCTGTCATTCTGGGGTTGGGCTAAGGCGGCAGGGGCGTTTTGCCCTCCTAGTTAGAACCAGACCGAGAGAGAAGAAGAGTTTCCAGCCGTGTTGGCCACGTTGAAGTATTACGTGCATCTCGCTGCAAGGCAGTGGTCTCAAACTGGCAGCCCGCAGGACATATCTAACTGTAAACAAAATAAGCGTGTCATAAAAAATATGCACATATGCAGTTGGAATTGCGTGAGTGAAAATTTTGTATCAATGCGTGGCTGACATCCCATTAGAAAAGTTAGCCAAGCTACATCTATTTCTTGATTACCGGGCTAACTTGTCCATTGATGGACTGCATCAGGAAGTTTTTTTGCACTTAATTATTCATTCATTCATTTTCTATACCGCTTATCCTCATTAGGGTCGCAGGTATGCCGGAGCCTATCCCAGCTGACTCTAGGCGAGAGGCGGGGAACACCCTGGACTGGTGGGCAATCGCAGGGCACATATAGACAAACAAACATTCACACATACATTCATACCTATGGACAAATTAGAGTCACCAATTTAACTAACATGAATGTTTTTGGAATGTGGGAAGAAACTGGAGTACCCGGAGAAAACCCACACACGCACGGGGAGAACATGCAAACTCCACACAGGGATGCCCAACAGAGATATGAACCCCGAACCTCCTGACTGTGAGGCCAACATGCGACCCATTCAGCCACCGTGCGGCCCTGCACTTAATTAACAGACCTTTTTTGCACTGACCCAAAAATCACACACACTATGATGATGGTAAAAATAAGTGTAAAAAATTGAATTCTAAAAAAAATACAACAGAATTTGGGGAAAACAGATTTCATAGGGTCCTACATAATTTGCAGCCCCCGACTTCAAGTCAAGTCAAGTCAAGAAGCTTTTATTTGTCATTTCAACTATATAAGCTGATGCAGTACATAGTGAAATGAAACAACGTTCCTCCAGAACCCTGGTGCTGCATAGAACAACATATATTCAAATACAACACGACAGAGAACTAAGGACTAACTTAGAACATAAAGTGCATCGTGTGCAAACAGTGCAGAAACAACACAGTGAAAAAACAGACAAGACAGTGCAGGACAAACAACAAAGAGCATAAAGTAATAACACCGACCAAAAACCAAAATGTATTGGGACTGTATTACAGAAACTGTAAACAGGATGTGAAAGGTACAATAAGTACAAAAATAGCATACATAGCAGCAAAAGGTGCAAAATAGCATGTAAAAGTCAACATAGTTATAATAAATAATAAATATGAGTATGATGGAGATGTGCATGAATATGGAATGAGATGGTGAAGGATAATATGAATCAATTCAAGTTCTGTGTGTTGAGAAGCCCGATGGCTTGGGCGAAAAAACTGGTGCACAGTCTGGTTGTGAGGGCCCGAATGCTCCGGAACCTCTTCCCTGATGGAAGCAGTGTGAACAGTGTGTGAGAGGGGTGTGTGGGGTCTTCCACAATGCAGTTTGCTTTGCGGATGCAGCGTGTGGTGTAAATGTCCATGACAGAGGGGAGAGAGACTCCAATGATTTCTTGCGGTGCAGTTCCCAAACCAGACAGTGATGCAGCTGCTCAGGATGCTCTCGTGGTCCCTCTGTAGAACATCGTGAGGATGGGGGGAGGTAGATGGGCTTTCCTCAGCCTTCCTAGGAAATGGAGACGCTGCTGGGCTTTTTTACTGATAGAGCTGGTGTTTAGTGACCAGGTGAGGTTCTCCGCCAGATGAACACCAAGGTATTTGGTGTTCTTGACGATCTCCACGGATGATACATCGATGATCAGTGGAGAATGGTCACTCTTTGCTCTTCTAAAGTCAACAACCATCTCTTTCATCTTTTCGTTTTGAGACGTGGTTGTGGCTCTACACAAGTCTGTAAGGTGTTGCACCTCCTCTCTGTAAGCTGACTTGTCGTTCTTGCTGATGAGAACTTGATGATGTTATTCGAGCTGTGCATTGCTACACAGTCGTGAGTCAGTAAAGTGAACAGCAGTGGGCTGAGTACACAGCCCTGAGGGGCCCCTGTGCTCAGTGTGGTGGTGCTGGAGTTGCTGTTCCCGATACGGACTGACTGAAGTCTCCCAGTCAGGAAGTCCAGGATCCAGTTACAGAGAGAGATGTTCAGACCTAAGAGGCTCAGCTTCGTGATCAGGTGCTGTGGAATGATTGTGTTGAATGCTGAACTGAAGTCTATGAACAGGATTCTGACATAGGTGTCCTTGTTATCCAGGTGGGTGAGGGCGAGATGAAAAGTGGAGTTGATGGCATCGTCAGTGGAACGGTTCGGACGATACGCAAACTGTAAAGGGTCATGTGAAGGTGGAAGCAGAGAGTGGAAGTGCCTCATGACAAGCCTCTCGAAGCACTTCTTTAAGATGGGTCTGAGTGCAACGGTCAAGTTGTACTGCACATTCCCTGAGCACCCTGCCAGGGATGTTGTCTGGTCCAGCAGACTTTGGTGAGTTAACTCTGCTTAGAGTCTTCCTCACTTGAGTTGCGGTTAGACAGAGCACCTGGTCGTCGACTTGCCATGGAAGTAGTGTGTGTAAATGCGCCCACAAGGTCTAAGCAAGGCCACTGATACACTGATAAAGCAAGTATAAACCATCACTGAACTAATAATAAGCTTTTCACACAGACAAATGAAGAGGGGGTTATTAGACAGAACACTCCCTGCAATCCCAGAGCTAACACACGTAAAAAAACCAAAATAGGGCAACTATGGGGAACGATTAGCAACTCTACACACAGGACTTCATCAACTTGTGCAAACCACAATGTATTCCGGGAGTCGAGTGAGCATTTTACATGTCCTCTGCAGAAAATTGAAAAATAAGAAATGAAAGCAGAAGAAACTACGTAAAAAAAAATACAAATACATTGGTGAAGAATGCAAAGACAAGCCAGCATGGCAAAAAATCAAAAGTGTGGACCACGCTTGCCGAGGAAACTGAACTACAATGTTGTGGTAATCAGTCAAGAAATGTGAGAGTTTACAATATACATTATTTTGCTGTTCAACATTATCCGGTCATTGTACTGCCATTCTACATGAAATATTTATGTTTCATATGCTTCTACTTCATGGAGTTGATCTACTTGAGAGACATGAGATGTTGTGTTTTCTGAATGAGTCAGACTCCTAAACCAGTCCTGTTCACACTTATGTTGCACTAAAACAGTCCTTTTTTGTTGCAACATTGCTGCTTGTGTTCTGGTTAAAATAGCCGGCCAAAAGTCCACCCGTTTTCTATACTGCTTGTCCTCATCGCCAGCGGCCCCCCGGGTAAATTAAGTTTGAGATCCCTGCTGTGAGGTGCAATAAAAGTCACTCCACTGACATTACAATATTCAGGGTCGCTGCAGGTTTCAACATTAAGACTTTATTCAAGATCCTCAGGTCATCAGAAAAACAACTTAGTAGGTATACTGCATAGAGCGCTCTCGTCTATAAGGCACAGGTGTCCACGCTGTAACATGGGATGTTTCCACAGAAAGACACTATAAAGCTTGCAGTCCAACTTACACTCAGTGTTCCAATGAGTGAGACGTGGGACGCGTAGTGGTTCCACACTTGATCAAACTTATTAAAGATTTGTCTGATCACAACACGATCGCCGCATAAGACTTCAAAACTGATGGTCGTGTCTCCACGCAAAGCATCAAGTAGTTCTTTCAGCCATAAATTAGCCGCATCATTGTTGAAGCCGTAGGATTTAAATCGTGAGACCTTTAAAAATCTTATTTAAGACATTTTAAAAGAATTTTAGACCCTAAATGTTTGGATTTGAAATTTTTTTAAGACCCTGTGAATATGTCATCCTCTTACCTCACAAAAATGCTGTCGCTGTGATTAATACTGCCATTCTTTTATCCATCCATCCATTTTCTGTGCCGCTTTGCCTCATTAGGGTCGAAAAGGTATGCTGGAGCCTATCCCAGCTGACTTCGGGAGAGAGGCATTGTACACCCTGGACTGATCGCCAGCCAAATGCGGCATTTTTTTAAATTTTCAAGCCTTTTTTGCACTGACAATACGGACGTTTATTGTTTCCAGAGCTGAGCTGCGCAGTAATAGAAGAACTTTTTTTTACCACTTTGTCATGTCGAACGTGACATGGCTGACTACATGTGGTGTTAAGACATCTACGTCTACTAATCTGTGTTCATCAATGTAACAAACATTACTGATGGCCGGTGACCTGAGTACTACATATGATTTGTATTTGGTGCAACAATTGATCAATGATTAACTGCTTATCCAATTAATCAACAATTACTCCGGTATTTGATTACTGCTTTTTTTCATCCTGGTCGGTGGGGTTCTGATATGAGCATGCCTTTGAGGACATTGCTTTCTGCACCTAAGAACAGAAAATGGCCTCCCCTGACTGTTCCCACAAAGTTGGAAGCATACAATTGATGCAGCTATTAGAGCAAAATGGCTATTTGATCAGCTGAAGCGGTGGACACAAAAAGTGTGTCGCAGAACTGTTTTCTGTGGGTTGCGGGTATTTCATCTGGGGAAAAAAATAATGAAAGACATAACCCTCACAACAACACAACAGAACGTGTATCAAAGAGACAGACATGGAAATGGAGATCTTGTCCACAAAAACCTTCGGCAAACTTAAAAATGATCAGTTCAATAATCTCCAACCAGTAAGTTTCTCCTTGATGTTATCCAGAAAGCAAAAATATGACTTTAAAGCACTCATATTGAACACACTCACTCATTAAAAGGTGTGCTAGAAGAAAAACCCTTTATGGTATCATTACTATCATCACACCATAATTACTGTAGTTTTTGTGTCAAAATTATTAACCCTTGCAAAGCACAAATGCAATTTTGACAACGGTGCATGTTAACCGCCACGTCCCCCTACGCCGTCAAACATGAGAGCACGGAAGAGAGAGCGGGAATATAACACACAACCATCCGCTTCAAATCACTCAAATCTCATCCAGCTCACTGGATTGAGGTCATTGGGAAATTTCATCATCCTTATGGAAGCCATTTGGCTACTAGAGCAATTTACAGTACATAAACAGTACGAGCGGCTTTTCGTCTGGTTACCTTCCGAGATAACGCCTTCAAAAATGTTTACACGGCTGGAAGCCCCACCCCCAAAACCTCCTGCAAGCTTGACACTGTCCTATGATTTTGATTCAACATTTGCAATAAAAGTAAGTGTGAGTTTCTGCTCCAGAACCCTGCCACTCTCTCTTCAATATGCCTCATACACTTAAACACACTTTAACTTTATGATAAATCAAAACAAGTGGAATAATTATGCCCACCTCGATAAAATGTGCATGTGCATGCGTGTTTTTTGGCAATGGCGAGGCCCTGGCAAGTGTACACATAGAGTGCTGCAAGTGAGTGTCGTAAGGAGCAAGCGTGAATGAATACGTGGAATTACTTACAAAAAAGTGTGAAAAAACTACACGTTATATTGTTGACATAAATTTTATGTCTTATATTTTTGGCTAGTGTTCTCTCAATGAGCTTCATTAGGTAGTCGCCTGAAATGGTTTTCACTTCACAGGTGTGCCTTATTAATGGGGTTGGGACCATCAGTAGTGTTGTGTGTGTCCAACCGTTTGGTCTGTTCTGTACTTACACCTCATTAAACGTAAACAGCGTATTGTGCGTTGCCACACAACGTCGACTGTCAGTTTTTTGATATTGAGAGACTAACAAGTGACACTGATTCAAAATGATAAATATTGTAATTGATTGTCATTTTTATCTTAGTGCATTTTTCACTAAAAGAGACTAGGCTCTAATTTTGTACAGGCTAAGCGCACCTTTGCCTCGCCTCGCCTCGCCTCGCCGATGGGGCATGTTTTAGGCGCATTTTGCAATTTTGTTCCAAAAGGGAGGAGAAAAGTTGTGACTGGGTTTAACACAGCTGGGTCAAATCTTCGACAATCAAATGAGCTCCTCTCCTCACCTTTAAATGCGCCGCTGGCGAAGCGCATTGCAAGCTTTGTTGAATATGGTATGGATACAACGGAAGACTGCCAAACTTCTCCCAGACGGAAAGTTATGCTTTGGTATAAAACGGTTCAATGATGTCAAAACAGGGCAAAACAATAACTATCAGAGCACCGAAAGCACACGGTGCCCACCGGAGGCTGCCCGATTGTTTGTAAACAGAAGTCATTTGTAAACAGCTCGTTTCGTTTGTTTTCGTGGTACTGTAGTTAACTGTTGTGGTGCAAACAGTGGCGGCAGTGATCCACAATTCCCCCTTTTTTTGCTCAACAAATGCATCACTGTTAGTGCACTATTTGGCTGCAGCCAACAGAGCAGCTGTTGATTCATACCTATTTAATGCTAATAGCAAAAGAAAGTTTTGTACAAAAAAAACATGTATAGTGGAACCCCAAATTTGATCTATTTTTTAATCAAAACATTTTTTTTATTTGTGGGATTATTTCTAGTAATAATTAGGCAGTTTATCCATCTTCTACAGCTTATCTGAGGTTGGGATGTGGGCCAGCAGCCTTAGCAGTGCTGCCCAGACTTCCCTCTTCCCACCTTGTGCAGGTCCTCCGGGAAGATCCACAGGCACCCCCAGGCCAGTTGGGAGACAATGTCTCTTCAGTGCGTCCTGGGTCTTCCTCGAGGCCTACTACCCGTCGAACGTGCCCTCGTTAGGGAGGTGTCTGGCAGGCATTAGGAAATGAATTGGTAGAAAACCCATCAAGATTGGTAAAGCCTGAATTCAATTAAAAAATAACCCAAAAGTAAGGCAATCGTAACCCACGGTGTCACGGCAGGTATGTGTGGGTATCAAAATAAACTTTTGATCACATTTCTATGGTCGTTTCTTTTCACCATTTAAAGTACATTCAGTGTAATTGGGTTCTGCATTATCAAAAAAAAAACATGAAAAAAATTTTAAACTGAAGCGTACAATAATAATGCCTTACATACATGACAAAGTGTCCATGGAAAATGTGCAATCCATACTGTATTCATTTTGGATGAACATAGCAAAATGCTGTGGCAATGGTTCTGCGAGCAGGATCAAGTGGCTTTTTTACCCGCCCGCCCCAAGCGCTCACTGAGGTAGCCTTGTGATTATTTTGGGCCGCAAGGCAAGCCTAGACAACAGGCCAGTGACAGCACAGCGGCCATTAAAACAGGAAGTAGTCACATTTGACTGCTGCTGCACATCTGACCTCGTCGTCACCCTTTTCGTGCTTTTAGGCTTATTTGCAATGTAAGAAAGTGGCACACACACACATCTCCGTCCAGGCTGCTCAGTACAGGACAATAACAAGCAGAAAATGTGCAAAACAGTGGAAGCCCGGTTAGTGCATCTTGTCACCGCATGCAATTCTCATGCATTTTTAGCACAAAACATCCTCGTTAGCTTGGTAATACACGGGAACAGGAAGCAAAAGTCCGCTCTGTCGCCAGTCTATGATGTCATCAGCAGGTGACCCTGAATTTCTTTGATAACTTCTACGGTTAAGTCTCCAAAATTTTAACACAAAGCATGTGTATCCATTTACAATTACAGTTTCACATGCATAAAAATATTTTAAATTAATGAAATGGATAAATGAGATTTAAACCTACTTTTACAGCCAGTGACGACGTCATTGTTGGCAAAACGCATGTGGCCTCCTTCTTGTTTTGCTATGAGTTATTTATTAAATTCAACAGCGTTTCTCACCTTCTTTTCTGCATGTAAAACTATTACTGTAAAACTATCAAAATATGTTTTTATAGTTAATCTTGAATTTATGATTTCTTGTTACATTATTTCTCATGAGAAAAACTGATCTGTTTACCGTAAGTTTTGTTTACAGTCAGACTTTCTGGAACAAATTCATGATATAATTGATTAATATAATTAATGATAATTAACCAAGGGGTTCACTCCATTTGGACGTTATGTGAAGATTGTGATTCCCTGAGGCACATTCTGTAAGGAGTTTCGGCTCTGACTTGGACACAGTAGGCATTCAAAGTGACCAATCAGAAGGGAGGGGGGTTTGGGGGGGCGTCTATTCAATGAGTTGGCACAGGGAGTGTCTGCGCTTGAGCAAAAATTATTCCGAGACTGAGAGCGTCCGAAGAGTGATTGTTATGCGCACGGGTTTTGGCACACATTGACGCCATAAGCCATTGACTTGACACAGCATAAACGACCTTTACCCTTTCGAACTAACCCCAACACAGAGGTACTGAAAGGTGAGACGGTTTGAGTCAGGTACTGTGTAATCCTTTACGGTGGAAACCTCCAAAAATGTGCATGGAACTGTACAGATAGTGCAACCTACTCTATTTGCAAATGGTGTTATGCTGGTGTTGGACAGCCCTCATTGATGTGCTGCTATTGACCACAAAATTAAGTTGGACAGTTTGAAGATGTGGTGTAAATTGCTGACAGTGCATGGGAGGGGGGGGCATTGTACCCCTGCCAGCAAATGTTGTGTGGACTGCATGGGCATGACACAAACTTCCACTATTTGTCATTCTCTTTATGCCACAAATAAATGTGGGCTGCCAAAATAATTTGGCACGCCTTTAAAAAAAATGGATTAGCAACACGTTATAATAGGATTGTTAAAGTTCTGTTAATTAGTATGTCCCGATCCACATGTTTTGGCTTCCGGTCCGATTTTTGCCGAGCCGGTCCGATCCCTGTCCATTTTTTTTAATAATAAGCTTTTGTATCCACTGGGATTGGCTGGCGACCAGTCCAGGGTGTACCCCACCTCCCGCCCAAAGTCAGCTGGGATGGGCTCCAGCATACCCGCAACCCTAATGAGGATAAGCGGTATAGAAAATGGATGGATGGGCTTTGTATCCAAAGATCAAATAAAATTCCATCCAATAAAAGATGGGAAAAATGGGCGCCCGAAATACTTTTCGTGTAGGACTAATCATTTGCCATTTTTATAGAACAATTTGTGAACAAAACTTGATGAACAAAACTTCATCGCAATAGTAATATATTGACAATCCCTAGTATGAACAACCAGCTGTTAGAGCAGCACTCCCCCACACCATGATACAGCAGTGCAGGCACAATGAGGGGGGAACTACCAATGTAGCTACGAAGTCGAATATTCACCGTCCACTAACTTCACCGCAGCCATGTCTGCATAGTGGTGTTGCGTTTACTTCATCTTGCGGGTGGTGGGAGATGATAATGACAACATCATAACACCCCTCAGACCAAATGCCACAGATACATTGAGGTCCTGTGGGAAATTCTGCATTATTTTACGTGAACAAAACAAAACGTGAAGAGAGATTTTGTTCACTGCCAAGCACAAGCTGTCCTGCTGGACGGAAAAAATCAATTTTGATGGAACACACTCTAGTCCTTTCTGGTTTTATAGTGTCGTAAAATATGAACTCATATCATGCACATCTTTATCTCCACCAGTGCACACCGCAGCCACACTGCAAACTCGTCTTTCACCTCCAATTAGAACTGACACTTACTGCAGGCTGGCTGAGTCTATGCCTTGCTTGCGTGGTCTTTGCCGGCCAGTCGTACCATCATTAGGCAGGGAAATAATTCAACCAGGAGAAATGGATCTAAACAGGGAGACGGGAGGCTAAAATCGAAAAATAAATAAAGAAGGTTTAGTGCTAGCATCCTGCAGGAAGCTGGTGGTAATTCAAGGTCAGGGTGGGTTTTTTGGCCTGTAAATATAAACAAACAGCTGGATTTGTGTGTGTGGAGCAGATGGAGGAACAACCCCGCTCAGGTCAGGACAGCAGGCTCTCAACACGCAAGAAGCTGCAGGCCGGCCACAGGCCTTTTGTTCACTCTGAAAATGTAGTCCTGCAGGAGGAAAAAAAAAGCTTCCTTTTGAAGACAGAGTTTAGGGAAAAGAGGATCAGTGGGTGTACTCTCCGAGAAGGTTGAGAGGCTTTGACTCTAAGCTGTGAATGCCTGGTCTGCAAACTCCAACCCTGCACACGAGTTGGCAGTACTACAACAAATGTCCACTATGCGGAAACGTTTTTCATACAAATTACTCATTTGGGTCTCGCATTTGATGTTGAGCGGAAACTTTTTGTCATAACAACAACACGGAACTTGGTGAGTTATTTGGCATCTTAGAATTTTGCTTCGCTCAGTCACGGTTTTTCAAAAACGCATTAATATAACATGTTGTTTTGTGGTTGAACACGGCCTATTATTAGTCCAAAACTGTGCATATTTAAGCCAATTTGACATATGCCTTGCCTAAACAAAGCATTTCCGAGCATAATAGTAATTTCAACTACATTAAATACAATACAAATAGAAGGCATTCTGAAGACACATTAAGAAGCGCTGTGATTTGCAGTATTCTACACTTGTCACTAAGTGGCAGTAATGTTACTGTAATGTTCAGTGAAACACACAAGCACCAGACTTGACTGCCAGAACCACAGGATTTTATTCTCGGTTTGAATGATCAGGAACTATAATCCCTGAAACAAACTACGCCAAGCTATAATTCAGCTCTGAGCCCCAAACATCACTTCCTGTCTGCCCCCAACTCAGCTCCCAGCACCCGAACACATTTACAACGGCACACACACAAGCACAAGTCTAATTTATGTCTTATTTTCTTCGTATTATGTCTACTATATTGCATAATAGGAGTGTAAAGGTGACTTATAGGTGTGTTATTTCATGTACCAAGGATGCTAATAATGAAAAAAAGTGTACTTGAAAATTTGAGTACATATTGCTCTAACTACAAAATATTCTGTTTATAAATGAATAATCCTATTTCGCGTAAATTAATTTAAAATACTTTACACAAGGGATTAGTCTATTTGCTTTTGCAACCCTTTTGCGTTTGTGTGTAAAATCTGAGCAAGACTGGATGAAAAACATGGCCACCATCAAACAAAACATCTTAGCAACGGCACGGGCAGGACTTAGTAATTAGTACTTGATGTATTCTGGCATGTCTTCCGTGGCATTTTGATGTTGAGTACAGAAAAAGTGAATCAGCAATTGAGAAGCGGCGCAGCCATTCCAACAAACAGCACAAGCAGCTGATGTTTGCAAAGTACAAGAAAGATGTGTGCCTACAATCCTATGTCTAACCATTTCTACGTACTACCTGTTTCTCATTTAGGGATACATAAAGTTTTTTAGAGATGCTCGATCGGTTGATTTCCATGAAAAGGCATATCCTGAAAATGATTAGGCTATGCAGTAAACGCCAATCACAAAAGCCCTGTTCTGGTCAGGCGGGCCAAAACCAAAAACAAAACAAACATGTCTGCCATGTGAAATGTATCTGTGATATAAATTCCATACCCTGCAAAACATGCCACAAAAAATATCTCGCCAGGGTAGCACGTTAAAAACTTCAAAATTTACCGCAGCACTTGAAGACTTCAAGGTAAAGTTTACTATCCCCAAGGGACAATTTGTTTACAGCCAGTAGTATCACACTGATACTGTAAAAAACAAAAACAATAAATACAGCACCATTATTACAAAACACTTATTCAGCAGAACGATGTAAACACCGTATCTGCGACCCATTGGAAGCTTAAATTTGTCACGCAGGGGATGACTCGGATCAACAGGTGGAGTGATGGAAGAGCTGCAGATTAAGGGAATTCCAGTCACTCACTGCAGAAAAACTGACGGAATTTTGGCCAAAGACTGAGCGGCCCTTTGGAAGGCACGGCCTAACGATGTCACTGGATGGTCAGTAGAAAGTTGTCATGGGAAAAGTGCAAGAGGTTGGTGAGGCACTGAGATGTTTTCCCATGAACAGTCTTACAGACAAGTAGAAGTAGGGCCCTGTGATTTCCGTGTTAATCGCGGAATCGGCCAATAAAAACTGAATTTACTGTTTAATGCAGAATCTCGTGGAAATTGGCATCATGTGAATGAAATGCTGCCATCGTGAAGAGAAGGAACGTTTGTGTGTGGAATTGTATACCCGGGGATGGCTGAAACCGCCCGCTCCAATGATAATAAACACTGGCAAAAGTTGGCGGAACCTCGTCTAAGCTCCGCTTCCGCTGATAAATGTAAGTTTACGGACTGTTTATTTACTAACCCAAAAATCACACACACTACGCGGGTAAAAATAAGTGTAAAAAACGGAATTCTAAAAAAAGGAAACAGAAAAAACGGAATTTGGGAAAAAGTTAAACAGATTTCATGGGGCCTTACAGAAGGCAGTGATGAAGTCGTCGGCTGTGGAGGAGCCAGCCGATCAGTTTGTAAAGATCACGATGTTGGGTGGAGAAAGACGCGCCGGTGGCAAAAGGGATGGCTCAACGGTAGAGAGCATCCAGTCTGTTGACAAGCCTTTATATCATTTAACACCATTTTCTAAATGATGTCACCATAATCAAAAATAGAGAGTATGGTCTTCACCAGGCTATGTTTGGCAGAGCGAGTGAAAGAGGTGAACCCAATCTGGCCTCCAGATTATTGATGTAGAATTTAAAAGAATGTGAGTGGTCCAACCAGATACCCAGCTAATTGTAAAGTCCAGTTCTGCGTCATCACCACAGATTCTTCTCAACTTCTCAATGGACTTGAAGCTGAGTTGAAGGTTAGATGCGCAAGAGTGGAGTGAAGGGCCAGATGAAAAGATGATGGTGTCATCATCATAAAAGCGTATCCGGGAGGCACCGATAGCCTCATGATTTATGCAGATGGAAAACAAGGCTGGGCCTAAGATGGACCCTTTGGGCACACCTTTGAAGGTGTTAAGTGGTTCAAACACAACATTATGTCAACAAAACTGGTCAACAGTACATGTTGAAAACAGGAAGTGCACAAATAAATGTACTAACCATTGATGTGAAAGGGAGAGATGGAAGGATTAAATAAGCTTTGCTTCATCCTACTCTTTTTTTTTGGGACATGTGGAATTGTGAAATGTAATATGTGACCATTACCAGAAGAAAATCAGAATTTAAGCTACAGTCATGATGATGCATTTGATTTATTGGAGCACCTTCTACAGTTACAGTTTCTCCTCTACTGCATTGAACTTTGAGGACGTGTGATATGGCTTTTTCTTATGAAGGTTAATGTGAAAATAAAATATTCATAAGTTCACACTGCAGCACTACATCAAGACAGTTTTCTATGCAAGAGTTCGAATAAACAACATAGCATCTCAGTAAAAACACCACCTGACCTGCGGCACAAGTGGCTCTTTGTGGCTGAAGTGCATTATAAAAAAGATCTCTAAAGGTGATCACTTTATATAGGCAAAAACAAATCAGTATTCCATTTAAAAATGCTCCACTTTGCTCACAGCTTGCTCGTCAGGGATGTGCAAACATATCAGAAGAAAATAGTGTTTAATTTTGCATGGACAGGGTCCTTTGTCTTCTCTGCAAGGATGTTTGGCTTGCCTGCATGCTTGATATGTGCTGGGAAATTAGCAAAAAACAAGCACTTAACAGTTTGTGAAAAAATATGAAGTTATTTCACACTAGACCTACACGTGCAACAGAAAAAAGACTGTTAGTTCGCTGTGCTGCACACTTCTCAAAGCATCAGCTAGAGAAGTTTGACCAACGTACAATCGTAAATCCACCATCGGTTCCACATGCACACTGCCCTTCTTTGTGTTGTAAAAGTTTATAGGTTGTTATGTTTTGTGAATTCAGACTAGTTTTCTTTCGTGGGCAAGAGGAAAAAAGGATCTTTTGGTGGTAAATGTTGCAAAGCCCTGGTCTGCAGCCTAATCAAAAAAACAAGTTTCGTCTTGATCGACTCAGGAAAGTAGTTTCACCCCTAGCTGGCTATTGATGGAAAAGTGAGCACGTTTTCATGACAACACCTCTCCCCCAAATTGACTGTAGAGATGCACCTAATGTCCTGTGTGGTGTTCCTCACACCACAATTAAAGACAACTAATCATGTCCCACTGTGACATGCAGAGGGATCTGGTTGGATCCAGAAAGTCTAAATAGTGGATTGAAGACAGCACAATGGTTCCACTGTTAGTGCTGCTGTGTCAGGCAGGATGCAGTACAACAGTGCATGAGGTCTAACACCATGCAGCCTGGTTTTATTTTCATCCTATGGAACAGAGGACCTAATAGACTTAGAGAATGTTAACTGAAGCTGTAAAAGTTGCAGACAGATCTCAACACCTAGCTCCTGCCTTCCGTCTCCCTGTGTCCTGGATCGCTGCGACAAGGGAGACGACGTCCCAGAATGGAGATGACCTGAGCTCTTTAAATGGAGGCTCCATCCGAGAAGATAAATTCTCTCCCCAGCAGTGAGCCCGGTGCCAACTAGGACAAGCCATCCAGACAAAATAAAAATGTCCTCCAAGAGGACACCCAGGGAAAGGAGCGAGAATGGGAGATGGAAAAGAAGTGTTGAAGTTCACCTCTTAGAACATGCCCAAGCTCTCCCATTGCAAACTCATATTGCAATTGCAGCATTTTAAGGATCGTGATGGGGAGTCTTTATGTTGACTTTGCTTCTAAATTTAAAAAAAATTACTGCTAAACTGAAATCAAATAATATTCAAATCAACTAAAATCTCCCCTTGCTGCGCCATGTATTGGCTCCTCAGCACAGCAGTATAAAGTAGACTTTACAGTGTCCCGTGTTACGTCCAAACAGGGAAACTTTGCAGTTTGACCTTGTTCACCCCTATGGAGCTAAAATCATGCCCAAACCTCACAAACACACAAAACCTCTTTTACTCACGCCCAATGATTCACTAAAAACACAGTGTGGTTTTCAAATCCATCCATCAATCCATTTTCTATGCTGGGGGTATGCTGGAGCCAATCCCAGCTGACATCGGGAAAGAGGCGGGGCACACCATTGACTGGTCACAGGGCACATATAGACAAACAACCATTCTCACTCATATTCATACCCATGGTCAGTTTAGAGTCACCAAGTAACCCAGCATGCATGTTTTTGGAATGTAGGAAGAAAACCGGAATACCCATACCCGCATTTGCAAACCGCACTGATTTTGTTTCTGACTCGTTGGGCATGAGTAAAACATGTTTTCTGTGTGGGTGCTGGTCACGCCGTGAAAGGTATTTCTTCTATCCTGCATTACTGCGGTGTTGCATCAAGACAACACCAGAGGAATTTTCAACACGCACAGCGCAGCGCATTGAAGGCTTTCTTTTCTATTGCAGCAAAACGCAGCACAGAAAATGTAGACATACAAGTACATGATATGGCTAGCTTCTTCATGAATCGCTCCAAGATGAAGGTCAAAGAATCAGACATTGCAATGCAACAGAGCATGGCTTTTAAAACTGCGGGAATTTTGACTTATTCCCAAAGAGAAAGTCGGCCACCATTTCCCTTGTCTCGTTACAATGACAAAGGAAAGAAGGGGCTCCAAGATGTCAGCATGCGATCAATCACTGTGTAGCGGGACCACGCTGGCGTGTAGTATTTCTGTGGTGCCGCTCAGGCCTTTAGTTGCCTTCAGTGTTTTTAATAAACTCAATCATGAGATTGTCAGCAGGTGTTTATCAAGAGTTTCTAATGCACATGTACTGTAGGTGCTACCATTGAATTGTCACATGTACCTTTTTTTAATGCTTTTACTGTGGTTTTCATTTACCACAGTTATTTTCCATGCACCCTGCTGCATCTAACTAAAGGATGTAGGCAATAGTGACCAGTCAAGACAGCACAAAACAGCACAAACGCAGCACACACACATTAGATTATTTTGGTTTCATTTGGAAAAAATGGGGAACTGGATGAACTTTGGTTGACCTATAAAAGAAACTGTAATAACTCAAAAACGAAAGCAGCGCAAACATTAATTTTAATTGCACAAAACAGCACAAACAAAAGAGATTATTTTTGTTTCATTTGGACAAAATGGGGGGATGGATGATCATTGGTTGAACTATAAAAGAAACTGTAATAGATCAAAAACAAAAGCAGCACAAATGTTAATTTTATTTGCACAAATGCAGCACAAACAAAAGAGACTATTTGACCATGCAAGGGCCAATTTGATATTTTGTAAAGCAACAGGTGTTAATATACTAAAAATATTTATCTTATATATATCTTGAGACAAAAATGCAATTCATTTTATTCTTTAGGGTCTTTATTCCCATAATATTATAACTGGGGATGTCAAAGTTAACACTTTAATAACGGAACTAAAGTTTCCTTTATTTCTTCTGACACACGATTAACATGCATGTACTGTTTGACCCTCACCCCTCACCATAGTTTTAAGAAACACGGTGGCGTAGCAGCAAATGGGAAGTCAGGATGTTTTACATTTTTTAATCAAAGATTAATTAAACAAAAAATAATTGTCAATTAATTAATCGATGAATGTGGTAGCTTCTCAAATGACATCTGCTGTGATCTGGTGCGCAATAAAAATTTAATTACATTACAATAAAATTCATCAAACACGACTTAACTTGGAGGTATGGGGGTTGACGCTGGTGGGAGAAACACACACACACACACACACACACTAGGGAGCAATGATCTAGACACTGCACAACGCACTTTCTCCCTCTTTGGTGAAGATCCCTAAAAGAATGCATTCAGATGTGATCAATATTTTAACAGACACAACTTGCAGTTAGAAAGACACCCTGTCCTTTAAATAAAAGATAAGCACTCTGTTGCAATCAAACACGCAAAAATGCTGATTGGTAAAAAAAAACAAAAAATGTTGCAAACAAAGCAGAGTGTTTGTTTATGAGAAGGAATGTCTGGCTTATTGTGTTTCTTGCAACCACTGAACAGTGAAACACACAGCTTAGGACAGACCAGGCACCACCAGCCACATAATCATGTGACCACGAGTAGACCAACGGCTGCAGATGCAACCCAGACATGACAAAGAGTCAACAGCAGGGAGAAACTTGATCGAAAGCAAAGACTGGCGTAAAATGTAATCTTCCTCCAACAAAGAGTGAAAATGTAACACTGACCTTTCCATGTATACAGATACCGATAACGGGCTTATTGTTCCCCCCACGATCAGTTTCTTGTCTGTAGTGAAATAGAAATGCAAATAATGAGAGAACACAATATAAACACATGAGAGATGAGATTCAAATAATATCTGGAACAAATGTGCACACAACCAGCGACATAACGCACTAATTGCAGCCACGGGCACCATCACGAAACGTAACTATACAGTATAAAAACATAACCTTCCAGCTAGGAACATCACAACAAACAGCAGGGCTTTCCAATCAGAGCCTGCATACATATAACACATTCCATTCAAACTCATCTCATATAATTATGTGACAGTCAAACGTGTTTTTTTTCACCGGATCAGATTGAGCTAGAAGTGCTTCCCCGCCACAACTAAACCATGTCAAGAATCCGCAGAACACCTGATCTGGTCTGCAACCGAGATGGGAAAACACACTCCAGTTTGATTCATGTAGACTAAATGCACTGTAGCACCTTTAAGACAGTCAGTGACACCCTGGCCAACACTTTGTCTTCTTCAAATGAGATGAAATTGTGTTTCCATGGACATGAGGAGAGAAGCCCTTGAGAATGTCAGCCACCAGAAAAAGTTGGAAAAAAAGCTTTCCGACAACAATGTGAGGAAAAAAACCTTGACAATGCCCCCCATCGCTCAAACACTTTCCTGAACAGAATGCAGGACCAAAACTATGAGATCACTTCCTGTTCACTCAAGCCTCCCAGCCTCTGATTGGCCGAGATCATTCAATGCAGAAAAAACACATTTTCATAAAGTTCTAAATGCTTGATTCTTAATGTAAGAAAGACTTTATGGACACAAGTCTTGCTAGGAGGCGATGCTCAGCAAGTGGTGCAATCCAGGCTAGGGATGTTAGGTATTGGTGCTTCATTTTGGTGTTAAATAAATGCAGACTCAGTCACTTGCAACAAGTACTTGAAGGTGATATTGTGCAGTTATTGCAATGTCTCCACAGAGACACACAAAGTCTGACGCTCTTTTTAAACCTCACTGCCTACCTTAACACACAAACAGCAGTGCTTAATTCCTAGCTCCAATGTGTCCCTCTCAACACCAACACACATCACAACACTACAGTATAGATAGATATATTGACCTACATTGGATTGCTATTAGCATCTTTAAGGTGCATACAATCACACCCAAACACACCCGCACCTTTTATTTATAATGTTCATGCTTCATTTTAAAAATCATGAAAAAGTAAACAATTTTGGCTGAAAAAAAGTTGTCTTTCACACAAAAAACATTTTGAAACCGTACCAAACCCGTAGCCCAAATATCGACCCCTACCATGGGTAACCTGTACCACTGCATTCCTAATGTTTTAAGTACCGTTTCAGACACCATTTAAGTAACTGTACCATTTACAAGTACTGATTTGGCCGATATTGGATATGTGAAAAATACCCAACCCAACTTCAGAGCTCATAGTGTACTGTACGTACTGTATATTAGAAAACACAATTTTCATGTACCTCCAAGTACAACACAATAATACCAAATATAAAATGAAAAACACTGTACAAATCACACAACATCAGTAATTTGCCTTTTTCATTTTTCATTTTGAAATGTGTCAGATAACCAGTGCCGCGAGACTGATATGGGGGAGATTTGATCTCTTCTTCTGGTTCCAGTTTTAACTTGTGCTGCAAAATTTTGGACTACCTGAAGAGTCGTTAAAGATATCTTAGGGCAACTTTTTAACAGAGAGTTTCAGTAAAATGAACACGTTTTTCTGCAACTGGTATTTACAGGAATTTTCCTATTTTCTATATATTTCCTAAAGGGCAAAATATTGTTCTTGACGCTTCATTTTTTATTTGTCTTTGGGAACTAAAGGAAAAGATTCAAGAAGACACCAGCGTTTCTGACTGTATTGTGGTGGTGAGTGCAAGACCATATAAAGTAGTAATATCATCCGGTAAGAATTTATAGCGGCATATAAAAATTATCACCCAATCCTAGTTAACTGTAATCCAAAATGTTGGAACAACAAACTTTTCTCCTGCACACAACACAGGAGGTTAGATCTACCAAAAGGGTTTCTTATCTCTTAAGTACCTAATCGGCCAAATACATCACATTCTCAAGTAATTTAGAGTCCTCTATCCTTTAAATGCCAAGTACTTCAGTTTTATCTTGCTATGCTTTCAGGCCACAAATCCAGAATTCACCTGGACCTTCACACGTTTAAATCACCATAAAGGGGTCAGGTGTAGAGCTGCTTTCCGCAAATAGCCAGGAACTAGGTTGGTGGAGTTGTAGGACCTCCGAGTAGCTGCCCTGAGATTTTCCTGTCTCTCTATCAGAACGGAAGATTAGCAGATGGTCGCTGTTGGTTTCTAGCTGTAATGAGAACACTGATCTAGTGTAATCGCTTTTCCATAGCAAGCAAGCGAACAAGCGTTGTTCACCACTGAGCCAAGACGTCTTAACCAGTAGGCGGTCGATGGAGAGGTTTGCGGCGTAAGGACGGGACTTCCTGCAGGAGACTAACTGCAAAGAAATGTCCTCACATGATGGTAAACACACGGGGCGGTATGGGCATCAATAATTCATGGGCAGCAGCCAAATCAGAGCAACAGAATAATTAAGCATCAGTTAGGGTAGAAAGTACTTCAGGAGGCAGCGGAGCAGCGAGGATTGCAGGCTGCCTCGCACGTCAGAAAAATTCCTATTTTGCTGAAACACAGCCTCACGCATTAACCTTTTCAAATGCAAGATGAAATATTGCCAATATAAATGCAAAGAGAACATATTTTCAAGGTTCTAGCTAGACATGGAGTTAACCCCTCAGACACATCCTTGACGCAAGGCTGCGTAGGATCAATGTGTCGCTAATGATGATTGATGCCGATGGCGATTACCGGAACAGGATTTTGTTTCTGTCCATTTTACCACAGGAGAAGCAGCTTAAACAAAAGCTTGACCACAGACTCCTCCTCGGGACACCCAGCCATGCATATGCTTTTTTAGGTCCTTTCTAGAGCTGCATCAACTATTCCATGAATCAATGATTAATGACTATCCACTAAACGTTGTTGGTATTCAGTGAATCATTTTTTGATTTAAATAAGTATATATCTTTGGATTTCAGCCTCTCAAATGTGACTATTTATTCATTTCCTTCCTTCGGTTATCCATTAAAGCGGTCCTTTGTGTTTAACTTTGACTTTGGAAAACAGTGATGGGCATTTTTTTCTCTTTTCTTATATTGTGTGGACCAAACCACTAACTAGGGCCTAACTAATTACCTGATTAATCAAAACATAAAGCTTCGGATTAATCAACTAAGAAAGTAGTAGTTACAGGCCTAATCTTCTGTCAGTTTGCTCGACCGCGTTTTTAAAGCACAAAAGACCTGACATTCAGGAGACGTTTAAGCTATGCTGACAGTAATATAAACACCTACCTGTAGCTTTGACCCCTTTGAATGTTGACGTCCACATAGATGGTCAAACGCTTTTGTTGACCCGAAGAGGTCATCTCTAGATTTGGGTATTGCGGCTTTCGATTCCGGTCCATGACAATTCCCAATTCTGATTATTTTCTTGGGTAGGGTAATAAAAGTTTGCAGGGTTTAAATGAGGGCTGTAACCAAAGTTCTTGGATAAAATGTTGAATGTCTAAAATGTTTTTATTATATGAACTTTTTATGAATTACTTGACTCTACAAATTTCTCACAGGGCTATTTTTAACCAGTATTTAAATATCAACCATTTACCCGAACTACGGCTGTTCAGACAAACCGACTCGACCGGCTATCCGGTATTAGGAGCTGACGAATCAGATGCACCCAAAGAAGATTCCCCCATCAATACTAATCAGTCATAAATCTTTAGATTAATCGATTGTGAAGACATGCACCGGGTATCGAGAAAAGCAATCGGTAACAAAGCAATCAGAAACTGGTCTGGCGGTCAAAGGATTGTCAGGCGTGCTCCATAGCTTACCATGACTGCAGCCGCAATAATATCATTGGTATACTGATTTTATTAAATAAGATTGATATCTACATCAACAAACATTAAACGCTGAATTACACTGAAGTATAGACAAAATATAAATGAACCAGTGCTGCCCACACTGGCTTAAAAAGAAAAATTCAGTCCATTATTATTATTATTATTATCATTAACAATGTTACTGAGTTCCTGAGATCCTACTAACCTAATATCGAAGAAGTACGGTGAATGCAATAATATTTAACATGGGGTCTGGTTTAATTCCTGGCAGAAACTAAAAAGTTAACAGGTCATTTGTCTATGAAAAAGTACAAAGCCTTACGTTAGCTGTATATTTGAGTTGGCCACCGTATTTGCAGCATGAAGTGTATTTTATTTGCTGCTTTGATGTTGGCATACGATCGCCATAATTTACGACGTAATTACCAGGCATTCTGTACACTGTGAATCCAGGAATGTTTAATCCTGTTAGCAGTCAGGATGGGCGTCAATCACCGATGGTAGGAATCCACATTTTTTCAAAGTTGAACGATCACTTATCACTGTCACAAAGGATACTGGACATGCAAGTGGCGCCAAACATCAGCTCCTCAACCGTGCCACAGCTTTTCTCCCTGGTAATGTTACCAGTTCAACATTACCAATATCCAAAAATGACACATAGATAGTTAACAACATAATATGGAGGATGAACTCCTTTCATAAGCAGATGGTTTGTCTTGCATGTAGCTGGTGGATCTCATAAAACATTACCATCACTCTTTGTTAAACAACCGTGCAGATATGAGCTGTTGCTGGATGCTAGAATAGAATACCCGCAACAAGCATCAGGTGATCAAGTAAAAGTAAAAGTGCTTCCAGATGAGGACAAGCAGGACATGTGTATGCATGTTGACAGAGAGTCTCTCTGAAGAGCAGCTGGCAAAAGAGGAGCAGCAGCAAAAAGAGCTCAGGACCGCTCGGCACATCAAACATTTAAAGACCGCCGCAGCCGGCCGGGAATGGCACCCACCTCCACATAATAGAAGAAACACAGACAACGTTGCCGTGTGTGTGTTTGCGTGAACAGTTCCGCTATGGCATTAAAAGATATCTTGGCTGCGTTGTAACATTGATATCTCCATCAAGTATGTTATCAGTATCTATTGTAATATTCCATATGGGCATGATTACAAACCCTTCAATTTGAAAAAATCAGGTTTTATGTTATTTTACTACTAAGTCACTCACAGTGTACACCAGGTGTGCCCAAAATGCGGCCAGTGACTGTTTTTTTATTGTAAATATAATTTAACAAGGAAACTTCAAGAAAAACAGCAGTAATTTTACCACAATCAAGTTAAACATTAAAAGACAAAGACATACTTTTGCAAGAATAACATCATAAAATTATGAGGAAATTAGTTTTAGTAGCACAAAGTTGAAATATTCAAGTCAAATATGAGAAACAAAGAAAACAATGGATACATTTGTAATTAATGAACAATTAGGTGGCAGAAAAGTTGTACTGTTGCAAGGAAAAAGTCAAAATATTATTAGAATGAGGTCATAATTACATGAAAAAAATGTACACAAAAAAGGAGAAATAGTTGGAAACGAACGAACAGAACTGGAAAAAACAGTCGGAATTTTATGAGAATGGAGTGTCAGAATATTAAGAGAACGGGAAGAACTGGCACAATTTTAGAAAACAAACTCAAAATATTATGAGGACGAATAATGTAATTTTAGTAGCACAGAGTTGTAATACTGATTTTTTTAAACTCGTAATATTATAAGACAAACAAAATAAAGTTGTAATTATTGGGAAATTATTACATATAATATTATTACATTATTATATATAATAGAATAAAGATTTTTTAAGAAGAAAGCTGAAATATTTGCAAAGAAAAAAAACTGCAAAAATCTATTTTCTATGTTGCTTATCCTCATTAGGGTCGCTGGTATGCTGGAGCCTATTCCAGCTGACTTTGGGCGGGAGGCGGGGTACACCCTAGACTGGTCGCCCGGTCTACCTACTTAAAATATTGTCGAGTCTGGAAGTATAAACTCCCCTTTTCCTCCCACATCTCCATGTTTGCAGCACGTGGACACCATGACCCCCTTTAGCATTCATTAGCAGTCAGTCATCGTTATCCTTGATGATGGTCCAGCTTTTTATAATGTTCATTTTCACTTCCATGGTGACAGTGCTCCGACGCTTGCTAACACATATGAAGTTAACTGCTAAGCAATGTTATTCTTCCACACTGTATTCTTTCCACACTAGTTCTCGAGCTAGACTTCAGTGTTTATGGACAAAAATTTCACTTTTAATCATCTAGTATAATCGAAACATCGTAACAATGATTAATTAATTAGTAATAATTAATTATACTGTACAGTTGCCATGGCAATCGCCTTTTTACATTTTTATTCAAAAGTAATTGATTATTAAAAAAATATTAATACATAAATAAATATTCTGCCCAAAAGCCAGTTCACATGTGATGCTAATGATATTTTATATATTTGTTTATTTGGTGATCTGGTCAAATCAGGGGCCCGCATGGTGGTCGAGTGGGTAGCACGTTGGCCTCACTGTCTGGAGGTTCAGGATTTAAATCTCCGTTGGGCATCTCTGTGTGGAGTTTGCATGTTCTCCCCGTGCGTGTGTGGGTTTTCACCGGGTACTCCGGTTTCCTCCCACATTCCAAAAACATGCATGTTAGATTAATTGGTGACTGTAAATTGTCCATAGGTATGAATGTGAGTGTGACTGGTTGTATGTCTTTGTTTGTCTATATGTGCCCTGTGATTGACTGGCGACCAGTCCAGGGTGTACCCCGCCTCCCGCCCAAAGCCAGCTGGGATAGGCTCCAGCATACCCGCAACCCTAATGAGGATAATCGGTATAGAAAATGAATGAATGAATGGTCAAATCAGCGTATCCCTGCCTACACTTAACTATTTGGACGGGATTTGCTCTGATTTCTGGGTTTCATATCTTCCTCAAATGGTGAACATAACAAAATACCGCAATTAGTGTGACTTTTGTTAGTGTTCATAATATGTATACAGTAATCCCTCGCCATATCGTGGTTCGCCTATCGCGGATTAAAACATATATTATATGTAAAATCTATATTGCGGACTCCTCTTTATATCTGAGGAGATACGGGTTACATTTTTTTCCTGTTTTAATAGTTTTTTTTATTATTTTTTTCTTTTACTTAAAGCATGTAAATGTACTTTTAGTTTTTAAAGGGTATATAAGTTTATATAAAAATGTTGGGAGGGTTTATAATAGATTTTTTTTTA
This sequence comes from Oostethus manadensis, assembly GCA_024372805.1. Lineage (NCBI taxonomy): Eukaryota > Metazoa > Chordata > Actinopteri > Syngnathiformes > Syngnathidae > Oostethus > Oostethus manadensis. The sequence goes on from QODF01000178.1 coordinate 414,651, forward strand.
AATCACATGGGTACATACTTCGCGGATACATACTTCGCGGATGCTTCACCTATCACTGTGCTATATGGATATACTCTACGCGATAGACGAGGGAGTGGCTTGATACACCCCGCAAAAGCAATAAAACCTCATCAGCTGTAAGGCCAGTACAATAAAATGAAGCACTGACAAACGAAAACAAGTTAAAAGTGCAGTAGTGGCGCTCAGCGTCCCAGCAGGAGCCAAAGTAAGGAGAACCATGTGGAAGGTTACGGCAGTGTAACATCTCCACCGAGGGGAGGATGTCGGAGCCCCGCCGCTAATCCCCCGACCTTTCCGCCCGGGCTAAAGCAGCCGGCGACGTCCGAACCAAACGCTCGGCAGCCCGGCTAAAAGCCGCTAAAAGTGTGCTAACTAGCTTCAACTGCTGGGGAAAGAAACAGTCGAGAGCCTCGAGAATGCGCCTCTCTTCTTTTTTCCTCCCCAAAAGGAAATCCCTTCTCGTCTACACTTCCAGGCAACACGTCCGCTTGTCGCTACTCACCCCAGGCCGGGGACAGGCGCTCCCGTGCGGGCGAGAAAAGCGCCGGGAGGTCCGTGGTATCCCCGTTGGGTTAAAGTTGTCCCGTTACGTTATAACGGACATTCCCCCAGCCGCTTGGCCGTGGCGTGTGCGTGTGCGCGTGTGTGTGGGTTAGAAAAGTGTGTGCGCGTGGTCCTTCTGGCGGGCGGGGCTGAGAGGCGGGAGGAGGAGACTGATGCAGGAGGGTGCACGTGGGGTGGGGGCACCCGTGGCCGAATACACCCCCCCCCCACCCCCCCACCACCACCACCAGTTGCTCGGTTGATGTGTTGCTTTAAATGATGTTCTCACTATAATAAAGTCCATTTTTGGTTTTTTTCCACAGAAACCTCATCTCACGAATATGTGATAATACAGGCAATATATAAAGTATACATGTACCAATGACAGCCCATAATATTTATATGTTTATGTCTTTAAGCAAGGAGATTGGCCATCCGGGAGGAGCTCCGAGTGGAGCCGCTGCTCCTTCACATCGAGAGGAGCCAGTTGAGGTGGCTCGGGCACCTAGTCCGAAGGCCTCCCGGACGCCTCCCTAGTGAGGTGTTTCGGGCATGCCCAGCATGGAGAAGGCGCCGGGGGGAAGACCTAGGACACGCTGGAGGGACTATGTCTCACATAGGAACGCCTTGGTGTAGCCCAATTTGTACAGTAATTATCCATCATCCATCCATTTTTATGCCTCATATCCTTATTAGGGTCACGGGTATGCTGGAGCCTATCCCAGGTGACTTGGGAGGCGGGATATAACCTGGACTGGTGGCCAGCCAATCCCAGGCCACAAATAGGCAAACAACCATTCCCACTCACAGTCGTACTTATGGACAATTTGGAGACGCCAATTGACCTATCATGATGTGATGGGAGAACATGCAAACTCTTTCGTCGAGTGGAGGCGAATTTGAACACTCTCCAGTTTGCAGTGGCCACCACAAGCAAAACTTATACTAAAATTAAAGTTCAAATATGGTTGGAACTCGAAATACTCTTTCAAATAAAATTGCCTCTTTGCAGAAAACTATCCATTCATCATTTAATCGTCATTTCATAGAATGCTCCAATGCATAAGTGGCCAAAAATTCAGAAAACACCATAAATACTGTACACCCCCAACATTACAAGGCCCGCTTGGTTGCAAGAAAACACGATGAGAAAGTCACATGTAGAAGAGCAGGGGACATCTGCACCACCTTCCATCTCATTGTTGACACGTGCCTGCATCTGCAAGGGGCTCCACACACTTTGGCCTGCCGAGGTATCTCTGGTCTCCAGAGCAGTCCAGGGTGTACCCCGCTTCCAGCTGGAATAGGTTCCAGCATAATTGTGACCCTAATGAGGATAAGCAGCATAAAAAATGGATGGATGAAAAATGTTGTAGTATTATGAGGAAAAATAACATGTTTTTTTAATAAATAAAGTTGGAAAATTAGGTGGCGGAAAATGTTATGATGTTATGAGAATAAAGTCAAAATATTGAGGGAATAAAGTCATGAAAATTCAAATGAAGAAAGTTGAAATAGTAATAAAACAATAGCAGAAATGGAAAAAAGTTTACTGTTTTTTGAGAATAAAAGCCATTTACTGTATTTAGGGGAAAAAAGTTGCAATTTTGCGAGAATGAATTCCGAATATGATGAGGAAAAGTAATGTCGTTTAAGTAGCAAAGAGATGAGATATTACAGAAACAAACTAAACAAAGTTCCATTTTTTGGAAAAATGTGGTTGGTGTCAAACCAAAGTGAAATATTACAGCAATAAAGTCATATTATGGGCAAAAAAAATTAGCAATTTCTTTTAAGAAGAAAGAAAACATTTATAAAAAGACCAAAGTTATACTAACAATATCTTATTTCACAACATCCCAAAGCTGAGATGCCGTTTTTTCTTGAAATGTACATAACTTCTTAGCATATCTACCTGTGTTGGCTTTACAAAACAGTGTTCTTTCTGGCGCTCCGAGGAAGACCTTTGGACGCCCCTACACTAGGTAGGACGGCCCCTGTCCTACCTAGTGTAGGTACACCTCCAATGAGATGTACGGCTGGAGGACGGCGATGTCTTTGAGTGGATTCTTTTACATATTTGATGGGTTTCCAGCATGCGGCCAGCTGGCCTCGCCCCACTTGTCTCTCAGGAACAAACAAAGGTGGCACCACAAACACACGCCGGGTTGGTTGATGCCCGCTAGACACACAACAGAAAATATTCATGACTCTGTCTTCTCGTGCTCTGAAAGGTGAATCATAAATCTGCTCGGTGTGTCTCCTGCTCCTCCTCCGCTTCCTTCTTAAGTACATCTATCTTTGTCTGGCTGGATCAGTGCCAACCGCGTGTCTATCGAGTGCACCCCCCATTAAGATATTAGCACGTTACCAGTGATGGAGTATGCGCCAATCAGCCCAGCATCACTCTGTCTGAACGTTATTCGACGCTTCGTGGGTTACCGACGCCTCTTGTGCCTGAGGCTGCGTTATATTGAGAAAATGTTGTGCCTGGGCCTTCAGTGGGGACTTGACTTGCCAGATTTTTTCTTCTTAGACTCTGTAAGGGCCAGTATTGTTAAAAAAAAATAATAATGGTAATAATTATTTACAGTGTATTTCCATATGTTGCAATATCACCTGTCGGTCTTTAAACACAACGTATGCTCGCTTCATGTATTCATTTCGATGATTGCTCTCATATTAATTATTTGAATTGTAATAATTGTATTGGCCCTAAATGCCATTAAAACCAGTAAAATCACTTTAAGGCAGCCATTCTCATTGGGTCGTAGCCTGAGACCAACATTTTCCCACGGTCTGGTGAGTCATCCCCACTTGATCAAAGGCAATATTAAGTCAAATCCAATTCATTATGTGCAATATAAGGAATGAATGAAAAGAAATACATTTTCAATAAATAAATGATAGACTTATTTAAAGAAATAACAAGAAGGAACATGGTAAATACAGTATAATATATATATATATACTGTATATAATAAAGGATAAGCGGCCTAGTAGATGGATGGATATATATATAATAGTGAAATATATATATAATAGTAAAAAATAATGATTAACACATAGTACTGATTCAAATTTTAAGACCAGTTTACATTCTGCACTGCTGTATCATAAGGAGGATCTAAGTAGAGCTTTAAAGTGCAAAAAGAAGCAAACATCTCCACATGCCCAGCTGCCCTTTGACGCCCCTGCACAACCTGAAGCTGCACAACCCTGTTAGTGTTTACAACTCGTTTGCAAAAACACAGTCCACTACACTGAAGCATGTTTCTGATGCAGGCCTGATACATTTGAAGCAACCGCATCCCACTTTTGGGCCGCATTCAGGGGGGTTGTCTATATACACGGTAGGTGTTCATCAAACAGAACAACATACAGAACGGAAACCACACATCCACAGCCAGCTAACGTATCACATAAATCAAGTACTGATGAGCAACAGAGCGCTAAACATAACGCGTAACTTACAACGGTTCTTTCCAAATGCCCTCAAAGCATGCTGGGCAGTCCAGCAATATGAACTATGAACAATCCAACATTGGATATCAAGAGTATGCAAACCTCCCTTCTTGTTTACTTCTCCGATGGCCTCCCCAACACAGAAAAATGCTGGGAGAAAGAGTACCACAAGCTACCCAGCATGCTTTGAGGCAAAAATACACAGTATGGGTGTTTTTTTGGCATGGGTGTTGTATTGTAGATATATATTTGTATGGCCACATGGTGTAGTCGGTAGGTTTCTGCAGTAGGTCATGTCGCTTTTTTGTACATGTCGACACAAGCGTGGCGCGATAGCACCGCAAGTCATGCTACATTTTTGATGTTAAAGGGTTTTTTAAAAATAAAAAGCATATTTGGGAATGCCTGGCGGGTTAAATGAAGACAGATGAAACATCACAGGAATATTACATTTCCGCTAAAATTGTGCGTACATTTTCCAGTAGGCGTACAATATGGCGTGCGTTTGGTCGTGTTTTTAATACACCGTGTGAGTCCAGCTGTGACCACCTTGTTAGCAGCCCATTAGCTTGCGAATACGTAAAAACAGGAAGCAGCTCCGTCGCACGTTTATGATGTCATTAGCGGGTGAAGCGCTGTAGTTCTTCGCCAACTAACACAGTTATGCCAGAAATCCCCAAAATGTTACCGTAAACCACCTTTTTGATAGTTTTACAATTACAGTTTTACGTGCATTAAACAATTGTAAATTTAAGCTGTGATTGTTGGCAAAGACACAACGTGGCGGCACGATCCACATCTTGGAGGTATGGCTCGAATCTCATAGTGTTTCTCACCTTCTTTGTCAAAATGCTGGCACTTGCACCTTCCTTTGCTCGTTTTGCAGCCGCGATTACAAGAAAAGCAGAGACTTCTGGGTTCCATGGCCTCTTGGACGCACACAGAACAAAATACTGTATTTAAACTGCATTTAAATGGTCGTTATCCCCTATGCAGTAAGCAACAGGTCTGAGAAAGGTGTGTATTTGAAGACCCCGCATTGAGATGCAAATGTACCAGATGCATGTGACACACATGGTCTTCTGCAGTTCACCCGGCCAGACAACACGCGCCCCCCTAATGTGAGTAGAAGACACGCATTCAAGAATGTTAATGAACTGCAGCAGCAACGCATGAATTTGAATTGCATATCTTCATCACTTCTTACTTACAAACTCCAACAACAGACAGGCCACGCTCGGTCTTCGGGCACCCCAAGGGAAAGATATTTCACACTACAGCGCAAAAAAAACACCTGACTTACAGCCAGGGATTTTTCCGCCGTGCTAGTTTATGAGAGCTGAAGAAAATACGTCATTTTTTACTGCAGGAAGAAGGACTTGCTTCAGACGTATTTGCATTTTGCTGGCAGGACTTACTATCGGGCATGGAACTCAATGTGCTAGAAGAAGTCAGGTTAAGAAAGATAGAGGAGAACCAGAAAGGACCATGGCACGGAAGAAGAACCATACCTTGTTATGTATCCTGAATTTCATTCATCTGTCATGACCATAAATCCATGCTCGGGCTATATCTCACATTTATTCCTACATTATACCAGGGCTGTCCCCCCAGTGACACATACTAGCAGACCAAAGCATGCAGGGGCCCCTTTTTGAAGCAAAACCATGCGACAAAGCATATTATTAATATCAAAGTTCTATTTTTTTGCTCGTATTCCTTCATACGTTTTTCTGGTCTTTATTGTCACAATGTTTGGACTTTGTAATCATAATAACGACTTTTACCAACCAAATTTGTTTGAAAATTTTATATTTTGCTTTGTCTGTTGCTCATAATATGAATTAAAAAAAATACAAATTTCAATATTTAATATTTCATTTTTTTGTTTTCATACTATCCTTCTAATATTTTGCTTTACTTTTATTACCACACATTTTTTTTGCAGGTTTTTATTTAAAATTTTCCAATTTCATTGTATTTTTTAATATGCAGAGGGGCCGCACGGTGGTCTGGTGGTTAGCATGTTTTCTGCGGGTGCTACGGTTTCCTCCCACATTCCAAAATAACATGCACGTCAGGTTAAGGCTGGGTTACCATGAGCTATAAGTGTAATTTTTGCAAATTTACCATTCGCTCTAAAAAATTGAACAACGTATAACAAAATTACCACCAAAGTATAACATATTTAAGCATGAATGAATGCATAAATGCATGATTTCCCTTTTAACGCGCACTTTTTAATAAAAACCATGTCTCAAAATTACGTAGGGGGTGTGTTATGAAGCTGAGTTGGTCTCCGCCGCACCATTACGAATGAAGCAGACACCCGCTTCACCTTTGGCTTTCCAGTACATCTTCACCGGTACGCCTGACTTTCATTTCTGCTACCAACTTGGAGGATTACAAACTTCCGTCTTCGACCGGCGGTGCTTGTAACGTTGGCACTCAGCCAAATGCGATCTGTGTTTGAGCAAATGTTTGAATCACCACAACTTCTGCTTGGACATCAACAGGGCGGCCAACTCTGATGGGAAAAACAGCCACACGTCACTCACTGACGCTGGGAACACAGAGGAAGGTTGGATGGCAAGGTTTATAGTGTGCGTGCGCGCAGTTCCAATAACGCCTCGCACACTCCCACTTCCATACCATCAATCACAGTAGCCATGCCATAGTTCCCCGCCCTGGTCTTGCAAGACATCTTTTCTTTAAATTAGAATGATCATTTTGTTAGATCTCGCGAGATCTCGTGGCGTGAGCTCTCGCGAGAACTCTGCTTCTTTTTGTACGTGGAACTGTGTACACGTGTGATGTAGCGTGTAGAGTATTATGTTGAGACAAATCTTACCACTGAATTGTAAGTTAGTCTGCGCGTTTCCGTGGCCGTTCTGCACGCACGTCGAGCTGAGAGGAATACCAGCACAGCCCTAAAGTACCTGAAGGTCTGAGCCTTCCTTTTTGACACTAAACGCCATTGTGACATTGGCGGGAAAATCCGCAGCCTCTCCTCTGACGTCTTTTATTTGTTCCTTGCATCGCAAAGCACGAACGCTTGAAAGCAACTTAATGGCCATGACCGTGACAAACTCTCAGCTAGTCTGAAGGAGAGGCTGCAGGCGAGGCCTTGAGTGATACATCATGCATTTGCAGCAAAGCGTGTGACAGCAAAATGTACCGAAATGTGTTCGGCAAATCATCAAACCGCGATTCCATAAAAGCCACTACAGGACTTGTGTTGTCATTTTTATTATTTGACAAAACGCTCCATGTTCAAAATGGTTTAAATCACGACCAAGTGCTTCTTTAAACAAAATAGCTTTTAGCAAGAAATATGCCATTAAAAAATACTTGCAATGACAAAATGTTCCATGCCCAAAATGTTTCATAGTCTCTTTCAATGCAAAACATATT
>QODF01000178.1:423323-580324 GCA_024372805.1 Oostethus manadensis
GTGTGATGATCTAGCAATCTGTGATCTACCATTCATCAGTTCAACCATTAAACATCATAAATGTTACGAAAGTATGAACATCAGCTCCACTCTGACAGCTTGGTGAGAATTTCTTAAAAAAAACAAATGTTCCCTCTATCCATGTAAGCTGACACCCATCTGGATCAACCCTGACATCCTACAAAATAAAAGAATGCTAAACTTTTCTCACTGAAAAAACAAAGGGATAAAACACTTAGATAATATCATAGTGGAAGGAAAGTTTGTGTCATTTGATACGCTCACCTCCCGATATGGAATCAGCAGCACTAAATTTTTAGAATACCACAAAATCAAATCTATAATAGGAAAAAAATACACGCCCAATCAATTGAACCTGCAAATGCCAACCAAGGTGGCAGAATTCTGTAACCTCTGCGCCCCAAAGTTATTATCAAAAATATATAGGCTTAACAATAAAACAGAAGATTTAATACACCTACCGACTGCAAAAAGGAAAACAGACCTACTCAGTCATTTGGATCAAAACACATGAATACAAATATGTTCAAATACATTTAAAATGACAAAAAACTTAAATCTACAGCTGATTCGGTTCAAAATTCTTCATAGGACTCATTATACAGGACAAAGGATGTTCAAGATGGGTCTCACAAAGTCAAATATGTGCTCACAGTGCACAAATAACTCTGTTGATAACTATATACATGCTGTTTGGTATTGTGCACCTGTCCAAAGGTTTTGGCTTCAGGTATGTGAGGAGCTGGGCTGCGCTGCTCTGCGGGTATATTAAAAAAATATATAAAAAAAAGAAACATGCTCCAGTGTATCATCCTAGCAATGGACTGTTGATTTTGGCAAATGAAATGTAAATACTTATTATTTATACTTAGTATTATAGTACTTGTTATTTCATATGTTAGATTGATTCACCTGTTATACATTTTGTTAATTTTGATAAATAAATAATTATATAGTTATTATATATTTTACATTTAATATACACGTGTATTTTTTTAGATAATTCATATTTTACATCATACACATTGTACTGTTTTTTTAGACATGCATTTATTATGTTCCTTGCACTTTACATTTACTGTACATTCTAACACTGAAAGGATCAGAGCTCCCTCTAGTGGCCTCATTGGAAAATTACAACCACTTGAAGAAAAGAGTTTCAAATCTTTGGGTTATGATTTATGTTGCCCTGTATGTGTCATAACATAAACGGTCAAGCAGTGTAGTGCACATAAGGGGGAATTTAGATAAGGTATGGGAGTAATGCATGTGTTGCCTATTTGTAGACAAGGTCATGCCCCAATGAACCAGTACAACCATGTGGTTTCTCTCAGCCAATCAATGGAGACGAGCAATAAGGACAAGTTCTAATTGCCTTTTAATGAAAGAAAATAACACACTGGAATATATTTTTCTATCAGACCAGTGAAGCGTTTTTTGCCGGGTGGATCCACAAAGACATGACATACTTTACTATACACCACATACGATGTAGTACACCTAACAGTAAATGTACATGCGTGTGCACAATGCTTTAGACGTCACGTTAAACAGAAACATGGTAAACGTTGACTTCCCTCTTTGGTCACGAGGACTGGCGAGCTCATGTGCTGCCCCCCGCACTACAAATCATGTTTAATCCCAAAGTAGAATATTGAAAGCACTGAAAGGTTAAAAATAGAAAGAGCTTATTTTTACGCTTGTACAGCACCCATTGTCTGCAAACTTACGTAATTGCTGTTTAAGCTCCTCTTGGTCAAGCAACACAGCAAAATAATCCACCTTGTGCGTACGTCAGTGCTGCCAATCATGTGTTTGCACATGAAAACCATGATTCATATCCATAGTTGATATAAGTACTTAGAAATTGAGACATCTCTTTTTTTAGGAACAGTGCTCCTGTCATATAGAGGATCTTTGACTGGCACTTTTTGAAAGTAGATTCCTAAAAACAACAAAATAAACCTTGCATAGGCTATGGTAATGGTATTGATATTGGTAATTACCACTACCAGTAGGCTATAGAGGGTCTTGGGTGCTTTTTGCGGTGTTCTCTAAAAGCGTGCCTGTCAGATAGAGGATCTTTGACTGGCACTTTTTGAAAGTAGATTCCTAAAAACAACACAATATACCTTGCATAGGCTTTGGTAATGGTATTGATATTGGTAATTACCACTACCAGTAGGTTATAGAGGATCTTGGATGCTTTTTGCGGTGGTCTCTAAAAACGGGCCTGTCAGGTAGAGGATTTTTGAGTGTCATTATTGCAGTAGATTCCTAAAATCAACAAAATACTTCTGGCATATAAAGGATCTTCGAAGCACGTTTTTTGCACTGGTCCTAAAAACAGCAAAATACTTCTGGCATATAGAGGATCTTTGATGTGTGGTTTTTGCAGTCGGTCCTTAAAAACATCAGAAACCTCCTCTCAGATAAAGGATCTTTGACTAGCATTTTTGCAGTGCCTATACATCTTTGAAAACAGCAAGCACGCCTGTCATACAGAGGATCTTTGGCTGGCATTTTTGCCGTACTGTACATCTTTGAAAACAGCAAGCACGCCTGTCATATAGAGGATCTTTTCACATGCAGTACATTTCTAAAAACAGCAAAGAATACTTGCATAGGCTATAAAGGATCTTTGATACAGCTCTTTAAAAACAGCAATAAGCTGTAAGTGTGCAAAAGTAGCGTTACAAGGCTTAAGGTCAAATGTCTGAAGCGGTATGTGACTGTAGAATGTCTGGAAACCACTGAATAAAGGATCTTTGACCTGACTTGAGTTGTTACAGGACTTACTTACAGGACAAAAAGGCAATGCACTCCTGGTATGTAAACATCAGATTGCTTCTGGTATACAGCAGAGAGGATCTTTGACTAGCATTGTCGCAGTAGAGCCTTAAAAAGAGCAAAACACTCCCGGCGTATAAAGGATCTTTGAGCAGGATTTGTTTCTATGCTTTTTAGACGCTCCCTCAGCTGAAGTCTTGCATGTTGATAATTTGAACTGCTAGTTTTGTTTGACTTTAAAGGCAAATTTTTGGACTTGGATGTTGTAGGATGTCATTCAATGAAGAGCCTTTTGAACACGCTCATCATGAAACAGAGCGACGTTCCTGCGGTGACATGGAAGTGGACAGCAGATGTCCGACCCCCCCGCCAGGTCCAGTAAAGCAGCTGAAGGCCTTTAAGGAACTTAGCGATCCTTCTTAATGCACACATGCCGCACAGGAAGCCACCCTTTTGTTGCCACCAATGTGCACAAATGCACAAAACACATTTCCGGTCTTAAGGCTACAAGCAGACCATCCGAGTTTTCTCTGTGAAGGCTTTGTCTCCACGGCGACAGAAGAGCCAGGAGTGGGCGACGAGGAGGGTGAGGACCCTCCTGAGGGTCTCTGAGATGAAAGAATAACAGCAGGAAGTGCGTGGGCTGCTTTCTTCATCATTCCATCTCCCCATAACCTGCAGACAAGCCCGACGGGAGGGCAATGAAAACAAAAACAGGATGTTAGGGAGAACCTGTGTGTCCATGAGGAGCACATTCTTGACTCAGTGCACACAATGCAGGGGGCGGAGCCACTGATCTATAAGTAAACGGCTTTGCATGATTTGTTTTGATTAAATACAAATTAAATACATTAACAAATACATAAGAAAAACAATAATAAACACATTGTCAACATAACAATAGGAAATAAGCACATTTACAAAAATACACAAATTATTGTGACATGTTGTCGTCACCTATGACAATTATTCAACTCACATGGCCCAGTTGGGTTATTTTTAACCTTACACGGGTGTCTTTTGGAGATTTGGAGAGTACGTACAAATGCGCGGTGACGTCAGCAGCCGGCCAGGTGAGGGCGATGACGTCATCGCGGGGCGGGGCCAGTGCTCCTCGTCATTAGCGTCATCAATCAGGCAAGCGAGCAAACACAGCGAATTAGCCTGTTAGCCTGTTTTGTTTTTGGAGTCCGGAACGGACAAAAGCCCGCATGGAGAACGTTTTTGACGGAAAGTCGGAGCGTCTCACGCCGGAGGAATCCGCGCTGTTTCTCCGGGTAAGACGTGCAGCTTCTAACGGTTTGAAGTAGCCTCTTCTTCAGCAAACTCCTCTGGTACAATAACGTTGCTGTACCAGAAATGCTCCTTTTTTGTGGTGTAGTACGGCGGCTGTGCTAGCCCGCTGTAGCGTCAGCACTCGTTGCTATGGTTACTGCTAGCCGCTAGCTTGCGGAGTACAGGTGAGTGAACATGGGCTCAGAAAGACCGCATATTTCATTTCAATTTTTATTATTACTATTGTTGTTGTTGATTATAGCCAGTTACAGTAATCCCTCGTTTATCCCCTAATTGGGGCCCTGTCCGACTTCTTAATTATAAATTTAGAATTTTCGTAGTTAAAGCATAGAAAAACTTAATGTTTGAATATCCGAGTGTCCGTGAATGCACCTCAAGAATGGGGAAGTGTACATATATTGATGATGTGTTCGGGTCAGAATAAAAGTAGGAAATATGGAATCACAGGAGTGCCAAAATGAAAAGGAAATGCATGTGGAACTATAAAGAGAATCCATAATACCAAAATATACAAAAGTAGTTATATTGTAATTCCATTTTGTCCTTGTTTTTTCCATTTGCTTTTCCTCTTTGCATTTAAATATTTCCTTTTAATTTTGGCACTTCTGTGAGTCCATATAAAAAGAGTGTCAGACTCTTAGAACGCTCACGCGTTAGTTATGCTAACAATTCTAACGTAATTAATGGAGTAGATGTGCTACCATTGTTAATACGTTAATACAATCCTATTTTTCATGTACTTATTTTTGCAGATGTTTCAAACAAAACGACGACACACTGTATTATAAAGTAATAAATCAAGATAGTGATACGACATGGAATTAAGACATACAGTATCTGTATTGTGAAGCTAGATACAGCATCGGCAATTAGCTTCTCAGCGTGGCTGTAAACAACATTGTACAACTCGGGTAAGCAAACATCAGAGAAATACTTGTGAACTCCCCAAGTTTGGTGAATCCAGCATCATGCACGATAGACAAAGGCTGGTTATACAGTGCGATACACTCCATGATTTTCAGATTAATGGCTTTCGCCCTTGGAATTGAAAGTATTGAAGGAAGAATTCTTGGTTTCGCCTCGCATTACCCATCACAGTCATTGCAAATCGCAAGTTTAATATCCAAAGGAGACACCGCAGACCTAACAGGCACAGAGCAAACAAGCGTCTTACTAGCTACTCAAAAATTGTGAACACACTTCAAGACGTGGTTGGATGAGGTCATCATTTGCGGACCGGTGAATAAAGGAGCCCAAAGGCCTGTATAGCAGTTTTTCAATTGGTTTTCATTATAGGGAACAAAAAACCTGATATCGATATTTACAGATATTACATTTTTATGCCGATATCGGGCCGATAATATTGGTGGGCCGGTATTATCAGACTTAATATTATGTGAAATATAACTTACGTCCCAAACATGTTAAAATGAGCCTTTTCACCCATAAAAGTTGAATCCCAGTTCCACCCCTTAGCCCTTCCCGTCCGTCTTACCCCTTCAATCCGAGTGCCAAGGGCCACCATGAAACGGAACGCCACTTGAATCTCATCACATCATCTCCCTTCACCGCTTTCTGGCTTTGACGTAATCAGATGAGACGACGAGATTGTTCTTGATAAATGTTTTCTGCCATAAAGTAAGGTGCATACATTTCTGCATTATTTCATTCTTACGTAGCCTTTCTCAGAACACATATAAAAGGGGACAAATTTTAAAATCGGGGACATTTATTTCCAAAAAACAAACAACTCTGACAAATAACATCTTACTACCAGCACTGTTAAAACGTTTATCAAATAGAAAATGTATCAAACATGTATATGAAATAACACAAACTTTATGAACATCATCAAATGGGTAAACCTTTTCAACTGTTATTTCAAGGTTTAAAAACCTCCCCGTGTTGGCCTCGGTGTCCTCCTGTTGTTCATGTTCTCTCTCAGATTGTTTTGTGACAAAGTCCAGAATTACATTTTGTTGCCGTGTTCTTTTGCGTACTGGGTTTGCTTTTGAATGGTCCTGGAGTGCTGTGTGGTGTTGCAGAGGCTTGAGACGACGTGCTTTTCTGGCGTGCTGACTTCAGTCGGTTCAGCACCTCCTGCAGGGATGACACGTGTGCATAGTTGGGTGCATCAATTAACTCATTAGAAATGCAATAATAATAGTAACGGGAGTATAGAAATAGTGAGCTGAAAACAAATAGAGAGTAATGGTAAAAAATAAAAATGACTGTTATATTCCAAAAGTTGAATACACTTTATGGACTTTCTCAGGTGCCCCGGAGCACCCTTTGTAACAATTGAACTGTTCGCCTTTGAAATTAAATCTCTGCTGAGGAGGTTGTGTTTTTGCCAGCATGTGGTTTGAATCACTACATGGCGATAAATGCTTGGTGCAATCTCCTTGCATGTGAAGAAGCTCTTTTAGTGCAAAGCAAAGATGATCCTTGCAAGTAACCGTGGTCAATGGGGGGAAAACTAAGATTTCAAACACCACCCTCCTTTTAAAGCTTCCAGTCTGGTATTCTTACTTATCTCCAGCCTTTCACCCATAATAACCACAAAATCACTAACATGATGTCAGTTGGTCCTTTTGTGGCAGGGCCTGGCCTGCAAACGAAATTCCTTTTCATGACAAATATGGACTCACGTGCAATTCATTTTAGCCGTATATTCAAATTGCGATCATACAAACTGAGGCAGCAGGCTTGGTAAAAATGAATATTTGTCATTCTCAAGACTTTAAGGCACCAGGGGCGTCGTGCCATGCAGGGCGGAGACACTGCAGGTTTTCTTTTCAGCCTATTGCTTACAGCAGGTGTTTTTAATGATCAACAAATCACCTGCTGGAGAAACTGGTCGAGGATAACATCTGTAGAGTCTGACGCGTGCGTTTTAGCCATGACTGTAATTGATAGCATGCCAGGTAAGATTAGGGGTTTAGTTGGCGTGTTTGCACGATGCAGACACCTGTCAATCTGGCGGATGTCCAAGTGGAGCAAACTTGATGTGTTTGGAAAGTGAGGGTGAAAGGAGCTGTTTATTGAACCTGTTAGTGCACTGAAGGTGTTGTTATTGGATGCATTGTCTTTATGCAGACCTGCACGGTGACATATTTGTTTGTCTCTATGCACGCCAGCGTAATTAAAAGTTTGTCCAGCTCACTCCCTGTTTGTTCCTTTAGAACCAGTTCAGCTTCACTTCAGAACAGTGAGTGTTTAATTAAAACATTTGGTTGCAGGTTCTGAGTGAAAAAAGACGAGAGGCAAGTTTACCCTTGCACCCAGCTCATCTCAGCTGTAACAGACATTCTCAACACACAGGCCTTCAAAATAAAACGCGAAGCTTGCCCCACGTTGTTGTTGTGATGGTATAAACAAAATAAGCATGTAATTGAAAATATCGTAATGTGCATACGCAGCGTTTTTTCATAACAGAGATAGATTCTATTTTTTTTGTTATGATTGGGATTTGTATTTGTTTAATTGTTAAATACTCTCGAGAAACTAAAGTTTATCGCTTTTGATACAATGTACTCGCATCATTATGCCACATCATTAAAAAATGCCATCAATGATTTCGATTATCCGCAATAATTTGTAGGACAACTATCGTCCAGCAAAATTTGTTATCGTGCAGTGATGAGTGAGAACGCCCATGTGGCTTTGTGGACAAGGCAGAAAGTGTATTCATGACAAAGGTGTGCAGCATACAAATCACATGCATTACTTTATTAGGTATTATTTAGCTAAACCGCTAGTACTTTGTTGTAAAAGTCTGATCACTTTGCGTTGAGCTTAGATATATGATCCACTCATTCATTCATTCATTCACGATTCATGCATTTCTTCATTAAAATATATTTCATGCATTTGACTAGTTGCTGGGCCGCACGGTGGCTGAGTGGTTAGCACATTGGCCACACAGGCAGGAGATCTGGAAGACCTGGGTTCAAATCTCCGTTGGGCATCTCTGTGTGGAGTTTGCATGTTCTCCCCGTGCGTGTGTGGGTTTTCTCCGGGTACTCCGGTTTCACCCCACATTCCAAAAACATGCATGTTAGCTTCATTGGCGACACTAAATTGTCCATCGGTATGAATGTGAGTGTGAATGTTTGTTCACACTCACATTCGATTGCACTGCACACTGCGATTGACTGGCGACCAGTCCAGGGTGTACCCCGCCTCTCGCCCAAAGTCTGCTGGGATAGGCTACAGCATCCCCGTGACCCTAATGAGTATAAGCAGTATAGAAAATGAAAGAGATGACTCGTTGCTAGCTCTAGCTGGCACTGCAGTTTGCATATTTCCAGAAATAAAAAACAACTGGCTTTTGCCCGCTGTAGGACTGCAGTGACAAAAAACCTTCCAGCTCACGTTTCCTTCTTATGCATTTTTATTCTTATGCATTCCGTCACCCATGTGTGAGAATTTTAGACAGCCTTTGTTACCTTTCATCGACCTCTTCTGTGCCCCTTATCATCGCCCCGATTTTCTTTGTTTTTCTGACTTTTCCCTCTCCTTGCTCTATGTCCTCCACTTTCCTGCCCCACTCATCCTTCTTGACCGTGTGACCCGGCTTGCCAAGATGTGGATGAGGAGGGCACGAGGCTGATCTGGCTGTCACATGCGGTCTACGGGGGTCACAAACACAAACGTGCCCTGACCTCCTGCGCCGGGCTTATCCATGAGCTAAGATGACTTGTCAGAGGAGGCAAGGCCTCGCGACCTATACCATAAGGCTTTTCCTATCACACAGCGACAGTGCAGACTTTGGGTCTAGTCTAGCAGAAAAGAAAAAGTGGTTTCAGATCAACATTTGCAACAAAAGGGACTGCTGTCAAGGAGCACCAAGCAAAGTGCAAAATTTCAACGCTTGGCGAAGAATTAAAGAAACGTAAAGACATAAACATGTAAAAATGGCTATTTTAACAGCGGTGCATGAGTACTGTACATTGTCACATACTGTTAAGTAGAAGCTCGGTTTCTGATTGACCTTTTTTTTGTAGGATTAGCTTTTTGGGAAAAATCTTGCCCACTCTCCGGTTTATCGTATAATATTGCTCATAACAAACTGTATGTTACTGATGAATCATATCTTTTATTTCTGAAAGTCAAACTAGTATTGTTCTATTGAAGTCTTTCTATTTAACGTTTTTGGTTGTCTGGAATGAATTAATTGGATTTACATTATTTCATGTGTTTTATTTTTAGTAGCATTCATTCATTCATTTTTTATGCCGCTTATCCTCATTAGGGTCGCGGGTATGCTGGAGCCGGTTTATTTATATCACTCAGTCGCTCACATGCTTTGACATTTCTGCCTGAATGCGCCATGTTTCAAAGTTTAATCCTCGGTCGAAATCCCTTTCAAAGCTCTCCCTCCTGATTACAACAATTGTACCCTCCTGATTAAACTATGGTACCTGCAGTATTGTGGTGGGTTTGGACAGGATGAACTGAGTGTCTGTACTTATATTATATTATGCACTCATAGATCAAGTACTATCTCACATGTTCAGACACCCAAAGGCCATCTGGATGGGGAGACAACATGAAAAGGAACAGAAAGATACTGATAATAAATATCATTCTGGGATTTAACATAGTTCAGAAGTGCATATATCACACCAATTATATTTTTGGGATATTACAGTTGCCTGAAGTCAGCTGGGATAGGCCCCAGCATACCCGCGACCCAAATGAGGATAAGTGGTATAGAAAATGGATGGATGTACAGATATTACAGTTGCTTATTGGTACCATCTGGTAGCACAAGTTGGCATCTCGACTTAGTGCTAAGATGATCTGTCTCTCGGTAACCAACTTTTTTCTTGCCATTTTTGTAGCGACAAAATTCTTTCTCCAGTACAATGCTGTTCAACCGATGCTCACAAGGGTATAGTACCACAGTGTGTTCCAAACAATGCTATTATGCAGACAGAGGAGGTAGCAAGCACTGCAGAACTCTTGTAGGAATTAGTTGCACCAAGTGCCATGGCTTGATCAACCTCCATTTTAGCAGAACGGCTTTAAATTTTTGACCCATTTTGTGGTCCCTGAAACAGGCCTTTTTGCATAAAAATTGAATTCTGAAATTTACATATCATGTATAATTATCATTAACATTCTCAGTTTTGGGTAACCTTATCTATGATTGAACCCCTCTCACTTCACCACTTATCATTGTACCATTTCAAGCTATTTGCTTCAATAACTGGTAAAACTGGGGTGTTGTAAAAGTTTTGGCAGGTAATGTATACAAAACAATAACATAAACCCAGTATCAGTGTCAGACAAACAACACTAAACTCATCACACAGCAACTTAACACTCTAAAGCAAAGGGAGGCCAATTTTTTGTCTCGTGGGCCACATTGACTTAAAATAATTGGCAGGGGGGCCGGACTTACATATATATAAATACATTTTAAAAAACAATGAGAGAGAGAGAGAAATGTATTTGGTTCATATGCATTAAACACAGTAAACAGTCCGCCTGGAATTATTTGTCATATTTTATCTGTAAAGTATCATGCAATCTGCAATACTGTACAGTTTCTTTTTACTGAATAAGACACCTGGAAAGTACATGACTGATGGATGTGTGATACACAATATCTATGAATGATCAAACATAGACTATTAACAAGTATGTGAACATTCCCCCTTTTTTACGTCCCGGACAGTGCAGAGCGTGGGTTAAGTTGTGTGTCACAGATGTGCTGATTTGTGTTTGTGTTTGCTTGGCATTGTGGGTGAGGTAGCTGTCTAGATCACTGCATGTGATAAAATACCATACCAAAATACCATAAAAGCTTTGTATCTGATTGACTCTGACTACTTGCAGTCATAATACCATGATTGAAGGGTACAATCATGATAAAGCAGTATAAAGTATACAAAAATACATGCCACTAACAATAAAGCCTCATTTTTGGGAGAATCCCCAAGTTTTCACCCCTACGCCGTGGGGTGATTGGAATACCAATATTAACAAAATCTTCAAGATTAAACACTCATAATGCACAAAATAACCATGAAACGTACTTATTTGTTCATATAATGCACACCCCACTTGAGAGTCTGAGTCTGAGCAACGCATTCATTGGGGCGCTGCGATGACGTCATGCTTCCCTCTGAGCCCCGGCCTCCTCTGGCTCCCTCTGATAGACAGAAGCAGCATTGCAGAACCATCCACAATTTTCTATGCTGTTTGTCCTCCAATGAAATGCTTTGCTCAGATGAAATGCCTTATAGGAGAACTTTCTTTTTTTAAAATTTCATTTTAAACTCGCATTCGCACATATTTATCAGGTACACCTTTTGAGTGTTAAGCTGTGGTGTGATAAGTTTAGTGTTGTTTGCAAGATGACACTGTGAGTCAGACTGTTGTATTGAGTAATGATTCCCAATGGGTTGACAAGCTTGTCATGAGTTTTATCACAGCTCATGCTTGTCCCCTGACAGATAAAGAGCTGTGTGGCTTATGTATCACCAAAGTCCCCCCTCGCATTTTTGAATTTTTCTGTATGCATTATCTATAGTTTTAAGTAACCTTTTAACCCTTTTGGGTCCTGACCTACCTGGGCCTAACCGATTACTGGACTAATTGAAAGAACAAGTTTCAGATTAATTTCCTAAGAAAATAATCGTTAGTTACAGTCCAAATGGCACCAAAAACTTTAACAAAAGTGAATTGTTCTCTTATTTTCTTGTTATCCTCTTCAGGAGCAACCTGTATTAACATAGAAAAGCCTCCAGGCAGTGCCTCACGAGCCAGAACCTTTTGCCACGTCACTGTGGTTGTTGTGAATAAATAGGTGCAGGACAAAACGGCAGAGGACAATCGAAACATCCGTCTAATGCAGACTCTCAAGCTTAGCGTTAGGAATTTATTCAACTATTAAATGAACATGAGATACCAAATATGTTCTCCTATTTACGCAGCCGTGTCTAACTGTTCATTCTGGCCAAGTCATCTGTCCCTCCCCCGAGTAGACCCCCCCCGTTCCTGCTCCAGGATGCCATGACGTGACATTCCCCTGGAAGTGGCAAGACCGTCTTTTTTCCAAGCAATGTGTTTTTGCGCGCTGAAGAGATTGCAAGGAAACAGCTTGCCAGGGGCAGGCAGCGGCTGCTTCCTCTATTTTGTGGGGGGGGGCCACCAGCGTTGATGCCATGGGGGAGAGGAGGCTCGGTGGCCTTGCTGCTGCTATCAGGCCGAGGCATCAGTCGGGCTAAGGCCAGGTAGTTCCTTAGTGCTTTGATTGAAACTGCTGCAATGCTGAGAAGGATTATTTTTGCTCTTTGCTTATTGCTTCGAAGGATTGTATTTTTAGCATCAATCTCCCTGTCTTTGACGAGCAGCACCTGATCAAGCACGCATGAGCGCCCGGTTGCGTGCATTTTCTTGGGGCTAAAAGACTTGCATGGAGTTTGCAGTGACGTTGCTTTGGACACATGCATCTTCTACAGTGGCTTACTGTATTTCCCAGCAGAGCAGTGCTGGTACTTTGTCTTATTTATTGTGACCAAGTCAAACCACTCTCTCTGGGTGGCTGTAGTTTGCTGCCCAACTCTCTTTTGCTAACATGAATTCAAACTCAAAACCCCAAGAGGCTGGCATTTTCTTTTTCTTTTCTTTCTTTCTTATCTTGTTTCTGACGCAAAAAACACAATTTGAGATTTTAACCCTTAACCCTCATGGTATTTGTTGTCTTTTTATATGCAGTGGATGCTTTTAGCTGCCAGTAGTAATCTAGCAGCTGTAAAAAGTAGAAATGACTCAGGTTTTGGGGGAGGCAGTTGTCCTAAGTGATTCAAATGCAGCCAGTGGCCAATGCTGACAGACCTGTTGCACTTGAGTAAGTTGCAAAACCTTTTCATTGTATTTTGCTCTCGTTTTGCTTCACACGCCTCTTCTCTGTTTCGCGCGCACACACACACACACACACACACACACACACATCCTGCTCAGGTATGCTGCAGGAGTGTCAAATCAGCCAGGTGTGTGCGTCACTATTTTAACAAGCATTTCTAATTCAGCCAGCCTCTGTCCCAAGGCTTTTTCAAGCCAGCTGAGAGGCACGGACCTTGTCCACATGGGAACGCTTCCTGTTTTTATTCTTTGTTTTTTTTGACAAGTTGAAAAAAATGACATCCGGACAGTGTCGGACCAGTAAACAGTCATATCCACACTGGAACGGATCAACGGGGGTAATACACAAGGCACACTTACAATTGCTGCTGCACAGGCAGAACCACGTGACACCAAAACAATAGAAGAAGTAAGAACTTATGCATTTAAGGTCCGTCATTTTCGTTCTTGTCCTGCTTGCCCTGACTTACGGTGAATTGGAATTACTTCTGCAAGTCACTTTGCTTTACTTTATTACTGGAATATAAGACAAAAAAAAGGAAACCATGAGACTCGGAGTCATGTCAGTCCAGATATTCAAATATTATGCTGGCTTTTCGGCAGCAGTGATCCAAGATGGCTGAATAAATATTCATACCACAAGATTTGTTGTTACAAACAACATTGTACGATAGCCGAGATTGTGTTTTTTGTTTTTGTTGAAAACCGAAAACTGGGGCGTTTGAAAATCAAGGTATGACTGTCCCTTAGAGAAAATGTGCAATCTGGGAGAAACTCTTGAGTAGAGCCGCTGCTCCTCCGCATTGAGAGGAGCCAAATGATGTCGCTGGGGCATCCGTTCAGGATACCTCCCAAACATTTAGGGCACTTCCAACTGGTAGCAGTCCTCGGGGACGACCCAGGACACATTGGAGAGACTATGTCTCTCAACTGGCCTGGGAATGCCGGGAAGAGGGACGTCTGGGCTTCCCTGCTTAGCCTCTCCTAATTGCATGCATGTCACACATCATCGGAAAGCTTAGTTGGTGGAGAGTGGAATTCATTCGCTAACCGGGCCGTACATGAACTGAGGTAGAAAATAGAGCAGAGAACCTACACTTGAAATGGGACTCGTCTCTCAAGCGGTCGGTCCCAACACACGGGGGTTCGGATGATCACGTTCGCACAAAGAACAGTGCTGGCAGAGCAAACGTACCAGAGTTGCTTCCAATCCAAGCAAACAGGACCAGTGTGAACCCCCCGTAGAAATAGTGCAGTGTACACAAATGTAACCCCAAATGTACTTTTCCCAGGGCCAAGACGGGACAGTTAAAGACAGGTTGTAAAAGTGAAGGTAGAGAGGCAGCCATTGCCCAGATGGCAGGTCAAAAATCCCGACCCATTCAGACAGTGGTGATGGGCGTGTCACCTCATGGGCGGGATCAGGTGGGAATGATGTGTTAATGCTCAAGGCGTCGCTCCTCCCTACTGCATTCCTGCCCCAGCCTCGGAGCCTAACAACAGCTTGCTTTTATGCGGAGAGATTTCTAACACCGCTGGGTAAAAGTTCCTTCTGCGCCGCAGACATGGGAGGCAGAGAGGAGGTCATGGTGACCATGCCGCTTGGGTCCAATAAGCAGTTTTCACGAGACCGCTTCAACAATTTCAGGATGCGTCCGTCACAGAACCCGATGAGGAACAGATACGCATGGAGCTCCTCACAAAAAAAGGAATTCAGGTAATTTAATCTTTTTTTGAATCGTAAATGTAGTTCTTCCCAAACTGTGGGTCAGGACCCCACAAAGGCAGCAGGTCCAATTTTATTGACAGCAAAATATTGTAGGCATGTGCATGAAATAATCACACAATGTCTTTACATTGGATTCTTAATAGAGTTTTTGTCATTAGTTAATATTTGTTCATTATCATTAGGTTATGATTAGTCGATGAAAACAATCCTCTTTGCGTAGTGTTTTTCAAACTGTGGCTCGGGCCCCAAATGCGTCTGCGGGTCCATTTTTTTATTGGATCAGCGTGATGTTTTGTGCATGATAATGAAGCGGACACAAACAGCTTTTTAGTGCATGATTGATGTATATTCAATAATCAGTAGCGTTATTAGAGCTGCAACACTTAATCAATGTCGGACGAGTAATCTAGTATTTAGTTAATCGACAACTATATTGGTATTTGAATAATTGGATTAAACACGCATTTGACTTTGGGAAACCACGAACTGCGTTTGGTTCCTATTGATTTGGTCCATCCCGGGCCTAATTAATCAAAGGATTAATCGACTGCGAAAATAATTGTTAGTTATTTTTACAGACTTGATGTTTATCTAGACACTGCGTCGTAGTGCATTTTTTTCAAAGTAAATGTAATACTTCTTGGACCGAAACGTAAAATATGATGGGTTTATAGAAGGCAGAGACTGGCATGGCACATTTTACGCAACTGACTTGTCATTTACACTCATTTGTCAGTCGAGTTTCATGTGTCCTTGACAAGATGCCAGGGACACTGTGATCGTTGCCTCACAGCTTAGGTATTTGCTTGGATTGTGTCTGGTGATAGGTCATTGGCTGTCTCTTCTCGCTCATTGTGATAACATCATGCCCTCTCGGATTCTTACGCCTGATTGTGGGGTCGCCGGTGTTTGCCTATGGAATGGGACCGCGCATACACACACACACACGAGTGGTTTGCTGGTCATTTCCTGTATGTCTGTCTGTGTGCTTGGGTAGTGTGTGCTGTCGGTCCTGCTTAGGACAGACTGAGTTCAGTAGCAGTAGGTGGAGCTGTTGAGTGTACAGGGACATCTAGTGGTCCTACGAGGTAGTCTGCAGCCACATTTTACAGAACAATAGAGAGAGCTCCCCACCTACCCCCCCGCCCCGTTGCCATCTCCTGCCTCCCTCCATCCAGCTCCTTTTGTCTGTCCATCTCTGTGGCGGCTCATCCATCCTCTTCGCTCCACCCCATCGTCACCGTTCACCCTGACTTTGTGTGCGTTGTCCTCAAACCCCCCCCCCCCCCCCCAACCACGCCCCACCACCTTTTGTTTGCATGCACGCTTGTGATTTTTTTATGTGTGTGTATGTCTGTGCCAGAGACCCCAGCCCCACAGAGATGAGCGTGGAGCCCTGGGCCAGCCCGCAGCATCAGGCCGCCGCTGAGCACCGTCCACGCACGCCACCCTCGCCACCTTCCCAGGAGCAGGATCAGGATCAGCAACATCTTGACCAAGTCTGCGTGGACTCCTATTTCACTGAGCTGGAAACCATTAGACAGGGGAGTGGCTACGCAGAACTTGACAGCACCCGGAGGGATTCCAGACAATCGGAAGGTAAACGAACATGACATTGAAGAGCCGATGAAATGACGCTTTCACAATCAGGGCACATTACCATGACGACATTATCAGAGTGTTTTTTTTTTATTTAAATGCCCATTTCCACGCTTGTAAATGCTCTTCATTGTGTCATTCTGCCCTTCAAAGACACCCCATTGAGGTTTATGTTAAAGAGAGGCCCTGTTGGTCTTAAAACCCTCTCACGTCCAAATGAGGCTCCATTCGGCTTGAACTACAATCACATGCATGGTCTGTGTGTGTAGCCACGCAGAGGGTATACTATCCTTTTTGTGTACAGTTAAAGGGCTATTACGCTCTCATTCACTATCAGCAAAGACATCTTTTCACGCTAGTGTATTTGCAAATTCATGTTGAACCTGCTAACAATGCTAACGTTAGCTCAATAATATCGTGCTGAATATTATCAGCACGTTAACAAAGCTGTACACAATATGCATAATTGGCTTGCTCGACTCATCAATCACATTTACGCTGCATTCACACGTCAATACTCTGTTTAGGACCACCAAATATCGTGGTACTTTGGTGTGGTTCACTAGGCGGGTACAGTGGATTCCTGCACATTTGCCATTTAGCAATAACAGCCCCTGCAAATTTGCAGATTATTGGTCAAAAATGTGTTTTTTGGTGTACTTGCTGCAGAAAACACGTCTCAATCACCAAACGTCAGTAATAATTTATAAAATACATAATAATACAGATCAAATATACATGTGTATCACTGTTAGAACGGCCACAATTTGTACATGTTTACGACTATATGCTTCCCTGACAGTGTTTTTTCATCAAGCGTTGAGATTTTGCACATTGTTTGGTGGTCCTTGAATGCACCATAGTAGTGTAGCGATGCATAATGGCTACGGAAGCACTAGTATCGACATGGATCATTTTAACATTATCATTTATCAGTGAGGCATAATTAGGGATTAAATCGGGATTGTTTCGCAAGTGAACAATGGTAATTGAAGAGAGAAGCGGAGTGTTCTTGATCTAATAATTTTCTAATATTCTAATCTAATAATTATTATTTATCGGGGTCCTATTTTTTCCACCGTTTCCCGATGGTCTTGGAATGTAATGCCTGTGAAAAGCAAGAATCTACAGTCATGGGATCAAAGACTGTCCAGTACAGAACATATATGCATAACATATGCAAGTAAGCACTTAATTGAGCAGCTTTCGTGACATATTACATATTAAAACAAGGAGAGTAATCTCTCAGAATACGGTTATTAACATTATTAGGCCCATATTGTACATACAAGAAGTGACATTGGGGGATTAGAGTTTCATCTTTACGCGGATTACGCCCGCAACAATAGCCCGGGTTATGGATTACTGTACCTGTTGTGAGATCATCAAAACCTGCAGTAAAAACCTGGTTTCCCGCGATCAGGTCTGGTGCTTGTGTGTCCCAGCCAACATTACAGTAACATTACTGACACCAGTAATGTTTTCGAGGGTTTTGTAAATCACAAGTAAATCTCAAGTCTTTAATCTCCAGTCAAGACGTGCAAGTCTATCAAAATTGACAAATACAACGGAAACGTTTTGAATTCATTCATTCATTCATTCATTCCTTTTCTATACCGCTTATCCTCATTAGGGTCACGGGTATGCAGGAGCCTATCCCAGCAGACTTTGGGCAAAGGCGGGGTACACCCTGGACTGGTCGCCAGTCAATCGCAGGGCACATATAGACAAACAACCAGTCACACTCACATTCATACCTATGGACAATTTAGAGTCGCCAATTAACCTAACATGCATGTTTTTGGAATGTGGGAGGAAACCGGAGTACCCGGAGAAAACCCACACACACACGGGGAGAACATGCAAACTCCACACAGAGATGCCCAACGGAGATTTGAACCCAGGTTTTTCAAGATCTCCTGACTGTGTGGCCAATGTGCTAACCACTCATCCACCGTGCGGCCCACGTTTTGAATTGTTTTATTTTATTAAATAAAACAAGAGCAGTGTGGCAAGACTTAGTTACAGAAAAGGAGTGCTGACGCAGCATTCGGGATTTATGTAATCCACTCCCTTGTTGTTTGTTTGTAAACCTGACTGGACTTTGAAGATGATTTTTTCAGATTCAAAGAGAAAATATGTTGTTTTGCTGGAAAATGACATAATAACCATTACATTCGTTGAATACTCTGAATGGGACACATTCACTCGCAACACACTCGCGGAAAATCTCAAGTATTTTCAAGTCAGTAGACAGAAACCTGAAATGTGTCATTTATGTGAAAGTCCAAGTCGAGTTGCAAAACTTTGATATTGTCAAGTCGAGTCCAAAGTCATCAACATTGTGACTTTTAATTGTGAAATGCTTCATTTAGTCAAAACATCTGCTTAAATATGCATGTTTTGACTGGTAATAGGTTGTATTCAGCCATGAAACAGCATGTTTATTAATTTATATATTTTTAAAAACCTTGATTGACTGGCGAGTGCTGACATTATTACATATGTGTTTGTTTATACATCAGAGGGGGAGCAAGAGGAGCAGTGGCTAGCCGACGCCGGTCTGTCCACCCTCATCAGTGAGGACAGCGAGGATGTGGACAACCTGCTGCTGATGTCCACTTTAACGCGCACCCAGGCGGAGGCGGTTCAGCGAAGAGTGGCTTCCTACACAAAGACGATGCGCAAGAAGAACAAGACGACGCCCCCGCACATTCGCGACGTCTTCGGGCAGGTGAGCCGATGGCGAGGGTTTGGTATCGGTACACCTAGTTTTGCCGGCGTGTTCCAATGATGACCTAAAAGCAGATGACATGGAAAGGTCATGCTTTGACCTTCACACCCACAGAGGAGCAACAATGACATTTTTGTGAAGCTGGTCTTGCTCAACTGAAACTCTCTGTGTTCTCTGTGGTGGTGGAAAAGTGACAGATGTGCTACATACAACATTGTGCACACAAGTTAGTCTAATTCAAGCATATTGAGTGCTAATAACAGACCCTTTCCTTCAGCACAACTCGAGTCTGCCTGACTCTCAGGCTGGTGAAGAATCTTCCCAAAACAGCATGGCATCAGTCTCCAAAACCACTCTGTCAGGTAAGAACCAGTATATGTTAAATTAGCATGAGTGCTCTATTTATAACCAGAGTGTGCATTTATCTAAACCGCAAAAAGAACGGGTGTTTGTCGTAGAGAGGCTGTTCTCAAAGGTCAAAACTCATTATATCGTATACAGCAACTTATTTTTTAACTTCAAACGTGATTTGGAGAAAGCGTAGCTCCCTTTGACAGCATGATAATAAATGAACAAGCATATTGCTGCAACACAGCAGCAATAGAACCAATGTTGTAATAGGGTAAGGTTAGTTAATAGGCTGAGCTTTAATGCAACTCTTTTTCTCTCGTGGTCTGGCTGCTACCTATAGCCCCCTCCCTGAATCACAGGTCAGAACCACACACAATAATTCTGTCGATATAATAACAGAGGAATCAACATAAAAATTGTCACAAATGGTCAAGACAACAATGTCAACAAACTGCTGTAAGTTCCGAAATGCTTTGTTGGCCATTCTCAGGGCTCTGGCCAAAGTCACAAGTAGTTAGTTCTGGTTAATTCTGGTGATGTCGAGATGGCAGGGCTGTGGACATCAATCATCCAGTGCGAGGGTAGTAATTGATTCAAAACACACATTAATCCTGCAATGTCTTTTTCTTTTGGCCAGTTGGGACCCCAGAACACCAGCGGAGCTCTGCCAGAGAAGAAGAGTTCAAAACCGACGTGGCGTACTGTGAACAGGCCAAACTGGACAAACCTTCCCACAGCACGATCCAGTGGAGGAGAGAGGACAGCACCCTGCCGGTAAGCATCCGCTTCTTTGGGTGTTTTTTTTCTAAAAGATGAACTTGGATCAGTAGTCTAATTTTCTCGTGTGAGCGCTATTTTCACAAAATAAAAATGGCCAAGAGATACACATTTTTGTAACAATAATTTTGTAGCGTATTTCAACCCAAACAAACGGAATATGTTTTTTTTTTTTTTTTTACCAGAGCTTTAACAAAAACCCTAAATGAAAAGCAGGCGTGCGGCGCCTCAAGTGGTCGAGGGGCAAAGCATTGGTGACCCCTGCCTTATATATATGAATATATATATAGATATATATCACCAAGGGTACAAAGAAAACAAACAAACTGGTAGACGCACCCAAATTGCCTCTCCCTTTTTCCTCTTGTAACTACACAACAATGACCATCATTGTGTACTTTACGCAGGCAATTTTTATGCAGGAGTCACGTGGTGTCACCTGCTGCAGGCCGATAATGCGCAATTCTTAATGTGAGATTTCACAAATAGAGGTTTGTATGTTCTCTATACGCTGCATTATGAATTATCCCTAACAAATCTTCTTTGCAACACATTTAGTGAGTGAAGTCGACTTTTATAGTTACTTGATTTCCCCATATCTCCACACAGTAAGTTGAATATGCTAATACCAGAGAGCAATAGAGAGCATGGAGGGATTTTTGGTCACAAACACATTTTCTTTTATGCAGTATTGAGGCATTTCCTGCACTTTATGCTGACGTGAGGCTCCCAGCTCATATTGGATCGATTGTGACTCCCAGAAATGTATTTGGATTCACCCTTACATCGTACTCCCCATCAAATTGTATTTTTTTACATTAGTGTCGTTTCATTCAACATGCATGCAGATGTCAATAAAGTATAGGTTAAACCAGTGGTTTTCAAACTGGGAGACACACCCCCTATGGGGTGCCCGGCCACCTTGAACACGCTTAATTATTACCGTATTTTTCCGACTACAAGCTGCTACTTTTTTTGCTCCCTTAGAACCCAACGGCTTTAATAAGGAAGCGCATTGTTTATGGATTTTTTTTGCCACTTTGGGTGTGTTCAAATTCTCTACCGACTGAGCGCCAGTGTTTCAAAAACACTTCCATGTGTGGTGTGCCGGGTGTGGGGGGGCGCTGAAAAAAATTGTATCTCCAAAAGAGGGGCACAGCAAAAACGTTTGGGAGCCACTGGGTTAAACAGTTTTGGTCCTACTATTGACCCCTGGGGTACGCCACACAATATATTTAAACTGGCAGATGTCTATTATTGGCCGCACGGTGGATGAGTGGGTATCACATTGGCCTCACAGTCAGGAGGTTCAGGGTTTGAATCTCCTTTGGGCATCTTTGTGTGGAGTTTGCATGTTCTCCCCGTGCGTGCGTTTTCTCCGGGTACTCCGGTTTCCTCCCACATTCCAAAAAACATGCATGTTAGGTTAATTTGGTTACTCTAAATTGTCCACAGGTATGAATTGTGGAGTGTGAATGCTTGTTTTTACCCTGTGATTGACTGGCGACCGGTACAGGGTGTACCCCGCCTCTCGCCCAAAGTCGGCTGGGATAGGCTCCGGCATACCCGCGACCTTAATGAGTATAAGCGGCATAAAAAATGAATGAATGAATGAATATTCTTTGTGTGTATTCTAGCTTAACATATTACTTCCTGTTGATTAAGTAGCGTTTAACCCAATTCAAAACTAACCCTCTGAATCCATACGTTTCTAATTTTGTAATTAGGACGTTGTGATTAGTTGTAAATGAATTGCTTTTGTCGAAACCGTAATTACTGCACATTTTATTTGTATTTTGTTTTAGTGGCATAATACATGACATACTTCAAATACAGTACTTCTGTACAGTATTTCTGTAATTCAACTTAAAAGGTGAATTTGATCGAATAATATGCAAATCAATATATTTCAAGTTTTTTTCTTTGGATTTTGCTAATCAGGTCTTGCAGCTTGAAAAAAATGAGTAAAGTTAAAACAAGGAACTGCTTGAGATATGTCAATTTGAGTGTAATGGCTCAATAAAATGTGTGGGTTTCATCTTTTATGTTAAATTGCCAAAATAAAACAACTTAATACTCTACTTTTTCGGGTAGTACAGTACAGCCGTGCCTTGCCACTTTGAATTTTGCGGCTTCACTCTATCAGTTTTTCAAAAGTACGTAAATAGATCATGTTGTTTTGTGATTGAATATAGCCGCATTTAGTTTTAAAAAGTATATTTAAGCCAATATTGTAATAAATGTATAAATATGTTGTTCCCTAAATGAAGCAATTTCAAGTGTAAAGATGGTTACGGTAAATTTAAATTAAAAGGCATTTGGAAGATACATTCGAAGACATTGTGATGGTATGTAGTATTTTACACTGGTCACTAGGTGTCACTAACATTCCTTTAATGTTGGGTGAGACACACAAGCACCAGACTTGATCGCCGGAACAATAGCTTTTATAGCAGGTTTGAATAAACTCAGGCACAATAAAAACTCCCTAATAAAAACACAAGCAACTCTTGCGGCCATAACCCGAACCAAGCTAAAACTCGGAACATTTACTGTACCACACACAAGTACTAGTCTTATTTATGTCTTAATTGGCTTATTCTCTTATTATGTTTACTATAATGGGTAATGTAAAGGACTATAAGGGTGTTATTTCATGTCTAGAGGTCCCCAATAATGTTAAAAACTGTTTAGAAGGTTGTAAACAGTTTTTTTTATGCTCTAAATATTCCACTTACTGTATAATCAAGAAATTTTACTTTGTGGAAAATTCATCAATTGACAATGGATTATTCATTCATTCATTTTCTATGCTGCTTATCCTCATTAGGGTCACGGGTATGCTGGAACCTATCCCAGCTGGCTTTGGCCAAGAGGCGGGGTACACCCTGGACTGGTCGCCAGTCGATCGCAGGGCACATATAGACAAACAAAGACCATTCACACCTAATGGACAATTTAGAGTCGCCAATTAACCTAACATGCATGTTTTTGGAATGTGGGAGGAAACGGGAGTACCCGGAGAAAACCCACGCAGAGAAAATGCAAACTCCACACAGAGATGCCCAATGGAGATTCAAACCCAGGTCTTCCAGATCTTCTGACTGTGTGGCCAATGTGCTAACCACTCATCCACCGTACGGCCCAAAAATGGATTACTTTATTTCAAACCAAAACTCTGCTGGGTGGAATACATAGGTTATGTGATGTGCTGCTTTTTTAAATTATGTACATATCTCTTAGATATTAATAAAGTATCTATCTAAAACTAAAATCTACTTACCAGGCTTAGAGCTCACAAATAGCGGGGAGAAACGGGGTGTCCAAACGTTTTCCACCAAGGGCCGCATACAGAAAATCTAGGCTGCTGAAAGTCACTTTGATGTTTTTATTTTATTAAAAGGCAAAAAATAATGCATTTTAAGCCAAACCTCAACATTTTCAACTTTTATTGCATTGTGCCTTTCCACTCTTGTAAAAAAAAATTTGTGTTGAATTTTATTTCTTCAATGTGCCGTGGACCAGTAGTAATCAAGTCATCAGCTAAAAATGTCTCCATGGCCGCTCTTTGTACTCGCCTGTTCAAAAATAAACTTTTAACAGGCATTGATGTCATACACACGACATGCGAGAAAGAGCAGCGAGACAACACTTCTTTTTATCTCACATATTTGTCATTTCCGCATGCTTTTTTTACTTTTGTTTTAACTCCTTGGTCATGGTAACGTGTTGTTCGCTTGCACGTGGACGGTGACGCATCACTCAAGCCGTCTTGGCGCGCTTGTTTGGTTCCAACCAGCGTCCGCATGATGGTGTGCACATTTGACATAATGAACTATACTGGCAGGGTCTGCAAACACACCATGAATTAAAAGGGATTCACAGCATCGTTAGTCCTATAGAGAAGGCTTTTTATGCCACATTTTTATGCCACAGACTATTAACGCTCCAGCCACCACAGTAGATATCTGACCCATAATTTCCAATATCTATACAGTACATAGTGGATATTATTATGCACTCAAATGACAGTAGATGTCAGTCAGATGCTGATGTATAATTAAAATGCCTGAGCAGGGAGGGGAAAACATGCCAGGCTACCTTGTAAAACAACTTGTTCCAATCAACAATCCTCATCCTCTCTGTGACATTTTTTCCTCCTCCACGCTCGCCTCGCCAGCGAGTGATCTGCCCCAAGTGCCGCCTAGGAGTCACTCGAGTTCAAGATCTGTCCCATGGCGACATGAAGAAGGTGCGGCAGTTGGCTCTCATCGACATGACGGCGCTGTGCGACCTCCTCGAACTGGAGGTCAAGCGGCACAAGACGAGCAAGAGGAAAATGCCAGGTACGAGTGCTGGCGACACCCAGCGACAACGACTGCTTCGTTACAGTACAATGTGGTCCAAACTGGAAACCAGACACTAATTATCCACAGTGACGCCCCATAAACAGCTACTGTACGTCACGTCATAGTGTAACTCCTAAACCAAAAAAAGATGATATGTGTTCATCAGAGCGCTCATTGTTTGGTGTGCCACTTGCCACGCTGCTGGAGAACGACCAGAAAGTTGCACCCGACATCGCCACTCCTCGCTTCCTGCAAGAGGTGAGGGCAGCCATCGCATGCATTCATAGTGTGACAATGTGACTTGTCAGAAGTCATCACTTTTGTCAAGTAGGCACTTTGAGTGGGCTTAAACACACCGCCACACTACCACTACCACTGATACTACAAATCCCAGCATGCACAGCAATAGCTGCCCCTCTACTGGCGGTGATTCTAACACAGCAACGCCTCGCCACTTAGCTCTTCAAATTTCTCGGCTTCACGCTATCACGTTTAAAAAAATAAAAACATCAACAAGTCATGCCGTTTTGTGGTTAAATACAGCCTATTATTAGTCAAAAACATGCACATTAAAGCAAATGGTACATATTTTTCTCATATGTATATTTTCGATCATAACAGTGGCTACTGGAAGTAAAATACAAATCTATGTTGGGTGAGACACACAAGCACCAGACTTGAATGCTGGAAAAAACAGGCCTGTATTGCAGGTTTGAGTGATCTCACACCAGGCACTATAATCCCTAATAAAAACATGTACTATTGTTGTGGCCGTGACCTATGCCAAGCCAAACTGGGAACCCCCCGCACTCAGCTCCCATAGCACTGGAACACATTTACAGTAACACGCACAAGCGCGTTTTATTTATGTTTGAAATGGCTTATTTTATCTTGCTGTATTTTCTATATTGGGTAATAGGAGTGCAAAGGTGACTGTAGGGGTGTTATTTCATGTCTAGAGGACTCCAATAAGGTTTAAAAATTGTATTTAGTAGGTTTTTTTATGTAAATATTTCATTTATAAATCCTACTTTGCGGAAATTCATGCATCACCGTCGGGTCTGCAACCAATTCATGAAGAATTATTTACTAACTGCAACTAACTGAAGGGACTTTATGAAGTGGTGTTCGGGAATAAGGCTGTAACATAACGACATGTGGTAAAAGTGAAGCACTCTAAACATTTCCCGACGCGTATCTATTATCTAGTGGCAGCGTCAAAAAGCTCACACTACACCCCAGTGAAGTTTCTGCTGCTGAGAAGAACCAGCCGCTTCTGTAACAGCCGTCTTCTCCTGTTTGCAGCTTCTGAGCTTTTTGGAGAAGGGGGTGGATTCAGAGGGGATTCTGCGAATTCCAGGGTCTCAGTCCAGAATCAAGGTAAGACGGAAGCGAATTATTTTTTTACCTGATTTGTTGCCTTGCCTTAGTTCAAGCGAAGCAACATGTGATTTTTCAAAAGGGTTTGGTTTTTTACGAGACAGGTGAGTAGAGCTGCCAGAAGAGGGCACCATTCGGCCATTTGTCAAGGATTGTGGCTTTATTATCCCCATGCTCAGAAATGATTTTGTTTCTCACGCAGGCGCTATGCTACAGCTAAGAAAAACATGTTTGTTTGCTGTAAATTATATATAAATACGATATCAAAATAGCTGGACGTTCTAAGACCTAACATAAGAGATGACATGCAAACAATCCCTCCCCCTCAGATGCTGCAGCAGAACCTGGAGGCCAACTTCTCCTCGGGCCAGTTCCGTTGGGACGAAGTGTGTCCAAACGATGCCGCGGCGCTTCTCAAGAAATTCATCCGAGAACTTCCTGCTCCTCTGCTCACCGCCGAGTACCTCAACACCTTCAGTGCCGTCAGAGGTCAGCTTTTTGGGCTGCAATGCAGACAAAAGTATTGAGACAGCATGTTTGCTGACTAAATCAGAACTGGTCACAGAAGACATTCAGAAGAGTGGGCGCTGTAGCAGCTGCAAAACAGGAAGCAGGATTATATTACTTCCATTTGAAATCCTCCGTCACAGGAGACGTGTGGATTCCACTTTAATAAAAGATGGATCGATATTAGTATCATCTGATTAATGGCTCACTGATGTAAAGTTGGTGAGGAACGTGATAAACGACCACATGAGCTCACGCTTAATGGCCTCCTGTCCCAACACCATCCATCTTTGGACATCTCACTATTTATCCACAAACACCTCAGGAAATGAGTGCGTGTGTGTGTGTGTGTGTCTCACCATTTGCTCTTTGCTTCTCGTGTAGACATCACCGAGCTGAAGCAGAAACTTCACGTGTTGAATTTGCTCATCCTGCTGCTGCCCGAGTCCAACAGGAACACGCTGAAGGTACTCACCTTAATAACAATTCATGGCACCACATTTGATTAGATTATGGGGTGGGATACTGCAAGTATTCATTCCCTACTGACTCTCTTACAAATGCTCCAGTTTTTATGGTAGGTTTATTCCAACCAAGAAAGACAGAATGGAAAATGTATGTGGATAAAAGACAGCTGTCCTCCATTTAAACCTCTTCACCACCATGAGAAAGGCCAGAGAGCTTTCAAGGACCTCAGGGACACGATTATAGACCAGCACAGACTGGGATGGGATACAAGACCAAGCATGGTGCTTGAGCCAGAGCACTGGAGATGGGTGACAGTGATTGGTTTCTAGGTAGGGCTCACAAAGAAGCATATTTAGATCATGGAGTGGTCTAGCCAGTCTCTGGACCTTAAGGTGTGTCCCAAGGTGTGGCCTGCGGTTTTTGTTTGTTTTTATTTGGCCCTGGGCACTTTCTAAAAATACAATTAAACAAAAAAAAACACAAAAAAAAACAGCCATCCATCCATCCATTTTCTTACGCTTATCCACGACCAGGACGAAAACCACACTGCACCTCCTGAATCCGAGGATCTACTAACCGGCGGATCCTCCTCTCCAGAACCCCTGAATAGACCTTACCGGGAAGGCTGAGGAGTGTGATCCCACGATAGTTAGACCACACCCTCCGGTCCGCCTTCTTGAAAAGCGGGACCACCACCCCGGTCTTCCAGTCCAGGGGCACCGACCCCAACGTCCATGCGGTGCTGCAGAGTCGTGTCAACCAAGACACTCACACAGCATCCAGGGCCTTAAGGAACTCCGGGCGGATCTCATCCACCCCCGGGGCCTTGCCACCAAGGAGCTTTTTGACCACCTCAGCGACCTCAGCTCCAGAGATAGGCGAACCTGCCTCAGAGTCCCCAGGCACTGGTTTGATGTTGGAAGGCGTGTCTGTGGGATTGAGGAGGTCTTCAAAATATTCCCTCCACCGGTCCATAACATCTCGAGTCGAGTTCACCAGCACACCGTCCTCACCATACACGATGTTGACTGTGCACTGCTTCCCACTCCTGAGACGGCGGATGGTGGTCCAGAATCTCTTCGAAGGTATCCGTAAATCGTTTTCCATGGCCTTCCAGCGACT
This sequence comes from Oostethus manadensis, assembly GCA_024372805.1. NCBI lineage: Eukaryota > Metazoa > Chordata > Actinopteri > Syngnathiformes > Syngnathidae > Oostethus > Oostethus manadensis. Next base: position 451,327 of record QODF01000178.1, read on the forward strand.
GCCAGAACTGCAGACTGCTTGTCCTTCCGATACCTGTCAGCTGCCTTCAGAGTCCCATGGGCCAAAACGGCCTAATAGGACTCTTTCTTCAGCTTGACTGCATCCCTCACCACTGGTGTCCACCAACGGGTTCTGGGATTACCGCCACGACAGGCACCAACCACCTTACGGCCACAGCTCCAATCGGCCGCGTCGACAATGGAGGCTCAAAACATCGCCCACTCGGATTCAATGTCCGCTGCCTCCCTCGGAACATGGTCAAAGCTCTGCCGTAGGTGGGACGTGAAACTTCATCTGACAGGGGACCTGCCAGTCGTTTCTGGCAGACCCTCACAATGTTTTTGGGTCTGCCAGATCTGACCGGCATCATTCCCCACCATTGGAACCAACTCACCACCAGGTGGTGATCAGTTGACAGCTCCGCCTCTCTCTTCACCCGAGTGTCCAAAACATGTGGCCGCAAGTCCAACGACACAACCACAAAGTCAATCATCGAACTCCGGCCCAAGATATCCTGGTGCCAAGTGTACATGTGGACACCCTTATGCTTGAACATGGTGTTCGTTATAGACAATCCGTGACGAGCACAGAAGTCCAATAACAAAACACCGCTCAGGTTAAGATCAGGGGGGTCGTTCCTCCCAATCACACCTCTCCAGGTCTCACTGTCGCAGCCAACATGAGCGTTGAAGTCACCCAGTAGAACAAGGGAATCCCCCGAGGGAGCACTCTCTAGTACTTCCTCTAAGGACTCCAAAAAGGGTGGGTATTCTGAACTCCTGTTTGGCGCATGACCGCAAACAACAGTCAGGACCCTTCCCCCCACCCTAAGGCGTAGGGAAACTACCCTCCCGTTTACTGGGTTGAACTCCAACGTGCAGGCTTGGAGCTGGGGGGGGCAACAAGAATTGCCTGTCGCCTCTCATTGCCGATGACACCAGAGTGGAATGAAGTCCAGCCCCTCGAGAGGACTGGATCCAGAGCCCTTGCTGTGCATTGAGGTGAGTCCGAGTAAATCTAGCCAAAATTTCTCCACCTCACGCACCAGCTCAGGCTCCCTCTCGGCCAAAGAGGTGACATTCCACGTACTGACAACTAGTCTCTGTAGCCGAGGATCGGACCGCCAAGGCCTCTGCCTCCGGCCGCCACCAGGCTCTCTTTGCACCCGACCCCTTTGGCCCCTCCCACGAGTGGTGAGCTCATGGGAGGGGGGGACCCACGTTACCTTTTCGCGCTGTGCCCGACCGGGCCCCATGGGTGCAGGCCCGGCCATCGTGCCCCGCCTCCAGACCTGGCTCCAGAGGGGGGCCCCGGTGACCCCGGTGAACAGCAGTAATTGTATTATTACGCCAAAAAAAGTGTCATGTAAGAAGAAAAGCTTCACACTAATAATACGCTTTGTTTCCGCCAACCCCATAAATCCGCTAATCCCTCTTTGTGCAACCCTGGAGGCCAGGAACATTTCAGCACACCCTTCACATTTCTGCAAATATTTTATTTTAAGACTGTACTTTGATACATTGTGAAGTAGTCCGTGTACAGCTTGGATAATTGTGTAAATGTAAGGTCCCCTTAAAATAACTCAGTGTGTAAATGGCCATGTTAGGCACAATTATCCCTCCTTGGTGTCATGTGACTTGTTCGTGTCACAAGGTCTCAGGTGTGAATGAGAATAAGTTCGATGTGGCACTTCATGGCAAATAACTTTCTGAGGATGTGAAAAAAAAAGAATTGTTCCTCTACATCAGTGGTGCTCAAAAGATTTCTGTCTTTGGAGGAAGAACATTCCTCAGGTTTTAATAACAAAGAGATTTTAATAACAAAGTGTCCACAATGTGCCCTTTATGACAACAATAAACAATGTGGTGCCACACCACTAGCTTTCTAGCGCAAACACTTGTGGTGACACACATGGTCCCTCGCTGCGTCACAGTCTTCTGACACTTTGCCCACAATCAGGGCATTTTCACTTTGTATGTCGTACTCACTTTGTAATGGGCGGCCTCTCTCCACGCTTTTGTCATGCAAATCTGATAACAGCTATCTGCTAACGTTCACCCGCAAAATATGCCAAGTGGCCTTATGGGAATCAAATGTCGTGGTCTAACGCACCTGCAGAGCATTAAAGGAGCCGCTCTGCAGCCCCTCCACCTTGCACAGCTGTGCCAGCCCATCCCCCGACATCCGGTTGCTGTTTTGTTTCACTCTCGGCGCCCAGTTTAGCCATTCAGCTGTAAACCAGTGAATTCACTGGAGGATATGAGTTATCCGTGTTGATGCATCACCGCTGGTTGCAATCCGTTATTGTGAACTGATTGGTGGCAGTAGATACAGTAATCCCTCGGCACACAAGCGCTTATAAAAATATATTATAAATATGTATTCATTAATAAATCAGACAGTTTTGTGGTACAATATAGCCTGTTATTAGTCCAAAATGTGCATATTTAGGTCCATAAATAGAATGGGTAAATGAAGTGCAATACATTTAGGCATTCAGTAGATGCATCCAGAAATGTTGTGATGATATGTAGTATTGTAATATTACACTGTAATGTTGCGTGAGACACACAAGCACCAGACATGATCAGTGGAGCTAAAATTCAACTCCCCAACGTCACTTTCTGCGTCTTTGTTTTCACTACAAAAATATTCCATTTATGAATGAGGGGTTGAATCCGTCAGGAGTTGGACTCAAGTGCTCAGTCTTCGTTTTAGCCAAGCATGTTGGGTGACTGTACGCTTCCAGCTTAGTGGGAACAGTGGGAACAAAGATCCTTTTCCTTTCGCAATGCAAAATGTTTGCTAATGCACCATGCTCTTAATCCACATTGGAAGCATTTTGCTGCGACATGTAACAGCGTGCATTAAGCATGACTCACTAATACCAGTGTGCAGTCGTCCACAAGCGTGAAAACCCACCTGAGCAAATGAATCTGACTCCAGTGGAGACAGCTGGAATGTGTGCTTGAATGCATCTGCTAGGGATGACACAATTGAAAACTGGAAAAATGGTCCAAACCCGTGTTTCATGTATGCATTTTTTCTACCGCGTGTTCCCTCAGGCTCTCCTGGAGTTCCTCAGCAAGGTGGTGTCCCGAGAGAAGAGGAACAGGATGAACCTGTGGGCCGTAGCGACCATCATGGCTCCCAACCTGTTCCTCCACAAGGCCGTGCCCAGCAGGCTGACCGAGGCGGCCGGGATAAGCCAGGTGGAGAAGGCCGCAGACGTCATGAGGCTCCTCATCCGCTACCAGGACCTGCTGTGGAGGGTACGTGCATGAACCAGCTTATGGCGATAATGATAATGATGATGTCCTTTCTCTCCACAGATCCCAATTTTCGTCATGAGCCAGGTGCGAAAGCTGAACGAGCACAGCAGCAAGCGTTACCAGTTTTACGACCGCCGCTTCAGGAACCTGCTGAAGAAGATCCACGCAGACAGCCGGGAAAAGGCTGATAAAAACATCTCAGAGGTCAGCAGCGTTCGCACAAATGAACCACAAAAACTCTCGCCCGCAAATCATCCACACCCGTTCTCTGTGCAGGTGCGGCGCAGTGCCAAGGTCCACATCGGGGATCAGGAGAAGGGCACTATGGAGCTCCACATTGACAGCAGCTCCAGGGCGTCAGACGTGCTAAACCGCTTTTACCAGCAGTTCCTACGCAGCCCCGAAAACGGGAAGGGCCAACGGCGAAGGTACTCGCCGCCGGCCCTATTCTACTTCCTTCTTGCTTCTACTTCTTATTCAAATGTATTTCCATTTCTATACCGCTTATCCTCGTTGGGGTCGCGGGTATGCTGGAGCCTATCCCAGCTGACTTTGGACGGGAGGAGGGTACACCCTGGACTATTTCTTATGCCTTAAAATGTAAAAGTTAAGTCCAGTTAGGTTCAGTGAGAGAACAGTCGTGGTAGAATGGTAAAAAAAAAAAAAGTAGTATTTACATTATATATGTGTAGTATAGTAATACTTCATTTATCACTGTTAATTGGTTTCAGAGCAGAGTATGATGAGTGAATTTCCACAATGTAGGAATCCTTTTTTAGAAATGGTATATCTTGGTAGGTAGAAAATGTTTTCAACCTAAATAGGTTTTTAATATTATGAGAGCCCTCTAGACATGGCGTAACACCCCTATAGTCTCCTTTACGCTACTATTACATGATATAGTCGACATAATAAGAGAGAACAAGACAAAAATAAGACTTTATGTGTAATATGCTGTAAACGTGTTAGGAAGTGACGTCGAGGGTTCAGCTTTTTAGCTTGCCGCGGGTTCCGTCGCAGGTGCGGCGATCAAGTCTGGTGCTTGTGTGTCTCACCCAACATTACAGGAATGTAGAATCTTGCATATCGTCACAATTCCCAGTATTTGTTTCAAATTCATTTAGACTTATTTATGCTTGAAAATGCTTCATTAAGGCAAATATGAATTTTTTTGTAATAATTCAGCATGATTTATTCATTCCTATATTTTTGAAAAAACGTGATCGAGTGAAGCTGCCAAATTTAAAGCATAAAGTGGTGAGAGATTACTGTATAGTCTAAATGCTCCCATGAACACCGTTAGTCAAAAGACACATTGGCATCATCAGCTGTGGCTGTGGGCAACCTCCTGATGTAGTTTTGTCTGGAACTGTCATTATTAGCAAAGTGAAATTAGCACTCTTCCACACTTTGCAGTAATGTATTACACAATATTGTCTTATTCCCTCCGTTATTGTTACAGTACTAGAATAATGAAAATAATTGTGGTTAGTAACAAAACGTGAAAATGACTATGGTTTTTTTTCTCCACAGTAATGGCGCCGTGTCTTTCTCGGACTGCGCCATGTACGAGGTGGGGGGGAATATCGGTAAGTGGAACTGTCTTTCTGCCCTCTGAGCTGATGATTGCGGGGGGGCAGCAAGTTCTTATGTAATGGGCATGCATCACGTGCGCTTATCAGAACACTCACGGTAGAGTTTGGCAAATGATGTTTCGAAAGTAAAGTCAAAAATTCATCCATGGTTGTGAGTCAGAAATCTGCCTTTACAAGCTCAGTATGTTTCCGAGTCATCGTCACGTTAGTTATTGCAGGTATGAGCATTATCAATAATTGCTATTTAGTTGTGTTATTATTTTGCCTTTAGGTGGCCACATACTATTGGACCGCCAAACGAGAATACATTTGTATTAAACAATTACTATCAATGTGGCACAAAACCAACTCAAACAATGAAAAAAATGATTACAGATTTTAATGAATCAGTTTTCAAATGAATAATCATGATTAATCACAATTTGCAAGTATGTGTGAAATATATGTACAGTATATAAATACATAAAAATATGTATATATATATATACTGTATATATATATATACACATATATATTAACTCCTAAACTTTGCCACAAATGTTGCTCAGATTGAAGTTAGAGATTAACACAGATTAACAGATTAACTATATACACATACACGTATATACACACATATATACAGTATGTATACATAGATATATGTATATATGTGTGTGTGTGTCTAATTGATTTTTACATTTCAACATCGTTTACGGCTTTAATACTCGCATCTATGCGATGTTCATCTTCATCTCTAAATTGGCATTGTCGTCGGCTGACACGGACAGTAGCGGTGCAGCTCAGGTCGTGTGTCCGCGTTTGCTGTGACCGGGAAGAAGGTTGACAGCGTCGGCAGTTTTGATCAAAACTGTTTGCGTTCGATCTCGCCTTCTCCTCCGTTCCCCACCAACAACGTGCACTTGTGCAGTAACGTGGAATGGTCCATTTTGTGACAAGGGAGGGGGGAGCAGGCGCTACGATCGTGATGGATTACGCGTTTTGATGTCGTTTTAAGCGTGTGAATGAAATCGGAAACAGTAATATTTACAGTTGAACTGCACAAAAATATGTTTCTGTACAAGAAATCAAATAAATAAATATGTTTAATAAAAATGACGTTTTAATCCAACTGAAAAAATGTCCATTTGCAAATAATAAGCACTAACATGAAAACATGACTTTTGGTTAAAGATTAGTTGTGTTAACCAATGTAGAAAAAATATGTTGGTAAGTACCAATAATGCAGTGTTTATAACAATGCATTCTAAATTTATTATGTTTTATTATATATTGCAAATATTATTAATTGCTTTTAACAAATGCTTTGTCACCAAAGCTGTTTTTTTTCTCAAACCTTACTTAGCACATCTTCACCTACATTAGCTTTCTGGATGTTTTTCTTTTCCACCGAGGGCCAAATAGAGAAAAATGGAGGCATTACATACCACCCCATGAAACTGAGGTGGTGGGCTCCATTTATTCAATGTCCAGAATATGCTAACACGGCTAAAAAGCAACACAAGTGCCCCCTGGCTTGTATTTTGGTCATTTGCATATCTTTCATTTCACCTTCTGTGGCAGGGTGTCGTTCACCACCTTGACCACTAGGTAGTGCAACTACCCCTTACTCGTGTGTTGGAATGCACGTCTCCACTGGATATCATTCAATTGTGTGTGTGTGTGTGTGTGTGCGCGTGTGTGTGTGTGTTTGCTGCAGGCGAGCATCGTCTGGACCCCGACGCCCACCTACTAGATCTATACAAGAGCAACCCAGGAGGGGAGTGGATCATCAAGATGAAGGCCAACGGCAGCAGGGGAATGTGACACGGAGGCCACAAAACAATAGAGGGATGGATGATGGATGGGGCATCATGGAGTCTTTTCGTGGTGACATCAACAAGACAGAAGATGGAGGATGAAGAATCTGCCAGTGGCAGCATCTTCAAATGAAATCTGCATCCTTCCATCTCCAGCAGGCCTTGTGGCCTGTCAGTCTTGTGACTCGTGACTTCCTGCTGACAAAAGGAGAGGAGGAGGACACACATGACCAATCATGGCCAATCATGGCTAATCATGGCCAATCATGGCCAGTGGAATGGAGCAGATGGTCGTGCAGAGCAACGCTGGCTGCACACACACACACACACACACACACACACAAGCCTCAATGCACTTTATTTTATTTTAACAAGAGGACGTGGACATTCTGGACATTTTGTGCCTTGCTCAAGGACCCTAAAGACAACTCCTGCTACCATGCCCGATTTTGGTGGCTCTTCTGCCTTCAGACTAGCGGCTACCTGAGTTGACATTGCAAAGGCAAAGAGAATCTGCCAATAGAACAGGCGTGTCCAAAGTCCACTTTTCAAACTGGTCAAACTGGTTTTCACCGTGGGCCATTTGCATCACCGTGCAACCATGTTCATGATATTATGACACAGATGATTGTTAGCATTTTCACTTTGTATTGTTGTACCAACAAACTTGCATGGAAAGTATTGTATGATTCTAAAAAGAGAATTTTATTGAAATAATAATATAAAACTAAAACACCATTAGAAATTGGATTTGGCAACAAAAAAAAACTTTCAGATTGAGCAAGAAGAAAAATAAAGTTCTTGCTCACAGTTTAAAAAATGGTAATGTTTTGTATTTAATATATATTTAAATTTAAATATATTTAAATTCCCACTTTAAATTTAAAGTGGGAAAAAATCAATATTTGAATCAATGATAAAATAAAAATGTAACAGAAAAGGTAGGAAAGTCAAATTGAAATATACACTATATAAACAATATTTTAAAAACCAACATTCAAATAATTCAAAAAAATATAACGTGCATTATTGCCAGGCTTCACCTTCAACACAAAATCGGGATATGGGCTGTTTTGGGTTTTTTTAAACACACTTGGACCTGCATAGAAGTGTAATTAAGTGTTGGACATTCTTTGGACACCCCTGGTCTAGTCGAAGTCAATGAACCATCTTTGCACAAGTGCTCCCCCTATCGACAGACGACAACGTTTCTCCTCCTGCCTATTATTTGGGTGTGTGTGTGTGTGTGTGTGTGTGCCATTCAAAGAGATCTGCTGATGGCTATCTCCTTATCAGCGCTCTCACGGGCCTTATAAACAACAAAAGACGTGTCTAACCTGTGCGCCGTGGAACACAAAGGGACTTCCTGTCCTCCGACGCCATGTCACCCCCTCACGGACACAAAGCGCTGAAGCTGGTCTTCAATTGTGCAACATTTCGACGAACGTTTACTCATCTACATGTACATATTTATGATAGCGCTAGAGTGTGTGTGTGTGTGTGTGTGTGTGTGTGTGTGCGCGTGCCACCGTGTTGGTGTCATCGGCGCCATTTTGTGGCGACATCCGTCACACTCTCATGTGGCCGTAATGGAGCATAATGGCCGCCGGCTGCAGTGAGGCATCTCTCTGCTAAAGGGGAAGCTATAAATAGCTGTTATCAATTCTGACTCCCCTTGCTTCATGACAACAGTGTATATATGTGTGTGTGTGTGTGTGTGTGTGTGTGTGATGAGCTTCATTACGCTGAGTCCAATCGGGCCGTCCCACGCCGCCACAGTTGAGCGGCTGCGTACAAAGGCGAGCTGATGGAGCGACCTTCTGCCAACGCTCGGCAGAAGTAGGTCACCTCTGAGGTGGCATCCCACAGGGCTCATCGCTACACTCTACGCTGCCATCTTTGTTTACTCCTCCTGTGTACATGAACGCGTCCAATGCAGTGTTTTGTAGAATGACATATGTCAGCTTTTTTACAAGGACTTTTAGAAGATGTGTCGTCTCTGTAAATAAATGTGATTCTCATGTTAAGCAAACTTTAGCTTGGAACTGTTATTGATTTATTTTATAGTACAATAATCCCTTCTTTATGTTTAATTGGTCCATAGAATTCCTTATTTATAAATTGAATACTGTAGTAGTTAGTGCTTGGAAAACCTGTTCACAACCTTCTAAATGCTAAATTTCACATTATTAGAGCCCCGTAGACATGAAATAACACCCCTATAGTCAATAAAAAGCTGCAATAAAAGCCTGTTGTTGCCGCGATCAAGTCACCAAACATTACAGTAACATTACTGACACCTTGTGGCCAGTGTAGAATACTGCATATCATCGCAACTTTCTTCAATAAGCCTTCTGAATGTCTGCATTTTGCTTTACTTAGCCATTTTTACGCTTAAAAGTGCTTCAAAAAGATTGTAACATTTGCTTAAATATGCATATTTTTTCTTACTAATAATAGGCCAAATTCAAGCACAAAAGAGCATGATGTATCTATGAATAGATTTACGAAAAAACGTGAGAGAGGGAAGCCGCAAACTTTGAAGCACAAAGTGGCAAGATATTACCCTATCACCCAAAGTCAGCTGGGATAGGCTCCAGCCTACCCCTGTGACTGTAATCTATGCTAAGCGGCATAGAAAATGGATGGATGACATTGCACTTTGGACACCTCTACTTTAATCTTACATCAAACATTATAAATTAATCAAGATTAACTTTAATGAATTATTTTAATTACATAAATAAATAAGATTAGCTGCATGCTTGCTTCTTTTCAGACTCAATACATTTGAGTCGGACTATAATTTGCCAGGCGGACTTCAGCCACCCACCCCAGCCCTCCCAGACAGATCTGGAGCAGCCATCTTGCCTGCAGGCACGTGTACCCCCGCCCCGCCCCAGCCCCCCCAACCCACCGATTCGCTCCAACCTCTCAGGCCAGCCGGCCGGCCGGCTGCAGATGAGATGCGTGTAATCTGTGGATGAATAGCAATCAGCAGCCTTGTATGAGAACGTGGCACCACCATGACCCCCACCCCATCTCGTTCATGAGTAATCATGATGCGTTTATGCTCAAGCATATGAAGAACATAAAGAATACATTCATAAAACAATTGAATACAAGACTGAAATAAAATAGTCATAAAAATGCATTATTTTGTCCCGCACACTGGAAGGGGCGTTGCAAGGGAGGGAGAGACTGGCTTACTGGGAGGAGGAAGTCTCACTCATGAGACCACAACACTGCTTGGTTATCCTTTCATAGGATTTCGTACGAACAGGGCCTCCATTTTTATCTCCATCATGTAACGTCGGTCGCCATTTCTTATTTTCTACTTTCACTTTCTTTGACGCATTGCATCGGAAGAACTGCAATTTCGACCCCGACGTTCTCAGTAATGGCTGACCTCTTTCTTAGGTCTTACCCTTTAATCTTAGAGAAATTTGTCTTTAGCCAATGAAATTCATCTTTCAATAGAAATACAAGAATCCCTCGCCACGTCACATTCCAAAATTGGCAGCTTCACTGTATCACAACAAAAATATATTAATTGTTTCATTGTCAAATACATGATTAATAGGGCTGTCAATTGATTAAAATATTTGATAGCGATTAGTCGCACTTTGTCCATAGTTAACTCAAAATTAATCGCATTTGATCACAGGAACTTTACTTGTACTATTTGTAAATATGCAAATATTCTTTATCTCTTTATTACTTATATTAAATATTTTATTTTATTATACTTATAACCTCATATTATTTTACTTAGATTGCATTGCTTTTTTTTTGGTGAGCTACTGTAAACATTTAATTTCACTTGTAGTTCAATAAAGTCTGTCCAAGTTTAAAATACCTTTTTGTCAATACCAAGTAGGGATGTAAATCTCTTGTGGTAAACGATGTGATATGCAATTACAAAAACCACATCAAATGTTATGTAAAAGGGTATCAATATTGGAAATATGGGCTACTCTTTTATTCAAAAATACTGTAATATACAGTTAGAAATCAAGCCCCTAGTGTTTTCATGCTTTTCATGTTTGCATTTGTCCCTCTCATTCTGGTCACAATGTCAACGTTATCTCTAACAGGGGCTACAGTTGCAGCCGTAACCCACGCTAAGCTACCACTCCCCTTTTAGCCCCCCCACACGGCTCCCCCAGGGATGACATTTGCAACAACACATGCAAGTACTAGTCTCATTTATGTCTTAAATGTCTTATTTTATCTTATTATGTCTACTATGTTGGAGTGTAAATGTGACTATAGGGATGTTATTCCCTGTTTAGAGGGCTCTAATAATGTTTAAAACCGTATTTAGCTACAAAATACTACAAAAATATTATATTTCTAAATAAGGAGTCCTACTTTGTGGAAATCTACTTATCAGGGTCAGATCTGGAAAGAATTCAGCACCATAAACAAGAAATTCATGCGCTATTTTGAAGACGTATCATAGACATATTGGGTATAGTGCGTTCCTCAAGGTTCAATTTTAGGTCCAGTTCCTTTTTTATATGCATCCACTGTTTTTTTTTTTTTTTTCTAGCTCTCAAGTACACTTTCCTGCACTGCAACCGGACAAAACAGATTCCACTACCTACGTATTGGCCCTGAAGGCCAGGGAAAGAAAGATTTCTTGTACATCAGTGTATTCATAATGTTGATATTGAAATAAATACGTGGCCAGAAACCAAACAGGGAATAAATAAAAGATGAGTTTTTGGCAGAGGTGGAAAAAACCCCAAAACATCTTATCAGAAGATGCCTCCTCTCTGTCTTTGTCACATTCCCCCCTCCCACCTCCCTCCAAGTCATTCTTTTGGGGGGGTGTTCCCAGCGTTTATCTCCAGCATCCAGCCATGCCGGTCTCCTAGCAACAAAGCAGCCCAGCATCCTCGTCCTCTTCATCATCCGCTTTGCCTTTTTCACTCGTATTGTCGTCTTTTTGGCCCTTCAAACCTGCCGGCGTCACACTTGTCTGTTTGTCTCTGGGGGTGTTTTTTCCCACCTATCAGTGTCCCTCAGGGGGCAGACAGGCAAGCAAGGGAGTTGTCCTGTCAGCACGTGTTATTGCACACACACACACACACACACTTATGCTTATGATTGAAATGATTGAAGAGTGCGCTGTCTGGGATTGGGTAAGCAACATCAAACGTAACCAAATTAAAGACGCTCATTTAAAAAAAAATCACATTTCCATGTAAAAAGTCACAGCAAACATGCTCACGTACGTTTTTCCCACATTTCATGAAGTACACACCGCTGAACACACTTATAAAATATTTTGTGTCTATTATTCCTTCAGAATTTACTAATATTATTTAGTAAATTGATAGATAGCATGGCTGTCTATCTCCGGGCTCGAGGTCTCTTGTCTGATTCAAATAGCCTCGGGTGTCTAGGCATGTGAGTCTGCCCTTCATTGTCTCAAGAAGCTGTCCCTTCACGTTGAATTGATTTGTCTCCTTACTTGCACGTTGTATTCACTTGCACACTATTTTGGAGCCAGCAGCAGATTTTCCCTTGACGAATCTTAAAATGTGCTGGGGGGGGGCAGAATACGGGAGTTTCCAGGGAAAACCAGGAGGGTTGACAGATTTGCTGACGTTTTTAGTCGGCCAGTAAACTTGCAAGAAGAACATCAGACAAACGAACAATACCAAAGGAATAAATAGGAGGAATAATGACAAGGGCTGCATTGCTTGGCTCCGCAGGCACACCCGTAATGACAGCCATGCTATGATATTAAAATAGGATAATAGCGTGACGGAGTCCATCAGTGAGGGTCATCTGCAGCGGAAGCTGCCTCCTTTAAACGTATTTGCTGGGATGGATATTGCAGGATAAAGCTGCCATCGTTTTATCTTTAATTACGACTCCGCCTGAGGAGACTTTTTATATGGAAATGGGATTTTATTAAAAGGTGGCGTCTTTAAAAAGAGCGTCTTTATTTCGGTACGTTTGATGTTGCTTACACAAGCACAGATAGCGCACTCTTCATTACGAGCTTCATTCATTCCATGTTAATTGATTCCGCGTGTGTGTGTGTGTGTGTGTGTTTGTGTGCGTGCAAAAATAAAACAGGGGAGCTCCACTTTTGGCGCGGTTTGCGTTTTGTTTTTTTTATTTGATCTTTTTATGCCACAACGCTGAAGGGACAATGTTTGGATACAACGGAAGTTAACAACGCACAACCGTTAATGGCAACAAAAGTGAGTACAACCTTGTTAAACGGGCACGATGGGCCACACTGGGGGTCATGTGACTGAAAGTTGCAGGGTGAATGAGGAGCAGTTCAATTTCGTGGTTTTGCTCTCACACGCGCTCATACTGGTTACTGGAAGTTCAACGCCAGTAGATGTTGGGCGGGGGGGATTGTTGCCACTTTGATATTTTGTAAAGCAACACGTGTAGATGTGCTACAAGTTTTATATATTTGGAGAAAAAACTGCATCTCAGCTTTGTGATGAAGGGGAAAAAGCCTATTATTAGTATCAACTTTGCTCTTTTTGCTGTTATTTTTTTCTGAATATTTCAACTTCTGTCTTCAATAATATTTATAAATGTTCTTTTTGTAATATTTTGACTTCATTCCCCTATTTCCACATTTTTCCCAACCTAATTTTTCAAAATTTACATATAGTGGTTTTTTTTGTCTGTTTCTCATAACATTCAAACTTTTTAAATAATTAGTCCTTTTTTCTTTAATATTTCGGCTCTATGCTTGTGAAATTATTAAAATTTTTCTCACTTTAAAAATGTATTCTCATACAATTACTGCTGTTTATTTTTCCATTTCTCTTGTTTTAATTTTCCAACCATTATTTTCCATAATATTTTGACTTTATTGTCACAACAGCAGACTTACAAAAATGACAAATGTTTTTGTTGTTTTGTTTGTTTCGCATACTGAAAAAAATTATATTAAAAAAAGTTTTTATATTTTAGCACTAAAAAGGCATTTTTTTTCAAAAATATTACAACTTTACTCAATACAGATTCAACTTACTTTTTTAAAATTTTATTTTCATAATGTTATGACTTTATTCCCATGTTTTGACTCTTTTTTGCGCAACCTAACTTTCCAAAAATGACAACTTTGTCGTTTTGTTTGTCATAAATTTTTATGACTTAAAAAAAAAATATATATATATACATATACAGTATATAAACATTACGCTACTACCTGCCTGGTCGCCCAAAGTCAGCTTGGATAGGCTCCAGCATATCTACTTAAGTACTTGCAGGTCTCAGGTGTGAATGGTATCGCTCTCAGACGCTCTCATTCCAGTTACTGGAAGTTTAACATGGCACCGCATGGCAAAGAACTTTCTGAGGATGTGAAAAAAGAATAGCTGTCCAACATAAAGATGTTGTAAGTTCTAAGAACACCCCGAAAGTGAGTTGCAGCCTCATCAGAAGGTTTCTTCAGCGCACAAAGACAAGTTGAACAAAGGCCTTGACAGGAAGACGCTGCAGGCCAAGTGTGTGCGTGTGTGTGTGTGTGAGTGTGTGTGTGCGTGTGTCATTTGAGGATGATGATGCTCTGCTGTGACAGAGAGACCACTAAGAAAGACAGAGACGCTACGTGGATGTGAAGGGACAGTTTTCACAACATCTATTTAATTTCATCTTTCATTGAATTAGGAACATTTAGCATACAATTACATCACATTTCCAAAGTGACGGTCTACTTATTGGGGGGGAATTCGTACCTGAAGAAAAAGTAACACATGAATAAAGATCTAAAGATTATTTTTAGGTTGTAACATTTCCATGATTTTAGTTTGTATAAATTCTTCCTACGTTGTTTGTTGTTAGTATCGTTAATCTGTGCGACTCTAACCAAAACATACTCTAACCAAGTCTATTTTCCCTTAAGAAATCATGTAAATCCAATTGATCTCTTCCAGAAAGCCACAAATGTTAACACAAAAGATGTTTTTAGAGTTTTGCGAGGTCCCCACACTTCACACACACCCTTCCACAAATATGTAATGTAATGCAAATATGTAATGTAATGTAATTACTTTTGCCCTCCAAGATGATGGGATTGTTGGCAAAGACACAAAGCGGCAGCGAGATCAACACGGACACCACCTGCCTGTTTTGCCATGAGTTATTTTTTAAATTCACCTCACCTTAAGTCTCTGCCTTTCTTTTGATCATGGCTGCACAATAAGCCGAAATGGACCCAAAGAAAGTCGCCAGCATTTTGATAAAGAATGTGAGAACACTATTGAATTTGAGAAATAACTCATAGCAAAACACCAAGGCGGTGTCCGTCGTGCGTCTTTAGAATCATTCATCCTTCAATGAAGGTAAAAGCAACCATAAATGTTCATTTATCCCTTTAAACTATAACTGCAAAACTCTAAAATCGTGTTTAGTCTTACCTTTTTGGAGACTTAACGGCGTCACTGTGTTAGTTAGCAAAGAACTACCGAGTCACTGATGACATCATAGAAAGGCGACAGAGCTGACTCCGGCTTCCTGTGCTCATGCAATAACAAGCTAACAGAATGCTAACTGGGGGGTTATGTGATCAAATATACATTAGGAAGACTTTTGGTCAAGATGCATGGCTTATTGTATGCTAACGGGAAAACGTACGCAAATTTAGTGTGGCTCTAAGTAGGTAGTATAAAGCTATTTGTAAATAAATATTATCATCATTGTTATAAAAAAGATTTTTTAAATAATTTAACATTGAACCCTTGGCTATATTAAGGTCATCTAAATATAATAAGTGACTTACCTTTGCCTCCCGTGGCGTCAGTACTGACGTCAGTAAATAGTTCCTGTCGAGGAGTTCACATTATTTTTGTCCGCTCCCTTTGAGAAAACAAAAAAAAGGACACTTCACTTGCTCTGCCTGCCAATTATCGTGACCATGGCAACTATCTTGGAATAGTGCCTGTGGTTACATTCACTATAAGCAGGTCACTGCCTGGCCGCCCATTCACACACACACACACACACACACGCACACGCACACACACACACACGCAGTAATCATGAGCCCCTGAGGAGGCTCAGACCTTAAAAAAGAGAGCGCAGAGGCAACCATGGCAACAAATTGGAGGCAATTTCAGTAATAGCATGAATTAGACAGCAAAAGCTGCATTATTATTATTAGTATTATTATGATGGCGGACTAAACACAAAAAGGCTCTCTCTTCCATTTTGGACGTGACGCAAATGAAAAAAAAGTCTGTGTACCTGCGCGCACGGTGTGTATATCATATAGATCTAGTGTAGTGTTGGCGTAGCAGCAAGGAGCATGCTGATTGGCTGAAGACCACGGAAGAGGAAGAATGGCAGCTGCTGAGACATTCAAGCGTGAACGTTTGCATGGATTCTCACTCCAGTGCAGCGCGCTTCTCGTTTATCCTGTTTATGTGTCTTTGCAATCCACGGGACGACGGCTTTGGACGTGGAACCATCTCACATTTCAGCCAAAACGCCCTTTTTTCAAACATTAATACAAATTCCTCAGTGCCTTGCAAAAATCCTTTCCCCGCCGCCTTTGATATTTGACTGGCTCATCTGAATCCTTAAGGGGAATCAATTTCAGCTGCTGCTCCCGCCATTGTAAATCAGGACATTCAACGTCCAAAAGGGGGTTTCAAAGAGGAGAGGGGCCATTAATTCAGCACGGCCCCCACCCGCTTACTCTCCATTTCAGCAGCCGACAATGAATTGCAGCTGTGGCGGCAGATAAAAAACAAGTGCTCCTTCCATTTCTCTGCTGTGGAGTGATTATCAGGTGTGGAGACGGAGGTGCGCTCGGAAGCTTGCAAAATGGAGGGAAACGTTTGCATCATTGTGGGATAACAGTAAATAGTACAATAAATATACTTTACAGAAATAAAGGCCACGATTAATGGAATATCAATAATTTTATTGAAAAGATATTTCAATGACTTCATTTTTTTTAAGTAATTTCATTTTTTAAAAAATTCAGTGTCACGGTGGATGAGTGGGTAGCACATTGGCCTCACAGTCAGGAGGTTCAAGGTTCGAATCTCCGTTGGGCATCTCTGTGTGGAGTTTGCATGTTCTCCCCGTGCGTGGGTGGGTTTTCTCTGGGTACTCCGGTTTCCTCCCACATTCCAAAAACATGCATGTTAGCTTCATTGGCGACTCTAAATTGTCCATTGGTGTGAATGTTTGTTTGTCTGCCCTGCGATTGGCTGGCGACCAGTCCAGGGTGTACCCCGCCTCTCGCCCAAAGTCAGCTGGGATAGGCTCCGGCATACCCGTGACCCTAATGAGGAAATCAGAAAACACATCCAAAGACGTGATGATACGTGACTATAGGGGTGTTATTTCATGTCTAGAGGGCTCAAATAATGCTAAAGCAATAAACAGGTTTTCTATGCGCAAACTATGATTTATGAGTAAAGAAATTGCGGAAATTCACGTATCGCTGTCGCGTCTGGAACCAATTAATCGCAGTAAACGAGGGGCTGGCGGACACCACCCCCAGCCAGCTTATATTTCCTGATGCCGATGTCTCCACCTTACAAGTTGAAATCCCCTGATCAAAATGATGATTACGTTTAGAACTTGAGCTGTGGCCGAGGGACCGATGGGTCGTAAATGATACAGCTCACGAGCAGGACCTGATGTTTTGTGTCACGCTTCTGCAGAAGTCACACCTGATCGGTGAAAACGTGCGGCGCCGCATGCGCGAGAGGACGGGCTTACACACCCCGCACAGTCGTGAGTACGCAAATAGGAGGGAGGGAGAGGACAGAGAGACTACAACGCCGGGAAGGCGAGGAAAATGCAGGAAACAAGAGCTGAGGCACGTTTCGGAACGCTGGTCCGAGCAAAAACTGTTGCTTTGCTTTTTTCCCCTTCTGCACGTTTAAAAATGTCTCGTTGTATAAGGTGGAGCCAGTTCTCCTAGGGAGGCAAGCTCTGGAATTCCCGTTACTATTGAGACTCTTTATCTTTTAACACACCAGATAAGCGGAAGAAGATGGATGGATGCATTTTGGTATCAAATATAATCGTACTTATTTAGAATTCCTTGCGTCGTGAGGGATAAATAGCAGCGCACGCATGCTGGGGGGGGGGGTGTGGATATGACTCGAAGAAAGGTTTAGATATGGAGGTTTGTTTCATATTGTGGGCTTTTTTATCTGCAGCAAACCCACAATGTAGATGTTATCTGCGCTACCTTAGCAGTTGACACGATACGATACATTCAACACTGTCAGCGCATACGTTCCGGTCCTTACTTGCGTTTCATTGGGAGTTGGACACTAAACTGGCAGGTGAATTGCAACACTTAGCGTGTGCAAAATGTGTGCAGACTCAGTATGTCCATTTGTCAATAGCAATAATAACAATAAGGAGCCTTATTTGTCAGTTCTGTCGCCATGGTTACACAGTACAGAGGATAAACAGCGCTCTACCTTCGACCTTTCAAGAGATATACTGTTCCTAATCCAGCATTAATTGCGGCAAAATAGGATATACTATAAATGATTAATTAAATGATCGCCGTTTTGTGGTTAACCATGGCGTATTATTTGTCCAAAATATTGAAAGACAAAAGGTATGTGCACTATTCTGGCCCACTAGGCATCAGTAATGTCCTTTTATTGAGACGTGATGTTAGACGACCGTCACACTGCATGGGATCAGCCGTGGCATGTTCGACATGATAGACTGAAAAGAAGTTCTCCTCCCATTCTGTGTGGAAGTGGTAGGTGTTTGTCTTCTTTATACTTTCCCACTTTTAAAACCTTTTCTAAGTTTATAATACAGTAAAGAACTTGTGAGGCTAACTACTTAGCTTGGGAATGGTTGAAGCCATGGCCATCTCTTGTGTCTCTGCAGTGCATTACAGTTGAGCAATGTAGTGAATACAAAGAATAATGGGAGTGTAAAGGTGACTATAGGGGTGTTATTTTATGTCTACAGGGCTCTCATAATAGTAAAAATT
The DNA here is from genome assembly GCA_024372805.1 of Oostethus manadensis. NCBI lineage: Eukaryota > Metazoa > Chordata > Actinopteri > Syngnathiformes > Syngnathidae > Oostethus > Oostethus manadensis. Next base: position 469,964 of record QODF01000178.1, read on the forward strand.
GCATTTAAATGTGTATATAGATGTTGAATACTACTTTGCGGAAATTCATTAATTGCGGTCAGGTCTGGAGCTTAATTACCCGCGATAAACAAGGGAAGACTGTGCTCAATAATAAGCAGGGCTGTCACAAGACACCCAAGTCATGAGACAAGATTTTAACAGAAACAAGACAAGATTTTAAAAATTAGATTTAGGAAAAGTGCAATGACAACGACTGGACAAATGTTTTTGTTTAATCGAGCCACAAAACAATGCAGGTGCTGTAGGAAATTGTCCCACAAATTGATGCTAACCAATGTTATTGTCAACATTTTTCGAGACAAAATACCCCACTGTTATAATAATTATACTATGATAATAAAAATAATAACTAATAATATATGATAATAATGCTGTATTTCTTTTGAGTGTCATCTTTGTGAAGTTGGCGTTTATGACATGTATTTTCTCACAGGCAATTCGTACTGTCTGTCAAACATTTGCAGCCTTTCTTCAAATGCTGGCTTTTCAATAGGAGTGTCAGCATTGACAGTTCCAGCTTGCAGCTGAACAATGCCAGCTCAGTGTTTTGTCTAATCTTCTCGTCTTTGTCTATTTCCGTCAGGGCTGTCCAACTGTCCTTTGATGTTACAGTTTTTCAAAACGTATTCATAATTTAAAAAAAAAAAAGTTACGATATTGGAAAAATAAAGCGGAGTTAGGGTCGTACCATTATTGTTGAAGCAGGACACCCACGCAACCCTTTATCTTCCAATACATTCACACCGATACGCCTGAGTTTCTTTTTCACTACTTACTTGGAGCATTAGACCCTAACTTCCATCAGTGATCGCCAGCGCAGGCAAGCCCCAACATCGACGTGTTTCCATGTGACAAATCTTAAGCAACTCAAATCAAACGCAGAATTACTACAGCTCTGCTAGGACATCCAGGCAGTGACTGTTCAACTCCAAGGGAAACAATGGCCACACGTCACTCGCTGACTCTGGGAACGCCGAGGTAGGTTGGATTGCAAGGTTTATAGCGTTCTAATAGAGCCTCATATACTGACACTACCCTTTTACTGTGCCATCGTTCATTGTAGCATTGCCGTAGTTCACAGTCTGATCGGCTGCCCTGTTCTCACAAGACAGCTGAGAAGCCCAAATGTGTGTGTGTGTGTGTGTGTGTGTGTGTGTGGCTGGCCCGCAGGACTTGCATGCGTTCCAGCATAAAGCGTACGAGAAAGCAATCAGTGCAGAATGGTGGTCACGTAGTGAAGACAGCCCGGGGGTTAGTGTTGATCTGATGACAAAGAGTAGAGAATATTGACTGACTTGTACAGAGGTGGGACACGCAGCCCCCCCTGAGATGCAGCTCAACACTACAGTGCCATTGACTGCATGGTGACCGGTCACCTTTGATCTGTCGATGAACCTTGTCAGGAAGAAGTCCCGAACAAAGGGTTGGGGTTGGGGTTTGAGTCGGGGGCTGGGTTAGGGTTCAGGATCTTCACAAATACATACAGTTGTGCTCATAAGTGTACATACCCTGGCAGAATTTAGGGTTTCCTGCCCCCCCTCCCCCACTCCACCCCATGGTTAGTGGTTGGGTGAAGCTTTTTCTTGTCAAACAACTGAGTTTACTCATAAAGACAACAGAAACTTCCCAAATGACCCTGATCAAAAGTTTACATGCCCCAGTTCTCAATACCTTCTATTGCCCCCTTAAACATCAATGACAGCTTGAAGTCTCTTTGGTTGTTGTGGATGAGGTTCTTTATTTTCTCTGATGGTAAAGCAGCCCGTTCTTCTTGGCAAAAAGCCTCCAGTTCGTGTAAATCATTGGTTTGTCTCGCATGAACTGCACATTTGAGAACCCCCCCAGAGTGGCTCAGTGTCACTGAGGTCAGGAGACTGAGACAGCCACTCCAGAACCTCCACTTTATTCTGGTGTAACCAAAGTTTCACAGTGGGAACGGTGTTCTGTTCATCAAAAGGCCTCGTTGACTCCAAACATAGCGTTTATGGTTGTGACCAAAAAGTTAATTTCTGGTAGGCTTGTATCTGTGATGTTTGGCGTATAGTAAGCGGGCTACTTTGTTGCATTTGCATAGTAAATGGGGAAAAAAAGCTATCCTCCCATTCCTTGTGGAAATGGTACGGTTTTGGCTTCTTAAGTTTAGATGAACTCCTCCCTGAGTCACCACCTTATCGTGGTGGAGGAGTTTGTGTGTCCTAATGATCCTAAGAGCTAAGTGGAGTGCCATCTCCAGGTCGTGGATGAGGTCCTGCCTCAAGTAGAGGAGTTTAAGTACCTCGGGGTCTTGTTCACGAGTGATGGAAGGATGAAACGTGAGATGGACAGGCGGATCGGTGTGGCGTCTGCAGTGATGCGGACTCTGCACCGATCTGTCATGGTGAAAAGAGAGCTGAGCCAAAAGGCAAAGCTCTCGATTTACCGGTCGATCTACGTTCCTACCCTCACCTATGGTCATGAGCTTTGGGTAGTGACCGCCCGAAAGGACAAGATCGCGGGTACAAGCGGCCGAAATGAGTTTTCTCCGCAGGGTGGCTGGGCTCTCCCTTAGAGGTAGGGTGAGAAGCACCGTCATCCGGGAGAGACTCGGAGTAGAACCGCTGCTCCTCCGCATTGAGAGGAGTCAGATGAGGTGGCTCGGGCATCTGGTTAGGATGCCTCCCGGACGCCTACTTGGGGAGGTGCTCAGGGCACGTCCAACCGGTAGGAGGCCCCGGGGAAGACTCAGGAGAGACTATGTCTCAGCTGGCCTGGGAACGCCTCGGCATCCGCTGGGAAGAGCTAGACGAAGTGGCCCGGGAGAGGGACGTCTGGGCTTCCCTGCTTAGGTTGCTTCCCCCGCAACCCGACCTCGGATAAGCGGAAGAAAATGGATGGATGGATGGAAGTTTAGATGAAATACATTTGAGATGAACTGGTTAGCTCGCCATCAGGTCAAAATCACCAGCGTATGTGAACTTTTGATCAGGGTCGTTTGGGAATCGTTTGGGCCAATTCCAGCCCGGCCTTCCTATGCTTCTTGCCGACGAGTGGTTTGCATCTACTGGTGTAGCCATTCCTGCATGAAGACTAGTTAGGGTTAGAGTTAGGGTTAGTTAGGGTAAGTCGGTTTCGCGAGGCGGCACAAATCTGCGGCAGGTTGTTTTTCAAAGTTCCACATCAGTTCTTGAAAAAGTTTTGAAAGCCCAGTGGATTAAACAACTGGTTTGCTCGGTGCTGTATTGATCTGCTGCCGACCAACACGAGCCGTCATTGTCGGGCTGTTATAGCTCTCCCAAGACAAAAAACACCTTTTCTACTCCAGCTGGTGTATTTGTGCACCGTCTCGCACGTCAGCTCACAAATCAATAGCAACATCTGCTGTCCTGTATGTGTGGATTTTTATGTGTGCTGCAAGTGTGTAAGGGCGAGTGTACATGCTATTTTTAAGCTCATGATGACTGCTGCCCCCCTCTCTCTCTCTCTCCACCCTTGATTGGGCTGCTATTAACTGCTATTGTCAGCAGGACAAAGTGGCTGTGAGGGATGGGGGAGGGCCTGCAGCGTTTTCAAAAGAATACATGTTTTTTTTCGCCCTCATGTATTTATTCACCAGCCTGGATGCATTATGGCTTTTGCTAAGATGTGGGCCCTCTCCAAATGAAGTTTAAGTGTTGGAAGTCCTGCCCACATCGCGGGAAGACGACCAAAAGCTTTCAGCAGGTGGTGAAGATGTTCGAGATGTGCATTACAATGAGAGCAAATCTTCTACTAATAAAAACACAGGGATGCCTGAGGATAAACAAAGCATAGATGCACCTTTCATATTCAAACATGCTTACTTAACAAGGACATTTGGTAGTGTGGTGGTGCAAGGTCTGCGTTCCCCTGAAGGACAGGTGTAGTCTGATGCGTAAGTGTCTAAAAGAAGAGCTTAGAAACCCTCGTCTGTCATTAATGTTTGGGAATTCCTCGCCCTTCCCATGGAATGACAAAGAAAAAGACAATAATACAGTCATATATAATGAATGAGTCCATAGATGTCACCTGGAAAAGTGTGGAGTGCCATCTCCAGGCCAAGTGGAGGTGTCTAAGTACATTTGGATCTTGTTCACGAGTGAGGAAAGGATGGCACGTGAAACACGCAGTGGTGCGGACTCTGTATCGGTCCGTTGTGGTGAAGAGGGAGCTAAACCCAAAGCCAAAGCTCTCAGATGACCAGTCCATCTACGTTCCTACCTTCACCTCTGGCCGTGGGTTTTGGGTAGTGACCAAAAAGACCAAGGACAAAATGAGTTTCCTCTGTAGAGTGCCTGGACTTAAGGGTGAGGAACGCTCTCATCCGAGGGAAACCTGGGAGGCATCGGGGAAGGGCAAAGTTACACTGGGAAGACCATGTCTCTCAACTGGCCTGGGACCACATCAGGATATGCTGGGAGGAGCTGGCTGGAAGGAGAAGTCTGCTGCCCCCGCACCCTGACCTCGGATAAGCAGAAGATGGTGGACGAACGGAATATAATCAATCACACTCCAAATTCGCACTGGGACGTGATTTTGGCGTACCAAGGTCAAGGTTTTAGATACTGGTACGGGTTTTCTATGTCATTGGTAAATGGGCTTTCACCGGTAAAGAGCCTTTCAACCGTCAAAGCACTTTGACGCTGTTGGCACCTTTACTACGGATGAGGCAGCATCAGGACCAACTGGAGGCCTGCCCGAGGACTGAACCAGCAAACTTTGGGTTGGGAGACAACACACTCTACTCTAAGTGTAATTAGACAAAGCAAACAGCTGAGATTCTAGTTGCAGTTTATGGGACAAGACACCATATTGGGCGCCTTGAGTGGCATCACGTGCCATCTTTAAGTCATGTGACTGCATTCCTCCTTGTTGGCTGATCCGCGGTGTGTTTACAGCGGCAGGTCAAGGTTAAAGGTCAGCGAGTAGTAGTAAGAGTAGTAGTGGTGTCAATGTATTCCGCTTCAAGCAGTCGGTCCCGTGGAGAGTTTACATGATGTCTCATAGCATTAAACTTTCATGAGAACTAAGCCCAGACAAGTCACTTAAGAGCCCCTCGGATCTCGTTTATTGACTGTGACACACACACACACGCACGCACACACACAAGTGTAATATGTGTCCCCAGAGCCGGTGCATGATGTACCATTTTTAGATGTGCTATAGAGTCGTCCCTCGCAATATTGCGTTTTTTTACAAAATTATTTAAGTAATTATTAATGTTGTGGTAAACAATGGTCTGTTGCTGGTGAAAACATATTGAAATACAAGTCACGTGGTGCTCACTAGGGGGCAGTAATGACACAAAACCTTGACTAATTAATCACAATAACCCCCCCCCCACCCCATCCCACTATTTGAGAACCACTGCTATAACTTAACTCTGCATGAAGTCTTGACATGTCTAACATGAGTGTGGGCGGGGGGGGGGCGTTCTCCTCCCATTCCGTGTGGAAATGGTAAAGTTTTGGCTTCTAAAGTTTAACAGAAGTCTGAGGCTAACTCCTTAACTCGCTAGTTAGCGGCCATCTCGAGTGCCGGCAGCAAAAAAAAGTGTGTCGCAATGCGTTTTAAATAAATAATAGGAGTGTAAAGGTGACAATAGGCGTATTAATTTATGTTTACAAATTAACTGGAGTAACCAAATTTGTGATTATTCTCACTTTATATTATAATACTAATAATATTAGTATACTAATACTAATACTAATAATATTAATATTATAATATTTAATTAGGGCTTCTTCATTAGTGTGGCCATTGTATTTTGCTTATTGGCTGACAGATATCACAATGACAGACACTTTCCTGCCTTGTCCATTTTGCGCAAAACCTAAATGACCAAATATGGTTCCTTAAAAACCCATATAAATGTCTATTTTTAACCCAGGGCTCACTCCTTCCCCTTGACCAGATCTACATTTGCAATAAAAGTGACTGATGTAATTCTTAGATACAGCTTCAGAACTCTCCCCTTGTCTCTTCGGTTGCCATTTGTCATGCCTCACACACTTATTTACACATTTAAAGTACAAAAGGCATAACTACTCGTAATGTATCATGAACACATGAAATGGGAGTCACAGTGTAGAAGTAATAAACAAGCTTCCTTTTTGCCTCTCACAGCAAGTGCTGTATGGTGCGTTCAGGGACCGCAGAGCAAAGTGAGAAATCTCAACACTTGGAAAAATGATGGTCTTTCTAATATGCTGTACATTTTACCCGCATTATGACAAGTTTATACATTATTACCGACAAAGAGTGAACGATGAGCCTGTTTTCCGACCCAAAAAATGTTTGGACCAAAAAAAATCTGCAAATGTTGGTGGGCGTAAACGGTGAACGGCAAATGTGCGAGGATCCCCTGTATTCGGGGGGCGAAAACAGCCTCACGAGCATTCAGTGCGTGCCCTCCACTCCTCCCTCGTACAAGAAAACATTGTGTTGATAGCTTGCAGTGTGCGTGAAAAATAGCGAGCGTAGCCTTTGTGCCCCCGCCGCGGGCCCTCTCGCAGGTCCCGGCGGAGCGGCTGAGTTTATTGTGCTCCAAAAAAAGGCAATTACAATGTTAATGTGTCGCAGCAGGAGAGCAAAGAAGGCGCCCGTCAAACGCTTGATGGAAAGAGCGCTCAGAGTCAATGCGGGTTAACAGCCAAACGCCGTCTGGGGAGCGTTTGGCACCGCAAACGACGACACGCTGAGGAATAAGCGCACATACGGATGATGCTCTTTTATTTAGTGCAGTCGAGATACCATACGATAAATACGAGAACATGAGATACAGGAACGATACCACCAAAATTGGATCAGCCCAACTCGGCGATTAACATGCGCACATCCTGTTTGACCCTCGGCCCCCACCGTAACTGATTTTATTTACTAGGGATTGTGCAAAACTGACAGGAACCACATCAAATTTAAAGCACTAATGAATACAGCGCCACCATCTACCCAGACTTTGTTTTTTTAGAGAGTTTGTGTACCACATAATGCACATTAGCACTCAATAAGGTCAGCAGCTCTTACCTTTATGCATTCCCACGCAGTATCAGCATTTGGGAGCAAATATGAGGTGAAAGAAAAAGGGTAAAAATACAGTATAGCCGTCGTGCAGGGTGTGAGAGCAAAGAAGGTGTGTTCAAGGACCATCAAAGTGTGAGACAAATCGCCGCTCGCATCAAACATGAAAAAACTGGTGGATTTCTAGCGGTATATTTTTTTAAATAAGATAATAGCCCATATTTCCAATATTTATATCCCTTTACATACCATTTGATTTAATTTTTGTAGTTGCATTTCAAATCATTTACCACAAAGAGATTTACGTCCCTACTTATAGATAAAAACTTATTTTAGAAGAGAAACTGCTTGGTTACAGTTGCTCAACTGTAGAAGAAAAAGGCAAAAAAATGCAATGCAATATAAATAAAATACATGATATTAGATAATATACGTAGAATAAAATAACAAAAGAATATAAGTAATAAAGAGTACATGAGAAACAATATTTGCATTTTTACCAATAGGCAACTACAAGTAAAGTAACCTACGATTAAATGCAAATTGTGAGTTAACTACGGACGACGTGCGATTAATCACGATCCAATAATTACTCCCAATTATTATGTGATTTCTCGTAACAATGTATTCCCAATCAAAGCATGCAAAAAAAATCCTCACCTTTTACTCTTTTCTGCAAGGATACCGTAATTGGTGCAAAAATGATGAATGCGTGTCACTACAGAAGTGTCTACTCCATCTAACTGTCAAGATAAAATAAGCTAAGCTAAGATAATGCAGCCCGTGGACAAAGCCCTCAGAGAGTCATTCCCCTGGGAAGCCATAATAAGCCATTAAACAGGCGCATTAGGAGTAATGAAAAGGCTCTTAGTGCTTTTCCTGGGTTTGTCTCTCCCTCTTTACATGCTGATAAACAACGTCTGTGTTGCGCACTTTGGAATACTAGAAAGAGCGACCCACCCAAACTGCTCCGTTCATGCATAAGCATTACAACAAGTCAACATACACAAATACACACACGTAGCAGCTCCATCTGCAAATCTATAAGTGCACGCTGACGTTACGCAATACACAACACAACCCAGCTACCTGCTGCCATTGTCATGCAAATGTTAATAATGGACTGGATAGTGAGCCCATGTGATTAGCTTGATGTGGACTCATCTCCCTCCTCCTGCACACTCCCCAGAGAGACTTGGGGGCCTTTTTTGTCCTCCTCCTCTCCATCCATCGCATCTTTCTGCTGTTTATACATCCAGTTGGACAAAATACCAGACATCTTCACCTCGAAGCGGGTATTTCATGAAAAATGATTGATTAGGGTGCTACAAGATTATACCCCCCCCCACACACACACACACACCTATGGTGTAATAGTGAGCTCATGGTAGCATTTTGGCTGTATAGTACACCCTCCTTTATCAAGGTTACATGACTCCAGACCCGATCATGATAAGGGAATTGGGTATGATTCCTTATTTGTACATGAAATATGTTCTAAATAAAAATGTATAATAATAATAAATACAAATTGACATTGAGCCCCCTGGACATGAAATAACACCCCTATAGTCAACTGCTGTAAATGTGTTCCGATGCTTGGGGAGCTAAGTGGGGGGGGGCCAAACAGGAAGTGACGCTTGGGGGTTGAATTTTAGCTTGGCATGAGTTACGGCTACAACAGTAGTATCGATTGTTGCGCCTGTTGTGAGATCATTCACACCTGCAATAAACGTTTGAAGCTTGAGTGTCTTCCACAACATTACAGTAACATTACTGACACCTAGTGACCAATGTAGAGTACTACATATCATCGCTACGTCTTTGATGTGTCTTCTGAATGCCTTGTATATGTATTTTGCTTCATTTTTATGCTTCAAAACCATCAGTTAGGGCAAAAAATATGCATTTTTTTAAATAATAGCAGACTACCAGACACACACACACACACACACACACATCATATTTTATAAGGAAAGCTTTTTTGGACCAGCCAATACGTCCCAGTAATGATCAATGGTGCTGAAAGGAAATCTATCAAAATGGTTCCACACAAAGAAATGCAGCAACACACACACACACACACGCACACACACACACGCACTGTGTAATGTGGGGAAAAACTGTGCCATGCAAAGCTGGAAAGACAAGAGCCCGTATACACACACACACACACACACACACACATCGTGGAGAGAGTGTGTGTGTGTGTGTGTGTGTGTGTGTGTTTTTGACCAGAAAAAAAATATCCCCAAAAGGACAATCACATCAGGGCGACACAAAAGACAAAAACACACACGCACACACCCACACGCACGCGAACAGTTGCATTTGAAGCATGTTTTCTACTACCACACCATTTTTGATGGAGGCGGGGGAGGAGGGGGGGGGTTATGCAGTGCGCGTGTGTGTGTGCGTGTGTGATGATGAGGATGATGATGAGGGGTGGGATATATGGGGTATAGCATCCAGCCAGCTCAGCCATGTGTGTAATGTGAAAAAGCAGGGCTCGGGGGTAGAGGGGGGGGGGGTCCTAAAAAAAAAAAAGGCCTCGAGTGTGCACGTGAAAGGACCCAATTGAAATAGCGTGCTTCCGTCTTCTTGCCTAAATTGGCCCTGAAGCGGATAAAGAGCTTTGATTGGTCGGGATGTGCATCGACTGCGACGTGGATCCCCAGGGGACTTGGCCCCGCCCCCGGCCCCCACCCACCACCCACCACCATCATCATCATCATCATCACGACGGTGACCGCGTGTGAGGAAATCGCAGTCTGCCCCGCACTGATAAGGCGGCCGCAGCACCGGCGCGTTGAGATGCTAAAAACAACGACTCCTTTGACGGGGACGACACGGCGGCGCTTATCAGCCGGCGCGCAGGAGTCTGCAAAAACTCCTGCGCGCCGGCTGTCCCCAAACACAGCAACCGCGTGCGTGTGCGCCAAAACATTGAATCGTTGCAGCGAGCATGGGGGTGGACGCGCCTGAGGGTGGTGCAAAAAGGTGGTTTTATATTTCCCTCACTTAGTATGCGATAGCGCGTGTTTGTGCAAAGCAGTCACCGTGAAATAACGTGCAATAATGCGCCAAAAACGCCGTTCTTTTTTTATACAGGCACGCTTTTGTGCGGCGTAAATATTTATTCCTGCAAGTACCAAGTCAGAAGAAGCAAAAACACGCACGCACCCTAAATAGAGAGCGTGTGGCGAAGCCGGGAAGGCCCGGAAGAGGCATGCGGGGAATGTGGAAACGGTTACTCTGCTAAAGGGTTCTTTAAATCCTTGCCACTTCCATCTGAAATAAGCCACGCAACGAAAAATATGAACAGCAAAACAAAAAAAAAACATGCGTGGATTTCTATGGTGAATGAAACCAGCCTCGTTGTTTGCCGGGTTGGAAAAGAAATCCGAGCACTTTTAGAACCACGAGCGTTTTCATTCAGAGACCCTCCTAAGTGAACACTTCCGGCGGGACCCCCCCCCCCCCCCCAAGCGTGAATGAACGCACGAAACTAAACATAGGAAGGCGCCGAGTGCCTCAAAAGTATGCATCCAAAATGTATGTTTGCGTGCGCAGTAGAGAGAAAGCTGCTCCGTACGCGCGCGTCCGTTAGAGCAAAATAAAAGAAAATGTGCATTGTTCCTTTGAAACAATAAAAGCATCCAAAGAGCTTGGCTTTGGGACAAACCTCGCAGCCTCCTTTTATAACGCCGAAAGTTCGGCAGGATTTGAGGCCGCCGGAATGCCATTGGATGTCGGGCTGAAGTATGACCCATTATGAGTCCGGGAGGGGGCGGTGGGGGTACGCAAGCGCCTCCCCTAGAAATGCAGCAAATCTCTCCCGTGTTCTCCTGCTGGGGTTCTACTAAAAGGAGCGAGGAGGGTGGGTGGGTTTACGTGGCTTGTGCCATACGCCCACTCAACCCCCGCCCCCCTCCTCGGGCTCCACGGTACCGCATTGGCATCAGTGAAGGCACCTGAGCACCACCTTCCATCTTGCATGAAAAGGATATCATAAGGCCCGCACGGCGGTGCGTCTTTATCCAGGTGCGTAAAAGGCTTTTACGCACAGCATCTGAAGCCAAAAGGAGTGTAGGGGGCTTTTTTTCTTCTCTCATCGAGCACCAGAGCTCAAGGAGAAGGAGGAGGAGGAGGAGAAAGGGAGCAAGATGCAGAAGCGGAGCAGCGACGTCTGAAGGTGAAATGAACCTGAGGGGACGCGCACTGAGGAAAAAAGTGGAGATAGCAACCAAAAACCGCCCGTGTCTTCATTCCAATATTCTGTTTTTTCCTCGTCTCTTTCTTCAAGCTTGGATGCAAAGCTCACACCCAAAGTAGCCTCTCTTTTTATTTGGTCACCGGCGGGAGAGGAGAAGCAGAAATTAAGTTGCAAGACCGCGCGCAAATATGGCGACCTTAATTAGGAGCAAGCTGTCGAATAAACTGTCCAACGCGGCCACCACCGTCACCAACAAATCGCAGGCGAAAGTCAGCGGCATGTTCGCCAGGATGGGCTTCCAGGCCGCGACCGACGAGGAGGCGCTGGGCTTCGCCGCCTGCGACGACTTGGACTACGACCACCGGCAGGGCATGCAAATGGACATCCTGGCGACCGACGACAAGCCCGGGGAGGGCGTCGGGGACGGCGACGGGCTGGAGGGGGACAGCCACTACCAGAGGGACGGCACCGGGCCGTCGCGATCAGCATCAAAGGACGGAGGTTCGACCAACGAACTGGCGGAAGTCAGACCCAAGATCACAGCCTGGGAGGCGGGATGGAACGTCACCAACGCCATCCAGGTATGCGCCTCCAATTGGGACACACACACACTTCGCATCGATAAATACACACACGCATTGATTCTAACCATTTCGAATGCACCTCTTTTTAATGATATTATTAATAAGGATAAAACATAAATAAGATGTTATACTGAAGCTTAAAAAAGGAGATAAGTCCTGTACCCTCCTACACAAACACGCGCATCTTTTGTCTGATTCATTGAATACATTTTGACACTATAAATATGAATTCACTGTTTTTGCAATCCTATTATATATAAATGCCATTTAAGCGTCAAATGTGACCAAATAAAAATCCTGTCAATTGCGTGTGACGCCCACAAACTAAAGCACGCCGTGCGCAATTACGCACAACCATTGCGCAGGGTGGGGGGGGGGTTGTGGGCGTGATCATTCAAATCGCTCGTGAGACCACCAGGAAGTTCACAATGCGGCTCGGCTCTGCGACAAAAATCTTGGTGGCAGAGCCCCTTTATTAAGGCTGCGCCGCGCGCCGTGACGTCGCAGCGGGCTGGTGACGTCGGAAGCGAGAGAGCGGGCGGACGCGCTCAAAGCGAAGTGGAAAACCCACACACGACGTGGAAAAGGAGGGCGGGGGGGGGAACACTGACAACGTCACGTTCGGAAGACAAGACGAGTCATGACAGCAACGAATGAATGAATGCACGAACGAGGAGCGTCTCGTTTATATACGCATCGGTGTGGAATCTGGATTAAAACCAAACACCATCTTGGTTTGTCATCACATCTACTTATACATTTGACAGCCGTGACTGCTTAAATGTGCAATTCAATTCCTCGGGTAAAGAAAACACCACCACATACCTCCATGACAACTTTGCAAACCGGATCAGATCCGGTTATGAACCTCAGGTTGACGAAACAGTTTCCGACCCAGCATAGAAACAGTAAACTGTGTCGTAATCTGACATATAAGCAAAGTCACATGCTTCAAGTGCACCAGTGTTTTCCACCTTAAATTTAAACTGATTTGAAATCCCCCAATCTGGATCTGATTAATGAAACCAGGTTCTGAATTTGATCTTATCTTATTTTGGATTGGATCTACTGTAGATCAAACTTGGTTTTCCATGCTAGCTTTTGGCTCTGCTTGATGACGTGAAGCAAAACACCAAACGCGATTTCACAACAAAGCTTTGAATGCGGATCAGATATGGTTTAACACCACATACCTCTGACACCTTTACAATGTGGATCAGATGTGGATGACAAGTCAACAGAACCTGCATTGAAATAGTGAAGTGTGTCACAATCAAGAACATATACAAAACATAAAAGTGATTTTTACACCTTAAAATGGATTTAAAATGCTCAATCTGGATCAAATGTGGCTCAAAACCAGGTTTGATGTCACAATTTGCACAGCAAGCCAATTTGGGCTACAGGAACTAAAACATCTGAACGCCTCCCAATTTCCTCGTGCTCATTCTGGATTGGATCCAGATCAAAACCGGTTTTACATGACAGCTTTTGACTCTGCTTGGTGAATTACCTTAAAACAGCTCAACATAGATAATGAGCAGCAAAACATTTCAAAAGTGAGCTTCCATGAACACCTTTAAGTGGATCAGATCCGGATCTAATGTGGTTTGAATCATACTTTCTCACCCTGCCTCTCTACAGTGAACGTATTTCAAATTGGCCATCAACCTTCTACAAAAGCAACGAAAATTTGTCTCTAAATTGCCGACCGACACTCAATCTAGACTTGACTGGGATTAGACCAGGCTTGACTGGGAATACGAAACATTTTAAATCAGTTTTAACAATTTCAGATTTATTTTTGCACAAATTGAATTTAACAACTAAAAAGGTCTGGGCCGTTTATAAGGTTGGGTTGTTCTTGATAGTGTTAATGTGGTTCTTTTTAGGGCATGTTCGTGCTCGGGCTGCCCTACGCCATCCTCCACGGGGGCTACCTCGGACTCTTTCTCATCATTTTCGCCGCCGTGGTGTGCTGCTACACGGGCAAAATCCTCATCTCCTGTCTGTACGAGGAGGACGAGGACGGACGCCTGGTCCGTGTCCGGGACTCCTACGTGGACATTGCCAACGCCTGTTGCGCTCCCCGGTTCCCCACGCTGGGGGGTCACGTCGTGAATGTAGCCCAGATCATCGAGCTGGTGATGACGTGCATCCTGTACGTGGTGGTGAGCGGCAACCTGATGTACAACAGCTTCCCCAACATGCCCATCTCGCAAAAGTCCTGGGCCATCATCGCCACCGCGGCCCTGCTGCCCTGCGCCTTCCTCAAGAACCTCAAGGCCGTGTCCAAGTTCAGCCTGCTGTGCACCCTGGCCCACTTCATCATCAACATCCTGGTGATCGCCTACTGCCTGTCCAGGGCGCGGGTGTGGGCCTGGGACAAGGTGAAGTTCTACATCGACGTCAAGAAGTTCCCCATCTCCATCGGCATCATCGTCTTCAGCTACACGTCGCAGATCTTCCTGCCGTCGCTGGAGGGCAACATGCAGAAGCCCAGCGAGTTCCATTGCATGATGAAATGGACACACATCGCCGCCTGCATCCTTAAGGGCCTCTTCGCCCTGGTGGCCTACCTGACGTGGGCCGACGCCACCAAGGAAGTCATCACGGACAACCTGCCGCCCGGCATCCGCGCCGTGGTCAACATCTTCCTGGTGGCCAAAGCCTTGCTCTCCTACCCGCTGCCCTTCTTTGCCGCCGTGGAGGTCCTGGAGAAGAGCTTCTTCCAGGAAGGAGGGCGCGCCTTCTTCCCGGACTGCTACGGCGGCGACGGACGCTTGAAGTCCTGGGGGCTGACGCTGCGCTGCAGCCTGGTGGTCTTCACGCTGCTCATGGCCATCTACGTGCCGCACTTCGCTCTGCTCATGGGTCTGACGGGCAGCCTGACAGGGGCGGGTCTGTGCTTCCTGCTGCCCAGCCTCTTTCACCTCAAGTTGCTGTGGAGGAAGCTGCAGTGGCACCAGGTCTTCTTCGACGTGGCCATCTTTGTCATAGGCGGTATATGCAGCATTTCCGGCTTCATCCACTCCACGGAGGGGCTCATAGAGGCTTTCAGATACAACATAGAGGAGTAGAAGCGTTTCACGCACACACACACACACCAAACATCTGCTGGCCCTCTCCTGGCTTCTTTAGTTCATGCGTAAAAATGCGCACATGCTCGCGACCATACAAATGCAGCTTTAGGGGAACCCACGCGCGCCTGCGAGGTCACGATGAGGTACAACTGTGCCCTCATAACATAAGGATTTAAAGTGTGTGTGTGAGAGTGTGTGTGTGTGAGAGAGAGAGAGAGAGAGAAAACACAAAAAAACAAAAAAAAATAAAAAAGCAGGATTATATCGAACTCACAAAGCCGATTGGACGTCGAGAGCAAAGAAAACAAAAAAAATTGCGTCACTTTCCCTAAATCTGTTTCATTTCGTTGGGATTTGCAGGCGAGCGACCGAACGGTTCCTTGGAAGGGAAAACGAGCGAGGTGACGGTAAAAACGGCGGTAGAAACACACGTGGGTGCATTTTAGTGATTAATACCACAGACGGATAAAGGAAAGGATATTTCCGTGGGGAATTGGACCTAAGCATCTTTTCAAACTATGCATTGAATGTACGATATTTCTCGCGCGCACACAAGCAAAACAAAAACTCGGCGGCGAACACCTAAAAACGGTATCGGTTATTCTTAGTGGTAGGTCGGGTCGATTTGTGGATTTTTTTTTTTTTTGGAATCTCCTGCAAGTGTGGACGTCGCGGCGGCAACATTTCGTCCTCACATTGCAAACGCGGCCTGTTCTCCACATGAATTCAAAAAAACCTTCTGTCTTGAAATCCGGTGTATTGGGGGGGGGTGGAAATTGGATTTTAAAAAAAGAGCGGGGGGGGGGGGTGCATACAGACATTTTTCATTCTGTGCAATCAAAATGGGTCCTGTGGAAATGTTATTTGGAGAAAAAACAATACGTGTAGTGTGTTTATTGTGGTTTCAAAACAGATGGAATGTATATCTCAAAGTCGTTCTCATATATCGTGGAAAATCAATATTACAGAATAAAGATGACGTGAAATTATATTGTAAAAATGAAATGTGTGTGGTCTTATGTAACTTTTTTCTCTCCCCCCCCCCACCTCCTCGGTAATAAAGGACGGAAAATGATGCAGGTGCGCTCATGTTTTTATTTTTAGTGGGGTTTTTTTTTTTAATGTTGGGAAAAGCCAAATGCAAAAGAAAAATGTGCAGCGGTGCGTGGAAGTTCAATGCGTGCGCCCGAACTGAGAAGCAGATTTTGTGCTCCGAGCTTCCTTCTGCTCTTACTTGTGGTTTCTAAAGCAACACCTGGAAAGGCCTGCACGCACCCTCCTGCATTTACCTTCAAATGGCTGCAAAAAAATGAGCAACATGCTAAAAGGTGAGAGTTTTCTTTCTTGTACTGGAGGCTAAATAACCTGCAATGCAAACCTAAAAACGGATTTTTAAAGATCACCAAAATGTCAACTCGGAAGGGGACAAACATGGACAAGGTTTTTTCCGCAGGTACCCAAACACACGCGCAGATTCAAACGCCATTGTAAACGCAGGCGCTCGTGGAGTGACAGTTGGGACGGCCAATCATATGTTCGCAAAAAAAAAAAGCCCGAGCCAACAGATGAGCTTGTGGGCGGTCTAAAAGGAGATGTGCTTAAGTGACTCGTCTCCATTTACTGTAGCATAATATTGTTTTTAGACGCTAAAAACTTGCTCTGTCCCACCCCCAAAATTACTTACACTTACTTTACAGAGAAAAACGACCGAGGAAAGATCATGCAGGCCTGCATTTTACGTCGGTTTGCGTCATTCTACCGCCGCCTTGTGGACAGGATTGGTAGTGCGGGGAGATTTTAAAGAAATGTACGGTGGTATGCAAAAGTTTTGGCACCCCTGATCATTTAAGATTTTCCTTTATAAATCATTAGTTGTTTGGATCAGCAATTCCAGTTCAATATATCATACAGCAGACGAACACAGTGATAGTTGAGAAGTGAAATGAAGTTTAGGATTTACAGAAAATGTGCAATAATTATTAAACCACATTTTGCAGGTGCATAAATTTGGGCACCCTTGTTTTATTGATTTTAATACATCTAGCACTAATTATTGGAAGACAAAATTTGTTTGGTAAGCTCACTGAACCTTGACGTACGTACATAGGTCACGCCAGTCATCTATCCACCCATTTTCCATACTGCTTGTCATGCCAGTCATGAGAAAGGTTATTTAAGGTGGCCAATTGCAAGTCATTCTGCTCCTTGCATATTCTCCAAAGTGTGGCAACATGGGAGCCACAAAACAACTGTCAAATGACTTGAAAACAAAGATTGTTCAACATCATGGTGTGGGGGAAGGATACAAAAAGCTAGCTCAGAGATTGCAGCTGTCAGAGTCCACTGTGAAGTGCATAGTGAGGTAATGAAAGACCACAATCACAGTTCTGGTTAAGGCCCGAAGTGGCAGGCCAAGAAAAATCTCATAAGCAGAAGCAAAGGATGGCGAGAACAGTCAAACTCAACCCACAGACCAACAACATGATCTTGCTGCAGATGGTGTCACTGTGCATCGGTCAACTATTCACCGCACTTGGTAAAAGGGAATGTTGTGTGAGGAAGAAGCAGTTTCTGCGCACATGCCACAAACAGACGCTTGAGGTATGCAAAAGCACACTTGGAACAGACAGCTTCATTATGGAACAAGGTGGTGTGGACTGATGAAACTGAAAGAATTATTTGAACATATCAAGGGGTGATGCCTGGCAAATGAACACAGCATTCTAAGACAAACAAAGCTATCCACAGTCAAATTTGGTGGTGGCTCCATCATGCTGTGGGGCTGTGTGGCCAGTACAGGTTCTGGAAATCTTGGTAAAAATGAAGGTCTCATGGATTCCAGTCAGTATCAGCAGATTGTTGTGAACAATGTTCTAGAATCAGTGGCAAAGTTGAAGTTGCGCTGGGGCTGGATACTTCACAACAACGACCCTAAACACTGCTCAAAATTCTACTCAGGCATTCATAGAAAGGAACAAGTACAACATCCTGGAATGGACATCTCAGTCCCCAGACCTGAAAATTGTTGAAAATCTGTGGTGTGGTTTAAAGCGGGCCAGATCCTCATTGGAAGTTTTTGGAGGCTGTTATTTCTGCAAAAGGAGGATCTACTAAATATTAAATTCTTAGTTGGGGTGCCCAAACTCATTGAAACAATTAGGTAGGTGCATAATTTTTGCACACTTTCTGTAAATCCTAAACACTTCACTTTTCCCTGTGTTTGTCTGCTATATGATATATTCAACTAAAATTGCTGATCTAAACTTCCAATGTAGTTAGTACTCAACTACTAATAAAGTCACTAATATTGATGCATACCACAGTAATATTGAAAGTCACATGACATTAAAAGCATAAAATGAAAAGTAACTCACCATCGGCAATTGACAAGGTGTTTTCACGGGCAGGGACTGTTTTGGCAAATTCCGTAAAACTGATTACTTTTCATTTTTATCCGAAAAGACAACACACACATGATTTGGCTCTAGCCGTCGCTTCCTTTTAGTTTTTGCAGCAATGCAACTTTTATTTAATTTGCCCGACGGATTTATTTTATGGGGTTCAATTTCTCTTTGGGGCGCTTTGACGTTTGTGTGCGTATCGCCGTTCTAAACACTCAGCCAGCGTCACATTCAACGTACACCCTTTGTAGAATAATTACATTTTATTCAAGTAATTATATTTCAGTAAAATTTGTACAAACAAAACAACTAAGTCAAATATTTACAGCAAGAGTTAGGGTGCGTGTGTGTGTGTGTGTGTGCGCGCGCGCGCGCAATAGCTGAAGTTCCAGGAAGAAAAAAAAAATAAAATAAAACAGCATGAAATGATTTTAGTGGTTGTTGCATCTACCCAGCAAAAAACTGTTGCTTCATCCTCAAAAGATGCTCACTGGTCTTTGTTGAGATTGGTGGGCTTCTTGGTGGAGTTTTGGAGCACCCAGGGGTGAGCGAGAACTCCATGGATGGGCAGTCTGTGTGCAGGGTTATGCTTCAGCAGCCGAGAGATCAAATCTTTGGCTGCGGCACCGATTTTGGATTGTGCGGGGTATGTGTACTCCACCTGGAAAGCAAAGACAAGGAGGGACATGCGAGAACAGGGGCTGAAAGGACGTTTTTAAAACACATTTTTATCGTTTTACATTCATAAAAGAATCGTAAATGCATGTAAAGTGATAAACATTAAAAGCTTACTTGAATAATGGATTAGATTTTATATATTTTTTGCAGCCGTGATCAATGGAAAAGCAGAAACACTATTAAATTGAAGGAATAACTCATGGCAAGACAGGAAGGTGGTGTCTGTTGGTTTCACTGGTGCATCGCGTCTTTGTCAATCAAATGAATAAAAAAGCTTAAATATTCATTTAACCCTTTTGTTCGTCATTTTCATGCATTTAGAAGTGTTTCCTGCATGTAAAGCTATAATTGTAAAACTACATAAATGTGTTTTGTGGTAACGTTTTTGGCTTTCTGGAACAGATTAAGTGGATTTACATTAAAATGAATTTGAGTATGTTTCAGTTAGAAATTGATTTTCTGGAATAGATTGATGACACTTAAGACTCCACTAAATTGAAATAGAATCCTAGAGGGTTACTTTCAATGTTAGTGTAAACCTGCCAGTATGTCCAAATGTATTACACATATAATATAATAACATAATATATATACACAATATATTATTATAAAATGATATATGTATATCATTTTGTTGCATTTTCCTGGTTTCAGGTCCAAATTCAGTTTATACCGGTTCTGGTCCCTAGAAGGGGTGTGACAGAAAATAACAGAACCACTGCAGTAATGGAAAATGCACATTTATATTTGCCCGTTAGGGGGCACCATTTCATTTTCCCATTCGTTTTTTGGCAGACAAATGGCAGAATTTTACATGTTGGAAAGTAAAAATGTAGACAATTGTCAGAATGTATGAAGGGGATATATAGGGAAATAAAGGAATGTGGAGGGAGTTAGCACCCCCAAAAAATGAGGCAGAATAAGAAGTATTAGTAGAGGAAGAAATTGATGAAAAATGGTGTAGAATTGTGTGACTGCTTCCTAGCGATTCAATTGACTAACCCTCACAGGCATCTACGGGGTTCCGGTTAGGAATTCATGCTCTAACTTATGGTTTAAAAATAATTCATTGCATTCACATATACTAAAAAATAGAATTTGTCATTCGTCGCTGTTATGGGAACATTCGTCGTCGCCTTACCCTGGAAATCCTGCGATAAGTGTCCTCGTGGGATTTGGTTTCAAACGGGGGTTTTCCAACCAGGAACTCGTAGCAAAGCACACCGAGACTCCACAGGTCAACCTTCTCGTCATGAGTTCTTCCTTCAATCATTTCCGGGGGCAAATAATCCAGTGTTCCACATAAAGTTGACCTCCTGCACAAAGGGGGGCAACAGTATGTTTGCGCAACAGTAAAACCCTGACTCAAAAGAAATATGCAAGTAAAAACCTGGAGGAGGGCGCGTGAACAGACCAGCCAAAGTCAGCAATCTTCAGCTCCCCGTTGGCCCCCAGTAGGAGGTTCTCAGGTTTGATGTCCCTGTGGATCACCTTCCTGGAGTGGCAGTAGTTGAGGGCGTCCGCCAGTTGCATGATGTACTAGTTACAGGGATCACAGCAAGGATGCAGCAAGCCACACAAAACCCTCCACAACTGCTCAAAGTGCGAAACCAGGCAAGAAATCTAGACTTACCGATGCACTTTGCACTTCGGGAAAATGTCCGCAACGCTGCAGCTCACTGAAGAGTTCCCCTTTGGGTGCATACTCCAGGATGAGATACACTCGGGATTCATCGTGGAAGTAGCCGTACAGGCGCAGGATGTTGGGGTGCCTGCAGCGGAGCATTCAGGAAAAACATTGAACAACCTTGTGGTGGTCCACTTTGAAAATTACATTTTCACGCAGAGAGCAACATCCTTGTTGAAAGGGAGGACTGCCTTCATGTTATGTCCCCAAGAGATATTCTGCTTTATATTTAAATTTTGAGTTATTTGATTTTTTTGCCGTTATCATAGATTTGTCGAAGGCTTTTGATGCCGTTGATCAGACTTAAACTCATTGCAGAAAACCGGCATTACCAATCAGGTGACAAAACACAGAATTCAAATTGATGGATTGAGTTCTTTCCTAGAGGTCGCCAATGGTGTGCCTCAGGGTTCGATTTTAGAACCCTTTTTATTATCAATTTATATAAATAATGCCTGTGACAATTCTTTTATTATAAGATATTGGTTTGATATTGTACTTTTCTTAAAACTGTTAAAATCGTGTCACATCACGTCCTGGTGGAACCAATCTCGTGCATTGTCTGACGCTACTTTTTATCAGTTTTATACAGAGAACACCGTTTTTTGTTTACACATTCACTTACGCAGGCCTTTGAGTTCTGAGCCGGCTTTTGATCTTGAACAATATGGTCTGCAGAAACTTCAACTGGTTAATGCAGAGAAAACCAAAGTCATGGTTGCTTTTGGGGCGCATCAGTTACCCGAGACGGTCCCATCAATTTTAATTACTCAGTGCAAAAAAATTAAGTAATTTTGGTCTGTCAAGACGGGACTCACTCGAGAACTCAGTTTGGCACACCGCGGAAGAATACACTGCGCTGTTACAGTACTGTCAGCACTGCAGCACAAGGATAAAGATATTCTAGCATCTACCCGGACAATGTAAGGATGACCAGGAGGTGGTTGGTCAAGCATTTATTGCAAGAACAGGCTACTGTGTGCAAACAACTGTCCTCTACTTTCCCTCGGAGCTCAACTCATCTCGCATCAGCTACCTTTTTCCATGAACACATGGGCAGTCATTAAATACTATTTACCATTGTGTTCTGAAGGTTCCCTTACGCACCACCAAACTGCACACCAAAGCTGGCTGGCCGTCTTTGAATGTACCGAGAAATACCCTCTGGATGACTGATCTGCAAGGGTCTCTTTGGCCGGTTCCCAGTTTGTTTAGGCTCTGCCCCACCTCATGCTCCCGACTGGGTTGAGAATGAGACTGTGAGCAACCTCAACGCTCTAGTTCCAACTGCCACATTCACTGTCTGACATGGAAGATGGGCTTTCAAGCTCCTTGATTGCCCGTTTTAACTATTTCATGTCTTCACCCGTCACACCATGAACCCACACACCTGGAGCAAATTTGTGCGTGCATGTGGTCATAGTCTGACTACTGAAGCCAGCAATTAGCATGGGAGCGTGTGTTGGTTCGACTGGAGTTGGTCTTTACCTGAGGTGAGACTGGATCTCCACCTCTCTCCTCAGCTGATGCTCCACACCCGCCTTCTCCAGCTGCTTCTTGAAGAGCACCTTCAGGGCCAAGATGAACTTGGTCTCTCGCTCTCTGGCCAGGTAGACATTGCCGAATTTACCCTTGCCGAGCGGGCGACCAATTTCAAAGTTGTCCAGGCTCCACTGCTTTCTATTTGAGGCAAACGAGTGTCAACAACAACAGCGTAGGTAGATGGGACGTGCAGGAATTGAAAAGACGTACTTGGATGAAGTCTTGTCGGCTGAATCTTTCTTGGCTGGTTTGTCTTACATACAAAATACAAAAACACATTTTAGCAATAACATTTCATGAGCACAGAATTATGACACATTTAAAGCGACCATACTCTGAAGTTGGATTTGAGGTTGAGCAGATCCCACGGCAGGTTTTGTCAGTGTTGGGTTCACCTTGGGCTCATTTGTCTTCTGTTGGCTGCACTGGAAACCAGGTTTGGGTTGGGCTGCGAGGTTTGTGTTCACAGGCTTGACATTCTCATCATCGGAAGTGTGCTTGGCGACTACGGACACATGAGGGCCGGTCTTGTGGCGGGTCATTGGCTGCACAATGCGCTGAGGTCCATTTGACACCCCCAAAACCTGAGCTGGTTGTTGGGATGGGGTTGCTAAAACCTTCGATGCCGTCTGCGTCCGGTGGGACACGGGGATTCGCATTGGGCCAGCATCGACTAGCTGTAATTTCAGGAAAATACAGTAAATACGTTGAACGATCAGATACCATGTTTCCAGTAGTGTAGTACACGACTTCTGCTCTTCCTCTACTGGAAGCTGGGCGGTTTATTTTAGTTTTATTCTAATAGTCACTTTTGTGTAGACAAACATGTGAATCAAACAGAGCAAAATGATTGATTGTGGCAACCCCTGATGGGATAAGCCCAAAGGAAAAGAAGATTTGACTAAATTAAGCCTCCCCAAACACGGACATGTAAATGATGTAAAATACAAGACATTCAGGAAACTCATTCAAAGATGTGACAATATGCGGTATTATACACCGGTCACTAGGTGGCAGTATTGTTACACTGATGAGACAATAGCCACTGCGGTAAGTACTGCAAAGAACATTCTGCGAAAAACAAAAGAAACTCTCCCAAACCTACCGTGCGAGTAGATATTATGTCCTATTTTTTCTTTTGTCTTCTATATTGGGCAATAGGAAGGAAAAGGTGACCATCGGGGCGTTATTTCAAGTCTAGAGTGCGCTAATATCGTTAAAAAAATCATTTAGAAGGTCATCAATGGGTTCAAATTCACTTGTCACGGTCAGGAACCAATTAATCGTGATAAACGAGGGAGTACTGTAGTATATAATATTATATTACATAACCATAGTTCCGTCTTGAGCCAAACCAGGACATTTTATCCACACTGTTTCCCAACTTAATGGGGTGCATTTTTTCCCCCAAATTGGTATTATAGATCCCAGTAAATGGTTAGCATGTTGCCCACACAGTCAAGGGATCTGGAAGACCTGGGTTTGAATCTCCACTTAGCATCTCTGTTTGGAGTTTGCATGCTCTCCATGTGTGCGGGTTTCCTCCCACATTCCAAAAACATGCATGTTAGGTTAATTGGCGACTCTAAATTGTCCATAGGTATGAATGTGAGTGTGACTGGTTTTGTCTATGTGGACTGCGATTGACTGGCGACCAGTCCAGGGTGTGCCCTGCCTCTCGCCCAAAGTCAGCTGGGATAGGCTCCAGCATCCCCGTGACCCTAATGAGGATAAGCGCATGGAAAATGGATGGTTGGATTGATACCTTATGCCACAAGGGCTTGCTTCTCTGCCCCCTGCTGTTAGTATGGGTCATAATCTAGCCTACTTAAAAACTACTTAACCACTCCTTGCATGTCTTGGTGCCAGGAAAAGGTGGGATGGAAGGTAAAACAAGACTAAAGTGATTGTGTTTGGACCCAGTGGCGCCTGCAAGACCCCACCCTTGCTGAATGGGCCCAAAAGCCCAGGTAGTGATTGTAAACTGGACTGTCAAGCTGGCACAACAGTGAAGCCATTTTCATTTACGGCTGCTGCAAAAGGTGAAATGTTTCCAACTGTGGTTGTTGGAAGGACTTTCGAAATACACTCTTACCTTCACGTCATGCCTCTGGACCTTCGGCTCGCTCAGTACTTTGAGCCTAGCAGCAGTCTCCATGGTCTACCAAAAAGAACACCGGCTTCAGTCGCGGTTCGCGCCTGTTAGCAGCATCGGCCTGCGTCCCAGGCCGAGTAGTGGCGTGGCGGAGAGCGCGCTATGAGACGTAACACGTAAACGTCCGGGCTGTAGCGCGACTTACCAAAATACAAGACTGCCCGGCGACGGCGAGGAACCACTCCGGAAAAGCTCGCCGACAAGTGAGGTGATGCTAGCCTAGCCGCACTAGCTAGCAGCAAACGCTTGAAAATGTGTGCGGCGGCCGCACGTGAGACGATTCGGAAAGCCCGCCCGCCCGGATTTCAAACGTTTTAACCACAAATAGAACTACCACCGGTCCGATTTCGTTTTGGGGCTGCAATATATAGACTACCGGAAAGCCGAGAATGAAGACCCAAACGTCGCCGAGAGATAGCTTGTTTAATTTCAAACGTCCCTCGCTTCACAACCTTTAAACTCATGACGCTCGGCGATTGGATGAGATAATGCCCTAACGCCTTTCCCATTGGCCAACAGAGATTTGAAACGTGACGCCAGGAATGCTGTTCTTCTTCTTCTTCTAACATCTTCCGCCAAGCTATACGCTAGATAAGTGCAATGCTGCCCCCATCCGTTCATTGTCCCTACATTACTTTAGGTCCTTGAGTAGAGGTTAGTTAAGAGCAGAAACTTTAGATGCACCTCTACCTTCCCAAGAGAAATGTTGTACTCAATATTGCTACACAGGAGCGACTCTTTTGCAAGCGCATCAGCAGCCTCATTTCCCTCAATACCTGAATAACCAGGAATCCATGCAAAAACAACGCTACCACCTATTTGCTCAACTCGGCGTAAACAGCATAGAATCTCAAAAACAAGGTCAGAAGAGTCAGAATAGATATAACATATTTCTGGTGCATTTCGCTCAACCTAGTCTAACGCAGCTCAGTAGTGTGCACAGAGACCTGAGCAGAAACTCGCATACTTTTACTAACTTCTCCATGCATTATATAAACACCAAAGACAGCTATTCCAGAGTTTGGGTCCTTAGAACCGTCTGTGACACGAATCCTTATTAAGCACCACAAACTCATTTATTCTACTACTGACAAGGCTCTTATCCAGCCCCAGCTGATTCAGCTGGACTTCAAGTTTGGGCAGGCGGGACAGGGGACCACACCGACCCTACAACTTCCTGACTTTCCGATTCCGCCTTGCTAGCCATGCGACAGACGGATCTCAAATAAATAGCTTTCCCCGGTCTCTTTACCAAGTCCCAAGAGTCCTCCAAGGATTGGAGGGATTGAAAAACACATTTCTCCAAAAGGAGGGCGTGGCAAAAAAAGTTTGGGAACCACTAGTCTAGGGCTACCTGGCTTTGCTCGATGAAATCTTGAGATTTTTACTTCTACACCAGATGGGTCTGTCATCTGCAAGCATAGGATTAACACTCGGAAAAATATTATTAATCATGACATTAAATAAAATAGGACTAATAACAGATCCCTGGGGCGTGCCATTCAAAATTCTTTTGAGGGTTGTCTGTGAATTCTAACATGAATTGTTCCACAGTTAAGGAAATCCTTAACCCAAAGGAACATCTTTCCTTTAACTCCTGCGCGAAAGAGTTTAATTACCAAACCCTCTCGCCACAAGCTGTCATAAGCGTTCTCAATGTCAAGGAAAACTGCGACCACAGCATCCCCTTTCATAACAGCCCTACGGTCCAGCACTGCGACAGATAATAAAGTAATAACGCAATAAAGACTTGATAGATATTACTGTACATCACTCTTCCTGATTTGTTAAACAAGCAATATACATCATATTTAATTAACCATTTGGATTTGAATTACGTTGACCTCAGAAGAGCAAATTATCTACAAAGAGATCAAACTAATATATCCTTGCTTTATCCTAGCAGTAGATGAAAACCATGCTCTGTTTAGGAGCCTTTAATGTCTTTGGCTAAGATTCCGAGGTCACGTGGGTTCTGTCAAGGACACTAGAACTAAAAAGGACTGTGTGAGTGAATCGAACACAGTGTAGTACGTCATGGAATAGAAAGTCCGCCATGATGGTGAGCTAGAGAGGTGGGCGGGGCTAAGCGGACAACCGTGTACAATTAGTCACTTTACTTTACTTTACTGAACACAATATATAAATATATTATATATCTATATGTATAATTTACATCGTTACCAATGCTTAACATCAAAATACAAAATAATAATACTTATATGGATAATAAACTGGAAGTATTTCCGCAATGCAGTAATGTCAAGTTATACTGTGTGGGGTCTCACAATATACACTTTGTGGGTCTTGTCCACTGTCCACAATGTTATAAATCTACAACATTTTGGGGGAACTTGAAAAAAATGACAAATCTGGTCTTTTGGCCCATCTATTAGAGCAATTAATGGCTGCGCAAACAATGTTTCTGGATTCTGATCACCATCATGGCGGCTACACCTGCGTGGGACATACTACGGAAGTGTGTGTGTCACGTTTGACCGTCCTAGTCACTTCTAGTGTCCTCGGTTCCTGGAGCATCGTTCGCATTCACGCATGCGCATGGCAATCGTTCCCGGGCGTTGTGTAACAAGTTCCGTTCCTTTACGATTGTGCTATAATTATGCTGTAATTTCGATCGTGCTTATCCATGAATAATCGTAATAATTGTATACAAAGATTTAAAAAAAGGAAATAACCTATTAGGCGGCTTGAAGGAGCACAAAGGAAGTTGGAAGCCCTTCGGGGACTCAAGAGGCCACCATGAAGCTGACGGACAATGTGCTACGGAGCTTCAGGGTAGCGAAGGTTTTCCGGGAGAACTCAGACAAAATAAACTGCTTCGATTTCAGTTCAAACGGAGAATCAATCATATCAAGCAGCGACGACGATTCTCTAGTCTTGTACGACTGCCAAGAGGGAAAGTAAGAAGGGAACACCTTATTTACAGCTCGTGGAGCTAGCTACATGCTAACGCTAATGCTGGTTAGCCAGGCCTGTAGGTTTGTTGGAATGTCGTTTGCTAGTGTAAACAAAGTCAACTGACTGGTTGTTTGAATTGCAACACCCAATGTCTCTGATGCACCTCGAGGTATTAATATAGGATTTAAAATTGTACCACTTGGGAGTAAATCTCTTGTCATACGTCCTACCAGACCAAAGAGGACCCTCTACAGTAAAAAGTATGGAGTGGACTTGATCAGGTACACACATGCAGCCAACACAGTGGTCTACAGTTCCAACAAAATCGATGGTATGTTGATGTTATGTTCTTCTTTTCTTTTTTTTTTGTGTGCAAAATGTGTGCTTTCTTTTGTTAATGCTAATGGGAGTGTTGTCTAACTTTACCCTCAAATTGTGGCTTCCACCATACCTGAATTGGGGTGAGTGCAATACAAGAGGTGCAGCTCGAGCTTGGTGTAATTTCCTTTACTGGGGCATCCACATTCCCATCACGTGGTTAGGTCCAATGTACATAAAACATGGCGTGGGAAGGGGGAGTTTTTATCCTACAGACAAACCGAGCTATGAAAACAGGGCTAAAAAGAACAAAAACACGTTGCAGTTAGACAAGCAAAATATTATTGACAGCCGTGCAGAAAGTGCCAACGACAAACTTTCAGTATCTTTAAAATAGCTAAAAAAAAAACCCCACATCTATATAAAACCTGCAGCGCTTACTTAAATCAAAGCTTTATTTCCTAGTATCGATTAAATCGACTGATTACCTTTTAGACGACGCTAGATGGATGTCGTTTGGAATGGCAATTTGGCGAACACAGATTGATGTATGTATTAATCGATACATCTCTGTAGTGAACGAATCTTTACACCCCTATTTACTAGTATATGTTTGAAAAACCATGATAGGGTGAAGCCACAAAATTGAGAGAGGGATTGCTGTAGTCGGATCGGACCAATATGTGATATCAACAATAAAAAATGTTTAAGTAACGATTGTTTTTTTTCTGCTATTTGAGAAAATATTGTAGACTTTAGTTCATTTTTTTGTACCTTTGTGCATGAGAACCATATCTATCCAGTTTAGCATGTTTATGTCATCACGATGCTCCGGCTAGACGCATTTGTACTGCTCACTCTGGTCTGAGGTAGTTGTTTGTACAGTTTTCGGGTCTGTGATTGTGCCCCATACAGGAGCTAACTGTACAAGCGACTGCCTTGCCCATGGTTGAGTGCTCTCATCTCCACCGCCTGCTTGTTTGCTTGCTCTTTGCTACCAGTTGTGCACCGTTTGTGTACACGTCAGCTTACACTAATTGTCTTATTACTCCTGAAGACACAATCAGATACTTGTCCCTTCATGACAATAAATACATCCGCTACTTCCCCGGTCACAGTAAAAGGTGAGGAGTCGCCGCCGTATTGCGTTGCATCAATGCCCTCTTTCTTATATTCACGGTGTGTTTCTGTTCCGACCAGAGTGACCTCCCTCTCCATGTCTCCTGTGGATGACACGTTTATTTCTGGTTCCTTGGATAAAACTATAAGACTGTGGGATCTACGCTCGCCCAACTGCCAGGTAGCCCCCGACTTGCTTGTCATCTCCTGCTAATGCATTCCAATAACCTCCTGTTACATGTTTCCAGGGTCTCATGCACCTCCAGGGGAAACCGGTGTGCTCGTTTGATCCCGAGGGTCTCATTTTCTCAGCCGGCATTAATTCAGAAATGGTTAAACTTTATGATCTGCGCTCATTTGACAAGGCGAGTGTGGCACCACAAATGTCTAAACATGGAATAAGGATTGGATGACATTTTCTTTCATCCACAGGGTCCCTTTGCCACCTTCAAGCTTCAGTACGACAGGACGTGCGAGTGGACGGGACTCAAGTTCAGCAATGACGGAAAGCTCATCCTCCTCTCTACAAACGGGGGTGCTCTTCGGATCTTGGACGCCTTTAAGGGTGCTGTGCTACATTCCTTTGGGGTAAGCAGAAGACACAAGTGCTTACAATGCTGCATTAGTCTGAGTGAATTGACTTATTGTATACCAAGTATAATATACCAAAACACTGATAAGATAAAGATTACCTTATTGATCCTAAGAAGGCACTGATCCAAGTGGTTGTTTCCCAACTTGATGGTTGCTGGTTCGATCCTCAACCTCGCTATAATCATTCAACTTGTTTTATTACACTATCGGTCTTTCTTTTTACTCTCCAACCTTTCAAATTCCACTGTTTTCAGTCTACTGACAATGAACAAATGACATGGCGCACAGTTAACTTATTCTATAAAGTGGCATGGCTTAGGTGGTAGTTTGGTTGTCTCACAACCCGCTGGTTGCTGGTGTGATCCTCATGTCGTCGTTTAACAAACTGTATTAATACATTTCAACAATCATTGTTCATTTTTACATTCCATCCATCGTCTATGCTGCTTATTCCCACAGGGCACCACCTTATTGGTAGAAATTTATTTTGGCATGTTCTGTGCATGATGGCACGGCTCAGGTCATAGATTGGTTTCAGTTTCCCAACCTGATGGTTACTTGTTGAATTTTTGTCGTCAGCGGATAGATTTAAATATGTCTAGAATGTTTCATTTTACATTTCAATTCAGCATTAACATACAATTTTCCACTGAAATTGCTTCATCTGTTATTATTAATATTGAGTTGTCAACAGACGTTAGGAGAGTGACAAGGATGCGGTCATTGAATAATTGCTTTTTTGAACAAAACGGGCCACTGTCAGCCACAACAATATTCACAAACGTAGCTAGAATACCCACAAACATGCTGTAGCTTTCACTGCATACACACACACACACAAGCGCTCAGCCTGACGCATTTCCACCTTCACAGACAATCGGACAACACATAACCCTTTACCTGAAAAAAGATCACAATTATCTTCAAATTATCATTATGACTCCTCTGTTTATGTTTGTGTCTACACAATAATTGTAATTGGTTGCAGCTACAAAATGGAACAGTTCAGTATAAAAAATTCTTCATAAAACACGACACAACAATAAACATTGTTAATTTAACACCTCTTTGACAATGTCAATGAAAAGTGAGCATTGTGTCTTGGTAAAAGCTGAATTTGTCATGCAGCTCTTGCACTGGATGTCCTTTGGTGTGTGTTTGAGTATTCGCAAGAATATGTGCATATTTATAAGGCTTGTTTTTATATATTTATATTGTTATATAATATACGTATAAGGCAATGTTTACAAATTGACTTGTACTTGCAGGGATACAACAACAACAAAGGTGTAACGCTGGAGGCGTCATTCACACCCGACTCTCAGTTTGTTGTTATCGGTGAGCTGTTTGCTGTACTCTTTATTTTGAAAGTGATGTGCAACAATATGCGTTTTTATAAAAAATATTGTCCTAATGCTGATATTTTGCAGGGCCTTATACACCAGCAGTATGAAATGAATGTTGCGTTTCACTCCGTAGGCTCCGAGGACGGGAAGATCCACGTGTGGAATGCCGAGAGCGGAATGAAAGTCGCCGTGTTAGACGGCAAGCACACGGGGCCCATCACCTGCCTGCAGTTCAACCCCAAATTCATGACGTTTGCAAGCGCCTGTTCAAACATGGTGAGTGGGTTTGTGGCATCCGTCTTCATCCGTTTATCAGGGTGTATTTGGGTGCTCTTAAAAGGTCTAAAATCCGATACAGTAATCCCTTGTTTATCGCGGTTAAATGACACAACTGTGATAAGTGAATTTATTTATGTAAAGTAGGATTCCTTTTTTATAAATGACATTTTTGTAGTTAAAGAATAGAAATCCTGTTTAGAACCTTCTGAATACACTTTCTAACATTATGATGGCCTTCTAGACATGAAATAACACCCCTTTAGCCACCTTTACACTTGTATTACCCAGTGTATTAGACGCAATAAGACAAAAGCCATTTGAGACATAAATGTGTTACCTTTGGCGGACAGGAAGTGACGTTGGGGATTCAAAGTTGAGTTTAGCTTGGTTAGCACCCGTGTTAACATGGAGTAAAAACTTGTCCAATTCTGGTGCATGTGTTTGTAGTACTACATATCATCAGGACGACTTTGAATTTGTCTTCTGAATGCCTTATATTTGTATTTTACGTCCTTTAGCAATT
Source organism: Oostethus manadensis (assembly GCA_024372805.1). Lineage (NCBI taxonomy): Eukaryota > Metazoa > Chordata > Actinopteri > Syngnathiformes > Syngnathidae > Oostethus > Oostethus manadensis. Next base: position 501,443 of record QODF01000178.1, read on the forward strand.
TTTATGCTTGAAAATGCTTCATTTAAGCACATATGCATATTTAAAGACTAATAGCCCCACAAAATAGCACCATTTATTAAATATATTTTGGAAAAACTGTCAGGCCGCAAAGCGGCAAGGGATTCCTGTAAATTCTAACATTACGTGTGTCTTGTTCTTTTAATTTTAGGCGTTCTGGCTTCCTACCATAGATGACTGAAGTTGACCAAAAGGGTGCAGCACTGAAGTGAACGTCACGTGTTTGTGAGGTCAAAATTGCAAAAATGTGAATAATGTGTGCAGAAGTAGCAATATGTGTTGTTGTTTTTTTATATATATATTTTTATTCACCATTAAAAACATTCCTTGTCAACTACTGTATATGACGCTTCTGTCTTTTCTAAGTTAGAGCAGGGATATTCAGCTACAATCTTAAAAGGTCCAGATATTGAACATTTCTTCATGCTAAGGTCCAAACGGCCGCATGAGCAGAGTTGTTGTTTAAGGCAATAAAAAGCCAACTTCAGCTGTAAAAAGTGAACAAAATGTGAAACGTGCAAAATTTCAACTTTACTTTGCAAATCGGTGTTATAATAATCATCATGGAATGGATTTTTTAAGGTAAAAGTTGAACCAAATGGTCGTTTTTAACAAGGATAAACTTGCTGGGGATCGATAAAAAACTGAAAACTGCTCAGGTGGATGTTTATACTTCAAGATTGCTGATCCGCTCATCTCACTGTCAATCAAAAAGGTATTCGGCTTCAGACAGATCATCCAATCATCATGCGGAAGACAAAAATCTGACTCCAGAGACCCTGACTAACGGATGGGCAGAACAAAGCCTGGCATTTATCCAATGGCTTCCGGTTTCGCATTGTGAAACAACCCACTGTACATTTCCATCTAAGTCAGCAGACGCTCAACGTCTGACTGGGGGATGGACAAGAAGGGACTCGTGTCAGTTACCTGTGATAAGTAGCTGATTCTGAGCTAGGTATTCTTTTGCAGTCATAGAACAATCGCCGCTGGATCCCACCAAGGCCCAAAAGGAGGCTGGAGAGGATCCTCTTGGACACTTTCCACATGTGGTGGATGATTTGAAAGAAGAAAAGATAACCAGTACATTGGTCAGCGTGAAAACTGAAAAGGGTCAAATTGACCCGTAACATAATACAAAGGAAACTTGGCAACGTAGCTTTGAATATCTGCAAACAAAAAGAAAATATCTTGTAATGACAGGCGTATTGTGTCGTCTGAGCTGAGTAGAGGGCAGTAGCGTTCGTTGCTTCTGGCTTTTAAGCGTATAAGTCAGTAGAAGGAGAGAACTAGCAGAAAGTAGTCAACCGTTCTATTCCGTGTTCCGAATGTCTAGCATCCTCTCGCCAGACATTCCGGGTGTCCTGTGTCTGTTGCAAATAAGCGGGTGTGTAAGTCGGCCATCATTTACATTATTTTATGGCCTGGTATTTGTCATGCTCTGAAATTGATTCACAAATTGAAATTTTGAGGTAATGTTTGTTGAAACGTTGGCCGATCGTCAACGGATCATGTGTGAATTGTGAGTAAAGTAAAGTTGTTCTTGGATTTTATTATGTTACTTATTTTCTTTTGTTTAAAATACGATTTTCACATTTTATATGATTTGGGTCTCTGTTGTTCTTGTTGTATATTAACTTGGCTATAAATCAACCATTCTGCTACCTTAATATACTTTAGAGTGTTAAAAAAAACAAAAAAGAAACCCGTAATGATAAAAATTATTCATTTATTTAAATTAAAGGGATTTTTTTCAAATTAAGAATTTAATGAACTCTTGTATTCTTTATGCTATAATATGAAATATACTACTCTTTAAAATTTACCAGACACATTTATTTGCTGGTTTGGATTACCCTATCTTTTGACCTAGGTGTAATTAGCGGCCCAGTGAGCCCATGTTGTTCATTTGTGCAGTCTGATCCATCTCATCAATTATATTCCCTTTGTTAAGAGTGGGGCACAAGGCAGCATTATCCTCCAATAATGTCTTGATATCATCATGTAGAACCTTGATATCATTGCATAAAGCTCTATTTTCTTCCATTGGGTTTATAACCTCCTGAAGAGCAGCACACAAAACAGCACTGTCTTCCAATATTGCCTTGATATCAATCTGTGGAACCCTGACATCCTTCCATAATGTTTATAGCCTCCGTAAGAACAGCATGCCAGGCAGCATTTTCTTCCAATAATGCCTTAATATCATCCTGCAGAACTTTGATATCATTGCATAAAGCTCTATTTTCTTCCATAGGGTTTTTAACCTCCTTAAGAGCAGCACACAAGGCAGTGTTTTCATCTTGCAACTCCTCAGTTTCTTCTCTTATTGCCTTGACATCTTTACTCAGTGCTCTATTTATATCACTACACTCTTGTATCTCATTCATCTTCTCTGAGGCTAGTAATAATAACATTTTTGCTCTCGTGGATATATTTCAATTCTGAAACTGTTTTGAGGCATCAGACTTTGCAGTTGGAGTCCAGTTCCAACTGCGAGCATCTGAAGTATTTCGCACTGGATGGCCACACTGGATGCCTTGACAACGGCCAGTACGGGAGCCCACAGCAATTTTTAAAATTGGTTTTCATTATAAGAATAACCCAATGCAGATATTACACTTTTATTCCAATATTGGGCCACAATTATAGGCCATCCCTAATATTTACCTATTGTTGTATAGTATTTCCTTTTTGCTGGTCATCTTGATCAACATCATAGTGATTATACAGAAATTGTCCACACAGACTAAGGACCAGAACATGTTATGATGGGTGTACACATTATTTTCCACCTGAATGACTGCTGCATAAAATGTCCCGCCCATCCTCATTCTCACGTGATCATATGTGTGCTTTACTCACGTTTACATTTTTCAAACCTCTCCACGTAGATATGCAAAGAGGTTTTTAATAATAGATGTTAAGAGATGTTTTTAATAAAAAAAGAACAGCCTGCATCTCAGCTTTGTGTTGTCTGTGACCGCATATTATTAGTATGAACTTTTTCTTTTTATGTTACACTTTTTTACTGTCTTTTTTAAAATATTATTTTTGCCAAATAATTTTTTCAGAACATCATGACTTTATCCTTATTCTTATTTGTTTTTCTAATTTTGTTGCTTTTTCTCTATCATTTTTAATATTATGCTATTTTTTCTCATAATATGACTCATTCATTCAATTATTCATTTTCTATACCGCGTATCCACATTAGGGTCGCGGGTATGCTGGAGCCTGTCCCAGCTGGCTTTGGGCGAGAGGCGGGGTACATAATATGACTTTACAACCTTAATATATTGTCTATATTCTTGTAAAATTTTTGTTCTTTTAAAAATTTTTACTGTCGTTTTTAGTTTTCTCAATGAAGTATTTTTTATACGACGGCATCTTAAGGCCACATAAAAAAACAACATAAAATTACAAGATAAAAAAATCGTAATATTATGAAATTAACAGTTGTAAAAGACAAAAAGTCGTAATATTACCTTTGATCCAGGTCAAAGGTCACACAATTATTCTGTGTTTATAGCTGTCTCGGGCAATGCCTAAAACCGCATATTAAAATCGTCAGATTTTTTAAAATAAAGTTGCGTTTTATTCTCATAAAATTACGACTTTTAATCTCGTAGTATTATTACTTTTTTCACGTAAAAGTACAACTTTATTTCTTGTAAATTACGACTATTTTCACGGAAAATTACGACTTTTAATCTCAAAATTGTATGCTTTTTTGTTGTTGTATTGCAGAAAGAAAACAACATTTTCAGGATATTGTAATTGTCTGGTTAGTACTGTATGTACGTATTTCCAACTCACAAACAAACTCTCTAGTCCGTTCATCCTGGAAACGACGCTTCCTCATATTCATTACAAGAACATGAGATGAATTCAGGAACACTCCAAACATCCAACACCAGCCTTGTAATGCATGTATGTGAGTGTAAATAAACAGGAAGTGGATATTCTTATCATTCACTTTGGATGTACGATTTCTTATCTTTAAGTATGCCGGAAAATCCCAGAAAATACACTGAAAACAAGTACATTGACCCTAAATGACGTGATGTCTTTGAACGCAACCCCTCATTTCTCGTAACAACACGGTTTAAAGTGTGATTCCAAGACTGAACTAACCATACGCTTTTTCGTCTACTGTACATCACAATGTTGAGATGAAGATTTCAAGATTTGTTTTAAATATATACAGTTTCTTAGCAAAATATCAAAGTGATGCCACCAACGGTATCAGTGATGGCAAAGGGGAAAAGTGCTGACTAGAATGGGGAATGTAACTCATAAATGCAGAGGAAAATGGTACACATATCCACGTGTCCTGGCTGATCAGTACAATATGGTGAAAAGAAGTTAAGAATACATTTTTTGGATGGCGTTTGACTTCGGAACTGACTACTATAATTAAGATACAATAATCGCTCGCCACTTCACGCCTCAGTATCACAGTTGACTACGGCCTATTGTTAGTCAAAAAAATATGAATATTTAAGCAAAGTCGTATTTATGTCTTAAATGGCTTATTTGCTTTTGTTATGTCGACTGTACTAGGTAATAAGAGAGTTGATGTGGCTATAGGGGTGTTATTTCATGTCTAGAGGGCTCTAACAATGTTGAAAACCCTATTTAGAAGGTCGTAAAAAGGTTTTCTATGATCAAATTGTAAATAAAGAAACTGAATTTATAGAAATTCACTTATCGCCGTCATTCACCACAATAAATGAGAGAATGCTGTAGTACATCTTGAGCTGTGCCAAATTGTCATGATGTCTTTTCTGCCACGATACGTGATACTAATATTGATTTGTTAATTCAGCAAATGTACCTGCAAGTTCCAGACGATGGATGACAGAGGAAAGGAGGATGGGGGTCAGATATATCGGGGTGGGGGTGGGAGGTTGTGATTTGAGCTAATGGCTCTTTGCTGGCATCTGGACGCCGTGCGTACATGCAGCTCATCAGACAGTCATGGAAGAACCCCCAAGAGGCGCAGAGGGTAGTGTTTGGGTGGGGGGATTACTGGTAAAAGCTCCAACTCAGATGACAGCGGCATCAAATTAGCTCCATTTCATTCCTCACAGGGACGTTGTCCCATTGACGTTTCTCACAATGACTACACGGACTGTTAAGCACTGAATAATTTAGGCTTTTTTGTCAAGCCACTTTAGCCCCTCCAGAGATTTTACAGTTCCTAAATCTCTTGCCTATTATCTACAGTGTTTGTAAGGTACAGTATAACCTCATTCGATATTTTTCACTACACCCCAATTGCATTTCTCCATTTTCTATACCGCTTATCCTCATTAGGGTCGCGGGTATGCTGGAGCCTATCCCTGTACACATGTGAATGATTATTTGCTTAGTGGAAAAGGTTCTCTCTAATTGAAGGGTAGTATTAACAGTTGCAGCCTGCAGTTCTATTCCCCTGCTCTACTGAACAATGGCGGCTTCGTCTTTACTTGTCTTTGTCCCTTTACATATTTCACTATTAACACATTTAATAGTTTTACTATATAATAGTTGTACAAGCACAACACAGTTCTAAATACATACTGTATAAATGATGATTGAACGGGATAAAAAAGGATTTTAAGGTTATTCTAACCTTCATTGAAGACATTTTTTTATTGGCAAAGACATGATGTGTTGGCATGATCAACCAGAATCCCACCTTCCTGTTTTGCCATGAGTTATTTATTGAATTCAATAGTGTTTCTCACCTCAAGTCTCTACTTTTCTTTTGATCGCAGCTGCGAAGTAAGCCAAAACGCCGGCATTTTGCTAAAGAAGGCGAGAAACACCATGTAACTCATAGCAAAATAGGAAGGTGGCGTCCGTGTTGATCTTGCTGCCACATTGCGTCTTTGGAAACGGTCCGTGCTTCAATGAAAGTAAAATTAACCTGAAATGTTCATGTATGAAAGGATATGTTGTATGCATTTAGAACTGATTTATGCACGCAAAATAATAATGGATTGGATTTTCACAGCACTTGCAATAAAACATTGAAAATGTGTTTTGAAAATTTTGAGACTTTTTGTGTAACCGCGTTAGTTAGCAAGGAACTACAGATGCAAAGAACAGCTGATGACATCACAGACAGGCCACGGAGCTGACCTGTTTCCAGCTTCCATGGGGTAGCCATCTAAAAGGATGCTAAAAATGAAAATTTTTTGATAAAAACACAATAAAGTTGCACTCGCGCAAAAACTTTTGGTGTAAACACGCAAACCGGGGCATGCACTAACCGAGGTTCCACTGTATAGTTAAATAAAATACTAAAGCAGGGTGTTGTTAAAAATAATTAGCAAGCTTTTATATAGTATGTGATCATTCTTGCCATTTATTTATCTATTGTTTTATTTTACTCGCACTATAGCGGTAAACAAAACACAAAAGAGCACACATTAGGCATGCTACATAGCCAAGAACAATACATACTGTAAACCTGCACCAATGAAAGTTGTATTTTTGTGTAATCTTGTAATATAAACTATGGTATGGCCTTTTGTTGTACTATAATTGGATAAATGATAGTTAGCCATCAATGACAGTGGTTGGCATCCTTGCTGTAATTATTCATTAATACCGAGGTCCAACTATTCCATGATATTTCCTGCACTGTGTTCTCCTCGGTGTCACACGATTGGAAGACAGTGTCCCAGCAGGGAATTGTTCCATGTCTGACTGAGACGGCATGGACGTGGTGGAGGAGAACAGCACTCAGCAGGACGCCGGCACATCTTTTACTTTAATTGGCGCTTGAGAGCCATCTTTATGAATCATTCAGTGCTTTATTTGACAGTAGCTGCTGTCACTTTGCATTTACTGCAAAGCATTGCATTCACAGTGCGCACACACAGAGGGAGGAGGCAAAGCAGACATTTCTGCGTCATTTTAACACTGGTTTGAGTTTGTCTGACACTCTTTAATACCTTTATCCTGACCGGAACACATCAACAGCAGTGCAATTCCAACACCATATACAATGGTGTCAAAAAGTGGTTGCCAAATTCTTTTTTTCTTTTTTTTGTGCATCTTTGTCACACTTAAATGGTTCAGATCATCAAACAAATGTAAATATTAGTCAATAACACAAATGCAGTTTCTAAATGAAACGTTATATTATTAAGGGAGAAAAAAAATATCCGACACTACATGACCCTTGTCCGAGATTAATAGAGATCTGCCAGTCTAGTAACATTTATAAGTCATTTTTTTAAGCTTTGGGACTCTAGCAAACCACAGTGAAAGCCAATATCCACAAATGGGGAAACATTCAACATGGAACCTTTCCAGGATTAGTGACCATTAGTGACCAAAATTACAAAAAAAAAACTAAATTACCCCATTAGCGCCGCAACAACTCATTCAAGAGGTCACAAAAGACCCCACACCAACATCCAAACTGCCTCACTAGCCTCATGCAGTAATGATCAGTGAGCATGACTCCTCCATTAGAAATACACTGGGCAAAGTTCCAAAACCAAAACCACTGCTAAACCAAAATAGCAATTTTGCCAGAAAACATATTGATGATCCCCAAGACCTTTGGGAAAATACTCTGTGGTCTGACGAGACAAAAGTTGAACTTTTTGGAATGTGTGTTACACCTATTACATCTGGTGTAAAAGTAAGGATGCATTCCAGTAAAAGAACACCAATCCAACTCAGGCTGAAACCAAATTGGGTTCTGCAGCAGGACAATGACGAGGACGCACCAGCAAGTCCTCCTCTGAATGGCTGAATAAAAACAAAGTGAAGATTTTGGAGTGGCCAAGTCGAAATCCTGACCCGAATCCTATTGAGATGCTGCGGCATGACCTTAAAAAGGCGCTTCATGCTGGGAAAGCCTCCATTGGGGCTGAATGACAACAATTCTGCAAAGATGCAAGTTATCACAAATGCTTGACTGCAGTTGTGGCTGCTACGGATTGCCCAACCAGATATTAGGTTTAGGGCCACGTAGGTTTGGATAGTTTTTCTTAAGTTTCATTTAAAAACTGCATTTTGTGTTCAGTTGTGTTCTCATTGGCTAATATCTAAATCTGTTTTGATCATCCGAAACATTTAAAAGTGACAAACATGCAAAAAAAAAAGTATGTTGCGTAACCACAACAGTTATAAACAAACAATGAGAAAGTCATTATCCTCTTTATGCTTCAGTATGAGCTGATAATGACAATATTGATGTTGCAGCCGCGTGGCTTCATTTACTCTCTCCGTTCCCCTGGGAAAGGAGGAAGGAGGCGAGGAGGGAGGAGAGGAGGAAGGGAGGAGGGAAGCAGGGATGCAGCACCTGCCAGCTCCTTGCATCACTTCCAGGCAGGCCACAACAAAAGACGTGCTCGGACCAGAGGGAAGCGACATTTAGCAGCGTCATGACAAATACAGGAAGTTGCCACTCTTCGCCTTCAGTATAAAATATAAGTTGAATACATCTGACCCGTACATGCATACAAATATCTTATGGGTGATGGTAAAAATTCTCCAAACACACCGCGGAAGCCTTCATAGCGCAATTGGAGTAATAAGTCACGCACGTGGTAATAATCCTCATACTGCAACAACCAGGGGCCTTTTGTTTTGTTAGGTAAAAACCGGAAGTGGATCGTGACATCTACGCGCGCTTCTTTTGCGCTGCCATGGAGCAGACGCAGCGCGAGGATGCAGACGAGATGAACGTCAAGCCAAAAGAGAGACTGTGGACGGATTGAAAAGGTTGGCCGGTTCGGTCGGCGAGGATTTCAGCAACGTTTGGACTCCTGGGCACATTTTTGGCGCCTCCGCATTTCCAGGTCGGGGAGGGCAGCGCCGCGCAGTCCGCATCCCAGCAAGGTATTGGCGCATAAATGCATGCATCCTTAGCTTCTACACTTTTGTACGTTCAAGTGTGCACAGATGGACAGCATGGCTTGTATGCTGTCACACCCACGTTCGTAGTTCGAACCTCAACCCTGACATCTGTCTTACCTTCATACCTTCTGACTATATATATATATACTGTATATATATGGCCAAATCCCCCAAATATATGGTAAATATATTATATTTACATATTCATGTATTGGTAGTAATCAGACTAGTAAATAATTATATTTGTATTCATCCGGTAAATGTTCTTATATGTTATATTTGCATATGTATTCTATTATATAATAATAATATAAAACATAAAATAAAATGCATATATTTTTGGTAGTAAACAGGCTGCACGGTGGCCTCACACTCAGGAGGTTCAGGGTTCGAAATCTCCGTTGGGCATCTCTGTGTGGAGTTTGCGTGTTCTCCCCGTGCGTGGCTTGTCTCCGGGTACTATGTTTGTATGTCTTTGTTTGTCTATATGTGCCCCGCGATTGACTGGCGACCAGTCCAGGGTGTACCCCGCCACCCGCCCAAAGCCAGCTGGGATAGGCTCCAGCATCCCCCCAACCCTACTGAGGATAAGTGCCGTAGAGAATGAAGAAATGAATTGTTTTTAGTAATGACTTTGGTAGGTAAATATGTCTATATTATATTTATCTATTATTGCTAGAAGAAAAAAAACATGTATTATCTGGTAGAGAGTTATTGTTATTCTATGTGAGCTTAGGGGGGTTAAGATACGTTTATCTCCTCAGCAGGTAATACTAATATTGAGTTTGAACTTTTATAGGAAGCACGAAGCTAGTGCAGCAGAAATGTGATCTCTTCTGGTTCTGGTTAGAGCTCGTGCAGCAGTTTTGGAGCAGCTGGAGGGTTTTTACTAATTTGTCTGAGCAACCTTTTAGCAGGAAGTTGCAATCGTCCAACCCGAAGGTGACAGAAGCTCGGGTTTAACTGGATGTCCACGTCTCTGTCATCTGGTAAATTTATTCATTAGGTTTATAGCACTCATGTATGGTACAGAGATGATGATACATGTAACAGTACTTTTTGCCGGATCGTTCCCCGCCTACCATTCATTCATTCATTAGCGGTGGGCCGCTTATCCTCATTAGGGTCGCGGGGATGCTGGAGCCTATCCCAGCAGACTTTGGGCGAGAGGCGGGGTACACCCTGCCAGTCAATCACAGGGCACATATAGACAAACAAACATTCTCACTCACATTCATACAGATGGACAATTTAGAGTCGCCAATGAACCTAACATGCATGTTTTTGGAATGTGGGAGGAAACCGGAGTACCCGGAGAAAACCCACACACGCACGGGGAGAACATGCAAACTCCACACAGAGATGCCCAACGGAGATTCGAACCCTGAACCTCCTGACTGTGAGGCCAATGTGCTACCCACTCGACCACCATGCGCCTACCAGCGAATGACAAAAACTTGCGCCTAATTGAATTGCCCTTAAAAATTTCTACATTTATCACTTAGCTCTTCGCCCTCCGAACCCTCTAGCTTGACGTTGACGTTCTCCGATTTCGGATCAATATTTGCAATAAGAGAGATTTGTAATTATTATTATAGAATTATTATTATAATTATGATTCAGCTCAAGAAGCCTCCCCTTTTCTCTTCGATTGCCATTGTTCACTCTCAACACAATCCAGGTCTAAATATTCCTCAAACACATAAAAAGTATAAAAAAAAATATAGCTACTCACCACTAATGACTGATAATGTTAGATGATCCATGAGTCACAGTGTAGCCAGTCACTTCACACTACTATGGTGCGTTCAAGTACCACTGAACAAATTTGTAAAATCTCAACACTTGATGGCAAAACATTGAAGAATGCTGGCGTATGCGGAAAAAAAGTATATTTATTTTATATTTCCTGTTTTTGGAGAAAAAAACCCAAAAATAAATGTTTTTTTTTTTAACCAGAAATCTGATGAGCGACTGCTGAATGAAGTTAGAAAGGAAGACGACAAAGACTCTTTGATTCAGAGAGAGACAATTAACCTTTGTTAGAAATCTGCACACAACCCATCAAATAGACTCCATTGATATCTCACGTTCTGAGAGTAAGTGAACACTTCGAGCTTTGTCGTTTTGTCGGCACTCTCATATCTGACCGTTCAGATGAATCGCTACTTGTTTGCGTGAGTGAGACTTCATTTTGACACACGAGAAACAGCGTCGGCATACTGTGACCAAAGATCATCGTGGATGGTATAATACACACGGGGAAGGATACTTAATTCATTAAAAAATATATAGTATAATAAATGTTGGATATACAGTAAAATCCGTATTCATTCATTCATTCATTCAGTACAGCATTAAAAAGATATTTTACGCATTTCACTTGCTGCTCTCCAGCTGGTGCTGCAGTCAAGAATAGAATGCTGGCGTTTCCTCTATAAGGAAGGACAGCAGTGACAAGCACCTTCCAGCTCACGCATGCCCGACCAATTCAGGATGAGGACAGTACTGCAGCGCATCTTGTGTGACATTTCTGTGTATTTTATTGTGGGATTAGTGAGAAAAATGATGTCACTTTTGCATTAAAGACATTACACAGGCTGTGGAAAGTCATGGTTTCATAATCCAACTATCTGTCTATTTGATCTCACTATTTGATGAGAAAATGTACAAATGAGCCATTTTACTTAAGACAATGTTAAAAATGAAATCATCCATAAAATAAATTTATAATACAGTTCAGTGGACACATGTTCATATTATGTTATTATGTTTACTGGCTTGTAGAACATTATTTCCGGTGTGTTTCACTTTTGCGAACCTCCGATTTCAGATCAGCATTTTCAATTAAAATGAGAGTGGTAATGCATCGAATAGCTCCAGCTGCAGTAACCATCCCCTTCTACGGAATCACAGGAGTGCCAAAATAAAAAGGAAATCCATGTGGAACTATAAAGAGAATCAATAATAGAAAATATACAACCTTGGTCATATTCTTTTTCCATTTTGTCATTGCCTTTTCTGTTTTTTCTGTATTTGGCATTGATTTTCCTGTTTTGTCTTGGTCTTTTCCATTTGCTTCTTCTCATTGCGTTCACCGGATGGCTGAAGCTAGCGAGTAAAAGCAAAGACAATAGCCGCTTCTCTCAGCAGCTTCGATGTGGACTCCAGTATGTATGCATGTTGTTGCTTCCTGTCCGTGATATTTTTTCCTGTCACCAGTGATAAGAGCTAAATTTAAACATAGCTACTACTTAGCCACTGGAAGCAGGAGTCGTAAGGATACAGATAAGGCAGGTATGGACTAGTCCTCCTGGCAAAATACAATTAGAATTGTTTTGTCTTTGCTTTTACTTGCTGGCTTGAGCCACCCGGTAAGAATGCAGGGAGAAGAAGCAAATGGAAAAGGCAAAAGCAAAACAGGAAAATCAACGCCATAAGGCAAAGACACAATGGAAAAAGAATATGACTGCATTTGTATATTTTTGCTCTCTTGATTTCCACATGTATTTCCTTTTCATTTTGACACTCCCGTGATTCCAGACCCTTCTCTCTTTAATTGAATTACAAGGCTGCAGGGGAGTGTTAATAACAATGGAAAATCAATTGTTTCAGCTTTGTCTTTCAATATTCATGAGGTTTTTCAGCCTCCTACAAATATATCTCGGTGCAATCGCATCCACTACCATCCACACATACAGTACAGACTGTATATTTCATTCAACCCATCTGTTTTTTCATGCACAGGCCCAACGGGGACACAGCCTGTCTGCAGGTTTTAATGGTTGAGACGATGGAGTGTTTGCTGCCATTACTGACTCTCAGCGCGCTGTTCCTCCAGGCTTTTGGCAAGTTGACTCCCTGCTGCTCTCTCAAACTGTTGTCATCCCACTTTTCTTTGCGCCGTGCATGTGATGCAGTACAGAGTAATCCCTCGTTTAGCGCTTCTAAAGGGTTCCGTCATAAGTGAATTTCTGCCAAGTAGGGTTTCTTATTTATAAATGAAATCAGCTGTTCACAACCTCGTAAATTGGATTTGTAGCTTTATTAGCGCCCTCTGCTCATCCACCTTTACAGACCCATCACCCAATATAGTAGACATAATCGCAGAGAATAAGACACACGGTATAAAACATAAATACATTTTTGTGGTCTGTGCTGTGATTCTTTGTGTGTTCTTTCAGGTGGGGATGTGTGTGTGTCTGGTCATGACAGTGGGCCAGTCTTTGAAGAGCAACCAAACAGCGTCATTTATCCAGAAGGTCTGAGTGAAGGGAAGGTGGTTCTCAGCTGTCAGGCCAGGGCCAGTCCCGCTGCTTCCTACAGGTGTGTTGTACCAGACAGCTGATTGGCTGTAATCTTACCACCTTCTAATCATATCAATATTTGCTGATTGGTTATGTTCTTGCATGTTTGTCACAATTTGAAGATTCAAATCATCAAACAAGTTAAATAAATAGTCAAGGAAACCACAAAAAGCATAATTCACTGTGGTTTATAATGCCCGAGTTCAAGTGGAAAATGGTAATAAAACCATTTTTAAGGGTTTGGGACTCCAGCGAACCACAGTGAGAGCCATTGTTCACAAATTGCGAAAAAATGGAACAGTGGTGAACCTTCCCAGTAGTGGCCAGCCAACCAAAATTGCCCCAAGAACGCAGGAATAACTCATCCAAGAGGTCACAAAAGAGCCCACAACAACATCCAAACTTCAGGACTCACTTGCCTCAGTTAAGGTCAGTGTTCATGACTCCAACATAAGAAAGACACTGGGCAAAAACGACCCGCACGGCAGACTTCCAAGACTAAAACCACTGCTGAACAAAAAAACACAAAGGCTCGTCTTAGTTTTGCCAAATAACATCTTGAGTATTCCCCAAGAACTTAGGGAAAATACTCTGTGGTCTGACGAGACCAAAGTTGAACGTTTTGGAAGGTGTGTGTCCCGTAAAAGGAATGTCGCAGTTCAGAAAAAAGAGCATCATACCACCAGTAAAATATGGTGGTGGTAGTGTGATGGTTTGGGGTTCTTTGGCTGCTTCAGGACCTGGGAGACTTGCTGTGATAGATGGAACCAGGAATTCTGCTGCTTACCAGAAACTTGACAACTCAAATCAATCAACATTGTTTTATTGTTACCTTGTTGTCAGGGATAAGTTAGTGCCAGCCGTTCATTTGCGTGAGCAAAGATTATTTTCAGGACAAATTCTGGAAAAAAACACATTGGAAAAGTATAAGAATTTTTCAAAATTCATAATTAAATAACTCCAGTCAAAAGGGCTCTGTTTAGGATAAAGATCTACCCTTGGTTCTCCCACCCCATCAGTTCAAATGAATTGTATGCAAAAATGAATGCCATTTATGATGGTGAGGCACCATTTTCGGTGTTGTTGGGCTGACCAGTATAATTCGTGTAACACAGAGCTAGTGGGAGGACCACCTATCACTGTGTTCTTCAAGGCATTGTTAGTTACAAGAGTAACACACAAAGACGGCGCCCTCTCTGGTACCCCTTTTCAGTAGACTCCCCAACATATGCGTCTGTCATTGGCTGGTGTTCGGTCTTAGTCAGCTGGGATAGACTTAGTCCTGCTCACGTGCAACCTTGAACAGGATAAGCAGTTGCAAAAATGGTAGTTTTTGGGATGGAGCCATTGAACACAGAACATGAGCAAGGCAGACCTGCTAACCATTGACCTGGAAGTATCATGTATGATGGATGCTGTGTTTCTCTTTGGAATGCAGATGGTTGGTGAATGGTACCGAGGTGCCGTTGGGTTTAGACATACGTTACACTCTAGTCGCTGGCAACCTGGTGATCAGCAGACCAGAATGGAGTCGAGACACAGGTTCTTATCAGTGTCTGGCCATCAACCGCTGTGGAACCATCATCAGCAAAGCAGCTATCCTTAAATTTGGCTGTAAGCAAGTATGAATGTTTTCTGTTCATATGACCACAGTCCCGTGAATCAAGGTTGTCTTTCTTTAATCTAGACCTTCATGACTTTCCTCCGGACAGCAGGAGTCCCCAGACAGCTTATGAAGGCTCTGGAACATTCCTTGCTTGTCAACCACCTCCACATTATCCGGGTATCCCATTCACTATTGGTCATCCTTCAGTGCTTTCCTCCATGATCGAGCTGATCCGGGTTTGTCTCTCTGCAGCTCTGTCCTACCGCTGGCTCCTCAATGAGTTCCCGAACTTCATCAAGAAAGATGATGGTCGCTGGTTTGTGTCCCAGGTAACAGGGAACCTTTATCTAGCCAAAGCAGAGCCCAACGACACGGGAAACTACTTCTGTTTTACCACTATCAACATGGACATCAGCACCAAGAGCACCTTCAGCAAAGCCAACCAGCTGACGGTGCTGCCTGATGGTAAGACACAAGCTCAGCCCTGCTGACACAGCAACTTTTCCTTCGAGATTCATTAGAAAAGGTCACGCAAACTTGTTTTGGATTGCAGTCAATCTCAGGAAAGCACTTTAGGAAAGTACTTTTTGTTGATTGTAGTCCATCTAAAGCAGGAGCGGGCAAAACCTTTTGACTCCAGGGGACGTCTATATTTAGGTGGTCAACTAACGACGTTCTTACGGGGCAACAAAATAACACGTCCACAGCCTAGTTAACATAAATACACTATTAAATCATAATAAGCATCTAAGTGCTAAATAAAAAATGCGTCTTAAACTGTCATTTGCATACAAGTTCCCACAGGGCATGCTGGGTAATCCTGTGGCAAAAACAATATGAACTATGAATGAAAAAACATTGGCTCCTAGGAGTATGTGAACCTCCCTCCTTGTTTACTTCTCCGAAGACCTCGTCATGATTTGTCATGATTTCATGATTTCTATCAAAAATATGTCATTGTGGCATGGTTGCTGTGCGTGCACGTTCATTGGCATGCTCGCATGGTCCTGTGAGTTGGTTACATTGACGTGTTGGGTTTGGAAGGCTTTTTCGTACAAGCTACAGATTGCATCTGACTAGTTCTTGTGCGACTCAAGCGTGCCACAGTAGCACGGCATGTCATGTTGCCTACTACGGTTTAGATGTTTTAATTAGAAAAATCATTTGGAAACGCCCGGTGGGCCGGATTATGATTTTTGGCGGGCCCGATGTGGCCCGCGAGCCGTAATTTGCCCACCCCTGATCCAAAGCGTTATTCACAACAGGTCAGATGGGCTCCTACAGCTTGTGATGTGCTGATTTTCGAGCCGTAGGCCGGCCGAAGACGTTCTTTATCATGTCAAATAAACTCTACAGGCAGTAATGTTTATTCTAAGGTTGCAAGAAAACTTATGCACTTTGTATTTTTCGGTATGTTGCACTTGCAGACTCCTATGTCGGTATTTTTATTCTAGTCCATATAAAAAAAGCACATGTTTTCTTATTTTAGTCAATGTAAGGAACATACTTGTTTTTGATGGTAGTCCATCTCAATAAGGT
Organism: Oostethus manadensis; assembly: GCA_024372805.1. Taxonomy (NCBI): domain Eukaryota; kingdom Metazoa; phylum Chordata; class Actinopteri; order Syngnathiformes; family Syngnathidae; genus Oostethus; species Oostethus manadensis. Next base: position 517,784 of record QODF01000178.1, read on the forward strand.
ACTTCTTTTTGATTTTAGTCAATGTAAGGAGGTCAGCTCCCAGCATCAAAGTTCGCTTCCCTGCTGAGACCTACGTCCTAGCGGGACACACTGCCCAGCTGGAGTGCTTTGCTTATGGAAAGTAAGTGTTTTTTTAAAGAAACCCTTGTCTTATGTTTGTTTTTACAATCAAATGTCAAACAATAGAATGGAAGACACAACGGGAAACTTTTCCAAAATCAAAGTGCACAATAGAGGCACACAAGAATAAGTTTCAAGCAGAAATACAGCATATCCGAATGAAATGCAAATATGTACATAGTTACACTAGGTAATGACAATGAGCATTAGCAGTGTGCATGACAACTTTACATAACTACTATTTATGCGCATGTATATGCCATCCATGCGTTACTAAATACATGTTACCTGTAGTACATGTACAATATGCATTATACAGATGCAAATACCACCTATACATTACTAAATACATTCTATAGTCTATATATGATGTAAATGCCACCGATAATTACTAAATACGTATTATATATATATATTTATACAAATGTTACCTATGCATACTATAGAGTATATAGAAGGGGTGTTAATTATTATGCGCTCTGAATATTACTGAAAAAATACTGTACATAAAGATTGAATTTACTAAAAAAATATACCGTATACACAGTAAATGTCAACTATATACACTATTACTAGATGCAGTACATATTATACACACTTACTTTGTAAATGAGCACCATAATAACAAGTGTACACCAATAAAAAACAGTAATGTAGTGATTATTGACTCTTTCTACTCTTGTAGCCCCGTCCCAAAAGTGCGCTGGCGAAAGGTGGATGGACTCATGCCGTCCAAGGCAGGTTCTAGCGCTGAAGGTCCCACTCTCCTCCTGCCAGACCTCTCCTTTGATGACGAGGGTGTCTACGAGTGTGAAGCCTACAACTCACAGGGCGTTGATGTGCACCAGGGCCGCATTACTGTGCAAGGTATTTTTTGGTCTACTTTGCACGGTTTGTTTTCTTCATTTTTTCACTATATTGTCACCTTTGTGTCTCCAGCTCAGCCAGAGTGGTTGCAGGTGATGAGTGACTCAGAAGTGGAGATCAGTTCAGAGCTTCACTGGAGTTGTGTGGCTGCTGGTAAACCACGACCTTCCATTCGTTGGCTGCGTAACGGCCAGCCTCTCGCTACACAGGTGTGTTGTTTATTTATTTATTCATTTATTTATTTAAAGGGACAATGCATATTAATGAACACTTATGTGTAAATATGCCAGAATTAGCCAAAGGCTACTTTACATCTGTAGTCCCTGGCAGGTGAAGAAGAGAAAACAAACAAACAAACAACACAAAACAAAACACAATGACACTATATACACAGAAAAATAAAACAATAAAAACACGATAAAAACGTACAACAATGCATACACTTTAAAAACAAAGGAATTTAGAATTAATGGTCACAGATCTGGTTCCTCCTAAGCCATTGTTTGAGATTGATTTTAAATGAACTAAATGAACACCCGGGTTTCCATACACAAGTCTTATTTTCGTCTTGAATGTCTTATTTTCTTGTATTATTTCCACTTTATTGGGTAATAGAAGTGCAAAGGTAACTATAGGGCTGCTATTTCATGTCTAGGGGCTCTAATAAGATTAAAAACTGTATTTAAAAGGTGGTAAACAATTTGTTATGCTCTAACTACAAAAATATTCCATTTAGAAATAAGGAATCGTACTTGGCGGAAAATTCACTTATATTTGTTTGGAACCAAATAACTGCGATAAACAGTATAGTGGAACCTCATGTCAAATTTTCCCTTAGGAAACTCTGTAAATCCAATGAATCCATTTCAGACACCCAAAACTTTTAAAAAGAATAATCATAGAAATAATTTTAAGGAATTTAACGTTGATGTAGACTTTCTGAACATCCTGGCGAATTTAAATTCAATAGTGTTTCTGACCTTCTTTTATCAGGACAGAGTACAAGTGAATGGAGCTCGTCTCAAGATCAGCAGCCTGGCCTTGGAAGATTCTGGGATGTACCAATGTGTGGCTGAGAACAAGCACGGAACCATCTACTCTACTGCTGAGCTACGAGTCCAAGGTAGGATAATGTCCAGTACGATGGAACGTAGAAGACCTCTTCGCTTAGACTAACTTCATTTTACACCTTCTCCCTGCTCCAGTTCAGGCTCCAGACTTCCGGTTAAACCCCGTGCGGAAGCTGATCCCCGCAGCCAGAGGGGGGCAAGTGATGATCGAGTGTCGCCCTCGAGCTGCCCCAAAGCCCAGCCTGTTCTGGAGTCGTGGGACAGAGTTGCTCACCAACAGTAGCAGGTTTTTGGCATACATATCTTCTTGACATTAAAAAGGAGCCTTCCAAACACCTTCGTAAGTAGGGATCTCTGATAATATCAGCCAATATTGGCATAGAAATATGTACATAAGCATGAAAAATACAAGCATTCGGAAGACGCAGCCAAAAACACTACACTTTGACATTGTACTATTATACACTAGTCACTAGGTGTCAGTAACGTTACTGTACGTTGAGTGAGACACAAGCACCAGAGTTGAACGCCAGAACAGCACACACATTTATTGCAAGTTTCAATTATGAGGCACACTAATCCCTAATAATTGATGTGGCCGTAACTTATGTGAAGGTGAAACTCGACTCTGAACCACCAACGTCACTTCTTGTCCGCCACACATTCATAACAACACATACAAACATGAGTCTTACTAATGTCTCCAATTATGTCTACTATATTGGGTAATGTGAGTGCACAGGTGACCACAGGGGTGTTATTTCATATCTAGCAAGCTCTAATAATGTTTAGTTGTATTTAGAATGTTGTTAACAGTTTTTTTTTTATCTTAAACTACAAAAAATATTCCCTTCATAAATAAGGAATCCTGAAATTCACTTATCGCAGTTGGGTCTCGAACCATTCAATCTGATTACTGTGTTTTGCACTACTTTAAAATGCAACTGCACTTTACTCTATTTTTATTACATATACAGGGTGATTGAAAAGTAACTCCCTATTTTTAAGTACTTGTCATTGATTTCTGAACTACAATTCTTACAAGAAATGAACATGAGTAGACAGTGTATTGCATGGAGTTTTATTTAAAATTCAATATGGCCATTACCTGATTTCACAAGGAACTCTTGGATGGAAGATATACAGTTTCGTATTCGCCCTTCAAGTTCTTCCAAAGTCTTTGGTTTGGTAGAATAGACTTGCCCATACAACATGGAAGATGCACAAAACATTTGAAAAAAATATCTCAGTATATGAATAAATTGGGAGTATTTTAAAACAGGGTAGTGTACTTTTCAATCACCCTGTATAATTGAGAAATGTAAGTTGAAAAATGTCCATATTTCGGGTCACCGCTTGCCATTAAGCCAGTTGAGGGTCACTTTGCTAAGTTACCTAAAGGTAGGTTCCAGCAAATGTACAAACTTAAAAGAGTTTTAGACATACTGTACCCTGTCCGGACCTTGCGTTTGCGCAGGGTCACCGTGACTCCAGACGGGATCTTGTGGATCACCAATATCAGCAGGGCAGATGAAGGCAAATACACATGCTTTGCTGAGAACTACCTGGGCAAAGCAAACAGCACGGGACACCTGTCTGTCAGAGGTATAACATAGAATAATGATTTTGTGACAGGTGATATTACTCAGTATGTGCTCACTATGTTGCCAAAACAGATGCCACCAAAATCACACTGGCTCCCTCCAACGCCGACATCAATCAGGGCGACAATGTAACACTGCAGTGTCACGCCTCCCATGATCCTACCATGGATCTGACCTTCACCTGGGCTCTCAACGGGGCTCTGCTGGACCTGGAAGACTCGACTGGGCCCTACCGTCGAGTGGAGGGTGTGAGTGTGTGGCTGATAGCTAGAGTGTGCATCACTCAGCATTATTTTTTAACCTAATCAATGACAATGTCAACTCTGCATTCAGTCCACTCTTAAAACATCCATCCATCCCCACCTGTTTTCTATAGTGCTTGTCCTCATTAGAGTGGCGGGGAACACCCTGGACTGGTCGCCAGCCAATCTCAGGGCACATATAATATATGCAAATAGATGGGCAAAGGACGGACGGAACCAGCAGGAAGACAATGAGGAGACAGAACAGGCGGAGACAAACTCTGCGATGACCTTGTTCATGAATTAAATTTCTGAGCAATGAGGAATTGGGTGCGGCTGATACCAGGGTGGTAAGCAATCCTGGAGGATACCCCACTGGAGTACATCACATGATGTTTCCACTGGGAGTTTCTGGAAGCTCTGGCAAACCTTCTCTCCACCTCCCATACCTCACAGGTTCTATAGCTTCTGGAAATGGATTGTCAGCCTACAGTCCGTAGATTCCAGGAGGCATAAGAAGGCAGGGGGAGTCCACCTGTCTCCCCTGAGCCGACACATGCAGCCGGCGGCCCCCAGTCCCTAGACGCAGCAGGTGGAGACACATGCAGATCTCCAGAAAATGATTGTGTGAGTGATGAGGTGTCTATTGTGCAGTTAAGAAAAGGGGTTGGCTAGTACGTGATCCCAGCCATTTGGAAGCAGCTGGGTCACATGCCCAGGTACCCCTACTCTCAGTGTCAGCGGAACGGCGGCAGTGGCAATGTGGACCAAGCTCTAGCACCAATCACACAAGGAGTGAACTGCCTGTTGCTTCGATACAGCGACAGGATTTCTCAAGCGACTTGGTTGAATGCCTTCTCCAAGTCTGCTAAACACATGTAGCCTGGTTGGTTGGGCAAACTCCCATGCACCCTCAAGGACCCTGCCAAGAGTATAGAGCTGGTCCACAGTTCCACGACCAGGATAAAAACCACACTGCTCCTCCTGAATCTGAGGTTCAACTTTTCGGTCCACCCTCCTCTCCTCTCCGGTACCCCCGATTAGACCGTACCAGGAAGGCTGATGAGTGTAGTAAATCCCACGATAGTTGGAACACACCTTCCAGTCACTCTTCTTAAAAGAGGGAACCACAACCCTGGTCTGCCAATCCATATGCACCGCCCCCAGTGTCCATGGAATGTTGCAGTGTTGTGTCAACCAAGACGGAGAATCCCCAGGCAGTAGTTCCTCAATGGAAGATGTGTCCGTGGGATTGAGGTCTTTAAAGTGTTCTTTCCATTGGTTCACAACATCTCAGGCCAAGGACCGCAGCACACCATCCCCACCATACACGGTGTTGGACCATGCACTACTTGCCCCTCTTTAAATTGCCGATCGTTGTCCAGAATCTCTTCAAAGCTGCCAGCCATTGTCCGTGGCTTTTGCGTCGCCGACCTCCAATGTTTGCAAGCCACTTTTGCTGTCGGTACCTGTCAACTGCTTACGGAGTCCCATGGGCCAAAAAGAACCGACTCATTCTTCATCTTGACAGCATACCTTCTGAAGAATGAAATCCACCAACAGGTTCTGGAATTACTGCCATGACACCCACGACCATCTTATGGCCACAGCTCCAATTGGCCGTTTCCGAAACAGGGGGAGTTATGTTATATTTAAGTTGGCACAGAGATACTGGTCATAGTTAACTAAAAAGCTTATTTCATGTTTCTTATATTTACAGCATAACCAAACAAAGCCATTGCTGTATTTGTTTCTTGCACGGGTACTGAACGATACAAGGGAATTTGCCCAACCGGTCCACATGTCCTTCTTGGACTTGGAATACGCCGGATTGTGACATGTTCCAGCCCCGGATCAGACCCAGGACACACTGGAGTGATTGTCTCACAGCTGGCCGGTGGAGCTGAAAGAGGTGGCTGGGGACCAGAAACTCCTGACCACCATGACCCGGACGTGGATAAGCAGAAGAAAACGGATGGATGGATTATTGATTGATTAATGATTGTCGATCGATAACTTTAATTTTTACTATACATTTTGTATGACTTATGAAATGTTTGCCTTTTGGATTTCTTTGCCTTTTAGAAAGAAAACATTGGAGACCTGTTCATTGTGAATGCCCAGCTGAGTCAGGCAGGTACTTACACCTGTAGCGCTCAGACTGTGGTGGACGGGGCTTCAGTTGTAGCCAAACTAGTAGTACGAGGTAAGCTTCTAAGAGAAAATGGACAATAAATGACAAACAAATGAGTCAATTCCGTGATTGATTTATGTACAGTCAAGGTCCAAGTAGCTGCACATGAGTTGGAAAAGGGGAAAACTGGTAAAAGGACCTGAGCTCTCATTTGAACCCGTGTGATATTACATATGAAGTATTCCTTTGTATATTTTTAGGGAATTGGACATATTTTTTATTCTCAAGCATAAAAAATGGCTAATTGGAGTAAAATACAAAAATAAGGCATGCAGACGACCCTTTCAAAGGTGCTGATATGTACTATTTTACACTGGGCATTATGTGTCAGTCATGTGACTGTAATGTTGCGTGAGACACAAGCAACATTTTGCAGGTTTAAATGATCTCACAACATGCACAATAATGCTTAACACAACTCTTAACTCAGAACCAACGTTATCACTTCCTGTCTGCCCCCCCACTTGGCTCCCCTAGCACCAGAACACATTTACTGCAACGCACATGAGCCTTAAATGTATTATTTTCTCTTGTTATGTCTACTATATTGGTTAACAGGAGTGTAAAGGTGACTGTAGTATTGTTAGTCCATGTCTAGAGGGCTCTAAAAAAAAAAATGTATTTAGAAGAAACTCACTTATCACTGTCGAGTCTGGAACTAATTACCCGTGATAGATGAGGAATCAAATCAGCAGGCTATAAGTCACTATTGGTCTTAATGTATATATTTACATTGGTCTATCAATGTATATACATATTGTACTGTATACATTAGGCCTAAAGATACAATTTATGAAATGCTCTATATGTCCAGAACCTCATTATTACTGTTATACCGATACCAAGCGATCCCAAAATTAGCAGCATCGCTTCCCACAAACTGTCATGTAATGTTGCTGTGATGTCACTGGATTCATTACACAAATTAACACTGTGTTAAACACGGCAAATACTGCAAAATATACAATGCAAGCTATACAAACAAACAAGCTCAACAAAATAGTCATTACCTACTATTAGGCATAATTTAGCCAAAGACAAGATTAGATATACTGACTATAGACTGTTACTTTGTGGACCTTGAAGTATATTTTCTGTTGGGACCCCCAGCCCCCCCAGGACCTCCTGGAGGCTTACTGGTAAGGAACGTTGCAGAGACGTCAGTGGAACTGAAGTGGAGTCGAGGTTATGACAACCACAGTCCCATCGGCAATTACGTGATCTTGGGCCGATCGTCTCTGTCATCACAGTGGAAGCAGATGAGGACTGGTGTGTGCAGTCATCCCCACTCAATCAATGATGTGATTTTGGTACTTATTATTATGATGATTATGATTTGAATGCAGAGCCGGTGAATATAGAGGGAAATGCAGAGTCTGCTGTTGTGATGGGCTTGTTACCTTGGATGGATTATCAATTCCAGGTCATCGCCAGCAACATCCTGGGCAGCGGCGAGCCAAGCATGCCGTCACACACCATCCGCACAAAACAATCACGTAAGGACACACACACACACACACACAGAGAGAGCAGCCCAAAATGCTTAAGGTGATTTTTGTGTCGTCAGCATATGTCAAATGTTTATTCATAAGTATTGTCTCTTTATAAATAACTGAAATCTAAGTCTAAAATGTAGCTTAACACTTCTCCATGCAATGATATAACAACTCTGAACCTCAGATCAATATCATACAAAGGTATAGTCCATATACAGTTTTCCCTCTTGCCATTTGGCATTATTGAATTTCACGCCGTAAGTTTTTCAAAATAAACTAATCAATTATTGCTGTCTCCTGATGGAATACAGCTTAATAGTAGAAAAAAAGCAAATGTTATATATTGTTCGCCTAAATAAAGCATTTTCAAGCATAAGAATGTCTAAATGAAGTAAAATACAAAAGTAAAGCATTCAGAAGATGCATTCAAACACACCGGGATGATACTGCAGGTACTGGTCACTTGGTGTCAGCAATGTTACATTGATGTAGCCACCGCAGGAAGTACGTCAGCTAGAAAAAAAGCAATGAACTCCCACAATGTTTACATGTGAGTCTATGTTATGTCTTCTTTATGTCTAATATGACTTATTTTCTATTATATTGGGTAATAGGAGTGCAGAGGTGACTATATGGGAGTTATTTTATGTGTAGAGGGCTTGTTATTATTAATAATATGGTCAAAAAATACGTACAATTTTCTTAAATATGTTTTTTGACTGACCCTGCTGACGATAAGCGGTATAGAAAATGGATTGATGGATGGATGTTTTTTAAAAAAACAAAAAAAACATTGGTCAAGGCAAGGGATAACTGTAGATCATGTTTTTACAACAGTATTTATGTTGTACATCATGTTTGATTATAGAGTATAGTAAAATGTATTACACATTGTATTGTATGTAAAATGTATAGTACTATATATAGTATTTATACAGTGTATATCATGTTTTTATACGCTTGGTCCTCAGCTCCCACAGTGGCTCCTAGTGGACTCGGAGGAGGAGGAGGAGATGGAAATGAGCTCATCATTACGTGGACAGTAAGTAGCAATAAGTCACACTAGAAAAATAAAGTAAACAGCAAAAAAAAAGATGTACAACCAGATAAAGCAATTTCAGTAGGAATTATACAGTATGTGATTGCTGAAGTGCTGAAGCTGAACCTAAATGTAGAATGAATGTTAAAATATCCTAAAAATCCATTCACCACCCGAGGATCGAACCAGCAACCATCAGTTTGTGAGACCGCCACTCTACAACCTGAGACAGCAGGTTAATACTTGTCATGTTAAATGGAAAATTAATTTCCACCAATAGAGGGTGACCTTGATATTATCCAGCCATTTCCAATGGAAAAAAATGTAACAGAAAAACATTGAGTTATAAAAAACGTTAATTATTTTGTAAATATTATTTTAAATTAAAACAAATGTTAATGTCCTAAGTTAGTGGACAAAAAAACTGAAAGTTTGTTGAAATACAGTATATAAATATATATATATGTTAAAAGATTAAGGACCAAGGATCGAACCAGCAATGATAGGGGTGGCAGGCCAATCTATCACTTGAGTCCTGTCACGCTGTAGAACATGTGTAACCTTACAGAAATTGACATTATAAAATAATTTTCCACAAGTAAGGGAAAGAAAATAGGAAATTACAGTAATGTGGGAATTTTTATTAAAGTCCTGAAAGTCATCATGTCCCAAATGAGCTGAATATTTTGACGTTGGCTTGGTTTGAGTCAGTTGAGAAATGAGGCAGGAGTTAGCTGACAAAAAACAAGAACAAGGTGCTAATCTAAGATCATTTATTTGACATTGACATGGACACGATAACATCTTCTGGCCAACCTTTCAGCCCATGGCCAGAGAATACCAGAATGGTGATGGCTTTGGCTACATCCTGGAGTTCAAGAAGAAAGACACGTCATCATGGACAGTGGTGCGCATTCCCTTGGTGGAATCATCCCGATACGTGTACTACAACGACTCCCTCTCGCCGTACACGCCCTTTGAGGTGAAGATTAAAGCTTTTAACCGCAGGGGGGAAGGACCATTCAGCCAGATTGCTGTTGTCCACTCTGCTGAGGAAGGTTAGTTGACCTCCAATGCTTCATCCTTCCAAATACTGTACTGTATATGTAGCTTGAGGTGAGACAGATTTTGATTTCAGTAAAGCAGGTGGTGAGAGAATGTTTGGTTTACTAGAGAGGTTTAGTGGTTGTATTTATGGAAGATATTGCCAAAAAAAGAAGGTAGCTGATGAAAAGGAGAGGCTCTAGGATAGAGCCTTGAGGCATGCCTGATGTAGCAGGGGAGGACTGCGATCTGTGGGACTTGAGCTGAATGAACTGTGACCTGAGAGATAAGAATCAGGTCTGAGATGTAGCGGGGGTCCGGCAGCTGGAAGGTGGAGAGAGATGGAGAAGTTGAACGTAAGGCCTGGTGAATGTTTTCTTTTTCCCAAATGAAGAACTGCAACAGGGAAGTGGAGCTGTAACATGAGTAGGGGGAAGTGGGATTGGTGGGGGTTTGGTTAGGGATTCAGGAAGCTGAAGAATTTTGTCGAAAAGTGAAAACAGAATTTGGTTATTTCCTGTGTTGGAACAGATTTGTCCAGAAAATACAGATTTGGCTTGAGCAATGGAAACCTATTTGTCGCCCTTTGGCTTGACAGATGTAAACAAACCCGGGAGAAGTATTGTGAAAAGTCATTAAGAAGTTGGTACCATTCAGTCAGACAAAAGAAGCCAAACTTGCGGTCAGTAAGGAGGTCCTGGATAAGATGTACTTTGGTCGTGAGTGAGCGAATGTTAAGCAGCCAGAAGTTGACAGGTGTGTTGTCTTGGTAGTAGCTAGCGTTAGATGTAAGATGTTCAGTTGTTCACTCATTTGTCATTTGTAATTATTATTGTACAATTTTCCGCATGTAAAACTATAATTATTGTCTAAAAAAGGTGTTTTGTGTTAAACGAGTGTTTGGAGCGGATTAATTGAATTTACATTATTTTCTATGGGAAAACTTGCCTTGGTTAGAGTCTGTTTTGGTTTGTGTCGGATCTTCTGGAAGGGATGATGCTAACCAAGGTACCAGTGTGCTTTCAACCAGGGAATGGGGGGAAGTCATTGCCATCTCCTCTCTATGATGTCATCAACAGTTGACTTTGTGGTTCTTAGCCAAATAACACAGTTACATCACAGGTCTCAAAAATTGTTTTTTTTAATTGGAATTATCTGTCATAGGAAAAATGGATTTGGTTAGACTTCTTGAACTGAGTCATGACGCTAACCAAGGTTCCACAGTAGTTTGAATGACGTGACTATTATCCTCTCTGTATGTTGGTGTTTAATGTTCTTTCTTTTAACTCTCACAGAACCAACAGTTGGACCTTTGAGCATCAACGTCACCGCACTAACAGCCTTTGATATCCTGGTGTCATGGGAGCCAGTCCAGCAGCCCAATACTAACGGCATCCTTAGAGGATACGAGGTGACGTCAAAACATGAACAATGTCAAAGATGAGTTGCGTGAATAGTTTGTTTTTCCGAACAAAACTTTGACCTGTTGTACGTCCATCCTGGGTACATTTAGATCCGATATTGGCGCCAGCATGAACGGGAGGCGGCGGCAGACCGCGTTCGTACAGCAGGACTTGAAACAACAGCTCGGGTGTCTGGACTTCGGCCTAGCACGCGATACCATGTTGCAGTTGTGGCTTATAACAGCGCAGGCACGGGCCCGCCCTCGCCACGCTCCGTTGTCACTACCAGGAAACCACGTATGGATGCGCCACGCACGCATGCACAGAGCAACATCATCTTTTTTTTAAAATAGGAACACTAATGAAAATAGCAAACAACAACAACAATAAATGTGAATTCCCCTTGGAGATTAATAAAGTATCTATCTATCTAGCCTAGCTTGTTAGCATAGCTAGCTAGCCAGCTAGTTAGCTAGCTCTAGCTAGTTAATAAAGGACATGAACTACCATAAAAGATGTTAAAACACGTTAAAGACAGAAGATAGTAAAGACAGTAAAACAATTGAAACACAGTAAAAAAAAAAAAAGTTAAATAAGGTTTATTATGACATTTTTTTAGAGCTGCTGGAAATGTGAATTTCTCTTGGAGATTAATAAAGCATCTATCTATCTATCTATCTATCTATCTATCTATCTATCTATCTATCTATCTATCTATCTATCTATCTAGCTAGCTAGCTAGCTATCTAGCTAGCTATCTATCTATCTATCTATCTAGCTAGCTAGCTAGCTATCTAGCTAGCTATCTATCTAGCCTAGCTTGTTAGCATAGCTAGCTAGCCAGCTAGCTCTAGCTAGTTAATAAAGCACATAAACTTCCATAAAAGATGTTAAAAGATGTTAAAGACAGAAGATAGGAAAGACAGTAAAACAATTGAAACACAGTAAAAAAATGTTAAATAAGGTTTATTATGACATTTTTTGTGTGAATGTGAATTTTTCTTGGAGATTAATACAGTATCTATCTATCTAGCATAGCTAGTTAGTATAGCTAGCTAGCCAGCTAGTTAGCTAGCTCTAGCTAGTTAAAAAAGACGTAAACTACCATAAAAGATGTTAAAAGACGTTAAAGACAGACAATAGAAAAGACAGTAAAACCATTGAATCCCAGTAAACAACATTAAAGACTGTAAAAATACAAATTCTGGTGCTACTTGGACACATCGAAGAACCCGAAGTCGTGAGGTGTTTTGGGGTCTTCCATCTTAGCCGGCACAGGACAGGAGCTGCAATTTAAGGGTGTTTTCCTTTGCTTATGAAGAAGTAATTCCGTGAGTAATTTATTACTTTTATGGGAAAGTAACTAGTAAATTACAAGAGTATTTAAACAGTATGTGATAGTACATACTGTATTGTTTGTTGATGGCGTCATGTTGATGTTGACACGATAAGCCAATTAGCTATCTATCCACATTCAAATGTTCAACTAAGTCAGATCTAGAGGATAGAAATATAACGTATATATATTTTTTTCAGCTCCTAATCGCCCTCCTGGAAATGTGTCGTGGAGGGCGGATAGTCGGTGGGTAATGGTGAGCTGGGACCACGTGAAGGCCTTGCACAATGAGTCCGCTATCCTGGGATACAAGGTGACTTGTCGAGGACGCTTGGATTTGTACACTTTTCTCGTGTTGTTGCAAAGCTAGAAGGTCCATTGGAGTCTCCAATGACTGCACTGACTTGAATAAATATTGCATGAAACACGACACCAGAAACCTTTGAGCTTTGGAGAACATATTTGTGCTTTTATGTACACCAGTTCTTAATCAACGACTCTCCTGGTTGTAACAATAAATCTCTCTATCGATAAAAGTACTTTGATCGTTATTAATTGCCCTCATTTAGATTTCATTTCAGTGAGCCATTAAAAAAGAACATCAGACGATAGCAAAGTTCATATTATTCAGTAACTATTAGACACTTCAAGTTCAACCACAACAACAAAAAGGTTTTTGGAGACATTTTTAAAGTGACCTTATAAGTACCACGTTGTATGTGTTTACCTTAAATGATGTCATTAAACAATGGCTAATACAGTAATCCTTTGCTACTTTGCACTTTGAATTTTGCGGCTTCACTTTACCACGTATTTTTCAAAAATGTATTAATTTACGCATCCTGCAGTTTTGTGGTTGAATACGGCCTATCGTCCGTCAAAAGTAAGCATATATAAGCAAACGTAACCATATTTCTTGCATAAATTAAGCATTTTCGATCATAAAAATGGGCTAGATGAATAAAATACAAATAGAAGGCATTCAAAAGGCACATTCAAAGATGTTGTGATGATATGTAGTATTCTGCAAAGGTTGTTAGGTGTCAGTAATGTGACTGTAATGTTGAGTGAGACACACAAGCACCAAACTTGATTGCCAGAACAACAGGCTTTTTTGCAGGTTTGAACGACCTCAAAATAATCTCTAACGAGGGCCCACGCCAAGCTAAAACGCAACTCTGAACCCCAGAAGTCACTTCCTGTCCACTAGCACTGGAACATGTCAGCAACACACACGAGCACGGGTCTTATTTCTGTCACGTATGTCGTCTTCCCTGTTCTTATGTCTACTATATTGGGTCATAGGAGTGTAAATTTGACTACAGGGGTGTAATTTCATGTCTAGAGGGCTCTAATGATGTTAAAAAGCATATTTAGAAGGTTTTCTATGCTGTAATTACAAAATTACTTCTCTACTTTCTGCTCGGAAATATGCATATTGCGCACTTTGATAAACGAGGGATTACTGTACAAGTATTTTCCTTGTGTATGTGCCCAAACCTATCCATTCAACTAACAAAAAGTCTTTGATAAGCGTCCCCGCAGTTATATAACCTAAAGTAACTTTGAATACAAGTACGTGCAAAAAAATAACACAACTCAGCAGGATAGGATTGTGTGGTACTTCAAGGGTGCCGCACACACACTTACACACACACACACACACACACCTCATACATTAGCGGCCCTTGCAACAACAGACGCATTCATTTTATTATTACACGGCATTCCAATAGATTAAGCAAATAGGATTTTAGTGTCATAAAGATAGAAGTTCATGGATGGGATTGTGTCTCAGGGCTCTTGGGATTGCTGATTAGACCTGTGACAAATATTTGGGTAATCGTTGTGAAGGCCGTGTAAAGGTATTGAAGTTGTTATTGTCAATGTTTTCATGATGACAGGTTCTGTACAAGCATGAAGGTCAGACAGTTCTCAAGGTCGTGGACAAGGCCAAGACGTCAGTGAAACTACCGCTGCCCAAAGACCAAGGATACGTGGTGATGGAAGTCCGTTCCTGGGGTGAGGGCGGCGACGGACCTGCACGTGAGATTATTGTCTCGCGTGACTCAGGTGAGATACTAACATCCGTTGGAAAAGTACTACAGTCGCCCCTCGCAACATCACCATTCTTTTTTTCTAAATTCATTCCTTAATACACAATTGCTGTTTTGTGGTTGACATGTCATAGTGAAAAAAGCTTTGTCCTTTTTCCCCAGTTTGCTTGAAACACTTTAAGCTTGCAACAAATGCATTGGAGGCTAACTAGCTCAGTAGCTTTTATATGCCAAGAGCCTCATGTGCCTGCAGGGTCAGAGTTGCGCAGTATGGTGTAAACAAAGAATCATAGCAGTCTGAATGAAACTATAGGGGTGTAATTTCATGGGTAGAGGGATCTAATCATGCTAAAAAAACATATTTAGAAATTCATAAACATCATGCTCTAACTACGTAAATATTCCATTCATTAATATTGAATCCTACTTTATAGAAATTGCAGGCGGGTCTGGAACCAATTAACAGAACTGCACACTACATAAATAATTACTAGGCATCCCAAGCCATGTTTAAACATATATTTGCCGTGTCATAAAAACATTCATATTTGAAAAAAAATCATGATCTCTAAACAGAATTGTATGACAACATACAATTGAATGTATTGAATGTTAATATTTTAGATTATCATACTAAAAATAAACCCCACAAAAGTTGATGCAGTAGAGTTAGGAATTGTTGAGCATCTGGAATTTTCTTATTCAGGTTTTGTATTTATTTACCATACATCCATCTATTTTCTTCCGTTTATCCGAGATCGGGACGCGGAGGCAGCAGCCTAAGCAGGGAAGCCCAGACCTCCCTCCCGACAGATCCCGAGGCGTTCCAAGGCCAGCTGAGAGACATAGTCTCTCCAACATGTCCAGGGTCTTCCCCGAGGCCTCCTACCGGTCGGACGTGCCCTGAACACCTCCCCAGGGAGGCGTCCGGGGGGCGTCCTAACCACCGCATCTGGCTCCTCTCAATGCACAAACGCACACCTTTAAACTATCCGTCACTACCCAAAGCTCATTACCATATTTGTTTATTTACAGTATGTATTAATGCTGTCTTATGCAGCATATGGAATATTGTGTATTCTATTTATTTATGTATTAACGGTCTGTGATGTCTTTGCAGGTACCAGCATGATGGTGCAGAACCAGGCCACGGTGTGTCGTCATCCAATACATCTTCTCACTGGCTCCCTTCTTCTCACTCTGGTTTTTCTGTCAGGACTGTGAGTGCAGCCTTTTGGACTTTTTTCTTTTCTGAATTAGAAGATCTCTGGTGTTCAACCTGTTTGGCTTTTGGCAGCCGGGGACGTTTTAACCCTGCAGGAGGTACATTTTTCATATTTGTATTATACAAGGTCAAATGTTGTTTTTTTTAATGGGCAAATGCAAGAGTCAATGAATGTTAATGTTCTATGTGGGACATGAGGTGTGACCTGCTATACTTTCATCTACAGTATTCACAGCATACAAGTATTTGGACAAGAAAAAAGCTTTTGTGGGTGAAAGTGTCAATAAACAAGTAAAACAAGATGTGATATTCATCTTTCATTCATAAACATATGCCATGGATGATTGCACTGTGGTTTTCGTCTTTAATTTGTTCCCAAACATCAAACAAAACCTGACAGGAAATAATGTCAATCCGCTTAATCCATCCCAGACATCCAACAATTAAGAACATCTCAGACAGCAAATGTATTAGACCAAAATTCAAACAGGTCCTCAAGCTAAGGTCCAGTTCGCTCCAAAACATTTTGTTCCGCATTTTGGGCACCGCTCGGTTAGGACTGAGACCTACGGAGCTACAGGTGAGCTACAGGATCAGGATTGTTCATATTGTGCTCTGCTTTGTCTCGGTTTCACTTCTTGTTATGAGTGCATAGAACTGCTTTTGTGCTTGGTGGTCGCCAGGGCGAGGACGGGTCTAAGTTCTCCATCAAAATGTTAAAACCAGCTGAAAAATTCTGAGAAATTCCATTTTGCACTGTTTGCTCTTAAGTTCTACATCAAAATACTCCATTCCTAAATGGAGTATGTGCCATATTTGTCAATACGTCCAATCTATTGTGGAATCAATAACATCAAACGCAGTGGAACCTTGGGTAGGGTTTCAGAAGGTCCGACTCATTGAAGATGTGATTTTTGCCAAAGACATGATGTCCATCTTCCTGTTTTGCTATGAGTTTGTGTTTCTCACGTCAAGCAAGATGTATTTATTCTCTGCTGAATGAATTTGTCTGCCAAGATGGCGGAAGTATCAAAACTTTTCCTGGAGAAGAAGATATGTACTTCATATACTGATAAAAGGTATAGACACAAATGTTTTTCAGTCATTAAACGGGAATAATATGAAAAAAATTTGAAAACATTGTTTTAACCAACTCTCTACTTGTTTTGGTTGAGCAACATGGGAAAAAAAAAAAATTCAAAGGACTCAGTGCCTCGCCAGCCAAAAACGTGGCCACTCTTGTCGTTATCCGCTATGAAAAAACAAGTATCTGAATAAAACATGCATTATCCCTGACTTGTCGGAAAAGTCCTGATGACAATATAAAAGGGTTTTATGCTGATATCGCGGGCGTGTCACCAGATGAGAACAATATATCCTTGTCATTGTATTCCTGTCAGCATCTATCAACGCTTGAGTAAAACTTTGTCACATTTACGACAGCAGAAAGATTATGTTTCCTGTGGGGTACACTTTGAGTGCTGAATTATTGTGATGATTATGATTATATGTAATGTACATAGGTACATATGTCGTAGCTTCACAAGTGGACTTTATTAGATGGCTAACATAAAACAGTACATTAATGTAGTCATATTTTAAAAAACAAGCACTATGTTTACACCAGTCCAAGATGCAATATACCAGTGGTGTCCAAAGTACGGCCCAAGGACTATTTGTGGGGCATTTTTTTTATTGACCTACGGCGTATAGAAAAAATATAGAATTAAACAAGAAAACCTAAAAAGAAAACAACAAAGAAAGTTAAAGTCCTAATTTTAAGCGAAATATGTCCTAATGTTATGAGGAAAAATGGTGTCATTTTAATATCTTAAATTACAAAAAAAGTTACAAATTGTAAATTATGAGAAACAAACAAAAGAAAAAAAAAGCTAGATTTTTTTTTTTTATAAGGTTACCAAAATAAGCGAGAGCGTTATCAGAATAAAGTCAAACTATTAAGCGAAAGAAAGTCATATTACATAAAGAACATTTACTTCTTTTATTTGGAAAAATGAAAAAAGAATAAAAACAGAAATGGAAAAAACATCTGTCATTTCATGAGAATAATTTCTCAAGAAAGAAGTTGTATTTTAAGGAGTAGTTTTATAAAAATAAACTCATATTATGTGGGAAAATAATATCATTGTAGTAGCGTAGAGCTGGAAAATAAAAAAAAAAAGTAGTAATATTATGAGAAACGAACAAAACAAAATAAAGTATTATTTGGAAAACTACTTTGGGGAAAATGTATAATATTATGGGAATAATGTTTATATTCTTTGACAAAAAGGACATTTACACAGAATATTTCAGACAACTTGGTGACAAGTTATGTTCTTTGGTGTTGTTTTGACACTGTGCCTCAGACAAAGGACTAAATGTGTATTACTGAGGGTGCTTTGATCATCAACATTCCCGACAATCTTTCCTCACCCCAATCCGGGGAAAACACAAGCACTGACGCGGATGTAAAAATAAACAAAAAGTCAAAAACCCAAAAGACGTTTGGCCGTGGAAGAGTGTCAATGGGTTGGTATGTAAATCCAGCATACCCCCGCGATCCTAATGTACAATGTTTTCATAAATAACAACAACACAATATCAGTGAATGTTATTATTGTGCTATTGTGGTGAATATTTGTCTTTCTTGGTTTCCTCGGCGTGACGCCACAGCCATATTTTATAGTTATATTTTATTAAGTGAGTACTTTTTATTATTGCTTTTTTCAGGTTATTTTTCTTACCTTCAAAGACAGCGAGATCAAGGCAGACACCTCCTTCCTGTTTTGCCATGAGTTAATTCTTGAGTTCAATTAAATTCAATAGTGTTTTCACCTTCTTTTTTCTTTCACCTACTGGTAACTTGTTTGTCACTTTTTTTTCCTCCCCAAAACAAAACAAAACAAAGCATTGTCATTATTGTTGTAATTATTGATGCCAATAATAGCTCCCTGATTGATGGATGAAGCGCCCGCAGTGCATGCAAATGAAAGATCCAATATCAAAGTGCAATGAGAAGAATGAACGACGGCTAACGCTGCATAGCTTACATAACTTACATCACATTTATCAATACACCATGGTTAGTTTCTTAACAATGACTTTGTTGACCTTCCGTCAGTGAGGCGATATTAAATCAATAAGACGCCTACGCCTTCTTTATCAGCTGAACTTTGCCACCGTCTACCCGCCATTCGGGAGAAAAGTATAAATGGGGCCCAAGTGGTGTGCGTGTGCACTGGTGCCTGCGCTCCTCTCAATACCAGGTAAAGAAATCAGCTTCTTTTCCATGCAAAATTACATTTTACTACTATATCGTTATTAATTGTCAATGTCATCCATGTTTGAAGTACTTTTCCATCATTGCAGTAGTTTCACCGCTCCAGCAGGTTTTTCAGAAACAGCACGATGGCCAAACTGCTCGCAGGTAAACATCGATTTTTATATTTACACATGCGAGTCACACAGTATATCTATCGGTGTGGATAAATGTTGCATCTGCTGAATGTTTTCATTTGACACCATTCAATTTCCCGTCACAGTTTTTGCAAAATGTGCGCAATCAATGCTTGAGTTGAAAATGTTATTATTATACTGCAGTATGTGTAAAAAAAAAAAATGTCGTGTGTCCATACAGGTGTGGGTGTACTTCTAATGCTGCACATCGGTAAGGCATTGCTCTCACGGCTGCTTCCTGTTTGCTTCCTGGTGCTTTCCTTGCAGCTTTTAGGAAGAAAAATAACATTTTTAGTCCATCATGCAGCAAACACTTGTTTTGCATTAGATTGTCATTGCACTGTACTATTATATGATAATCTTTCATTCACTACACGCATATCATACAGATATGCTTCGGATCGGTGTATACGGTATTTGAGGCAAACGGTGGTGACACCACGTACTGGCTGGTTTTCGGACCCTCACGAACCGACCGCAGTTCAGTTTAACTGCACATTTTGGAATGGCCTTTTATTGTGGCCACCCCTGGGCACACCTGTCCAATAAGGCAAATGATGAATGCTCACTAAGACAAATTTACACCGATATATTTGAGAGAGGTAGTCCTTTTGTCTACACACAATATATATTACAAACCCAAATATATTATATTATATTAATATATGTGCATATAAAGAATATTACAGACATATTAGGCACATATTTCTATTACACACGTACAGATTATACTTACTGTATATCAAGCACATACAGTATTATACATATGGAAGTTCTACACACCTTATTGAAATTACATCCAAATTTAGAGATTAAACAGATATTGTAGATATTGTAGACATTATACATTTTGTATACAGACTTTTTACAGATATTTCACAAAAATCATACAGATATTACAGCCATTATGCTGATATTGTTGACATTATACGCATGATATAGAGATGAAAACTGATATTATGGCGATTACACAGATATTTTAGAGATAATACATATACAAGTAATCACCACAAGTAAGACGTGAATACTGTAAAGCTCGAGCAGTGTCACAGTAATGATGGGTCGTTCTTGAACGATTCGTTCATTTTGAACGAATCTTCAATGTGACTCGGGAGGAACAAATCGTCTCGGAAAAGTGATTCGTTCAGTCGCGCAGGCTCATTTGCGTAACATCCTATCTATGCTGCATGAGCCGGAAAAAGAATTGATTAGTTCATCACTCGAGTCCTCGGGTTTTGAGTCGTTCGTTCATCACGTGACAGCCCCATAAGCCTAACCTATACTGCAAGAGCCGGAAAAAGAATCGATTAGTTCATCTCTCAAGTCTTCGGGTTTGAGTCATTCGTTCTTTTGCCACGTAACCACTTTTCCGATCAGTACCGCAGTCAAAAAAACTCACATGGCGCTGTCACGCAATGAACGAACAACTTTAAAAGGGACAGAGAGGTGAGGTGCGTGATTCATAGACAAAATACCCAGGTAAAAAATGAATTCATCTTTTCAGTTTCTTATAGCATTATAATTTTGTCTTGTTTGTAGTGTCATTAAGGTTTGTGTAAGCAGTAGATTTGATAGAAAAGAAACATGTTGCATTTTAATCTTATTTTGCTAAAATGAACGAAATGACTCGAAAAAAGATTTGTTCTTTTTACTGAACGGGACTCAAAGATCTGAGTCGTTAAAATGATCCGAACTTCCCATCACTATGTCACAGTAAATGTGCTCCCTACAGAACCTTAGTGACAAGTGTTACCTGTGCCTTTTTTACCGAACACTGACGCGTAGCGGCCAATGTAGAATACAGCACTAAATTCACAATACGAACGCTTCTCCCGCCTTGTATTTGTATTTTAGTTCGTTAAGTTAGCCAATTTAAGCCATTTTTACCTATGAAAATGCTTAATTGTGGCTAAGGATACGTACAATTTGGCATTTAAAAAAAGGCCGATTTCATATTAGTCATGTCTGTTCTCTCTCTCTCAGAGAGAAAGAGACTAGGGGGCCGCACGGTGGATGAGTGGGTAGCATGCTGGCCTCACAGTCAGGAGGTTCTGGGTTCGAATCTCTGTGTGGAGTTTGCATGTCCTCCCCGTGCGTGCATGTGTTTTCTTCCTCCCACATGCCAAAAACATGCATGTTCGGTTAATTGGCGACTCTAAATTGTCCATAGGTCAGCTGGGATAGGCTCCAGCATACCCGCGACCCCAATGAGGATAAGCGGTATAGAAAATGAATGAATGTTCTCTCTCTCAGCCTCTTCCAGCAAACTGGTGTGCCACATGACCAACTGGGCCCAGTACAGGCCCGGCAATGCCAAGTTCACCCCGGACAACATCGACCCGTTCCTGTGCACGCACGTCATCTACAGCCTGGCCACCATCAACAGCTTCAACCAAATCAGCACCATTGAGTGGAACGACGAGCAGCACTTTATCAGACTCAACAACCTGAAAAACAAGTACGTTGCTGCTGGCAACCTGACAGACGAACTTTTTTCATTATTAGTGGTATTTATCGTTGGTGTTCCTTTTGCTAGCAACCCTGCACTGAAGACTCTGCTGTCCGTTGGCGGAACAGTCAATGGAGTGAGCCCGTAAGTCCGTGAGCAGCCCCTGAAAGTACTACTACTACCAACAAGTACTATCCATCCATCCATTTCCTATACCGCTTATCCTCATTAGGGTCACGGGTATGCTGGAGCCTATCCCAGCTGACTTTGGGCGGGAGGCGGGGTACACCCTGGACTGGTCGCCAACAAGTACTAATACTTGCTAATTTTATGTCCGCCCAGATTTATCGCCATGGTTGTCAGATCTGAGACCCGCGCCGCTTTCATCAAGTCAGCCATCAATTTCTTGAGGACTAATAACTTTGACGGACTGAACCTGGCTTGGGAATATCCCGCGCACAACGGCAGCCCACAGGAGGACCGGGAGAGGTTCACACTGCTGGCCAAGGTTAGTGTCTTTTCTCACAATCTATCGGACGTCCCGGTTAGCGTGTTTTGCCTCGGTTTGCGTACACGCTTGGGTTAGTGTCAAAAAATGTCGTGTTATTGATGAGTTCGACTATGTTCTTTGTGTATTTTTATCACAACACATCCTCGTTAGCATCCTATCAGCTTGCTAATACATAGAAACAGGAAGCGAAAGTCAGCTCAGTCTCCCGTCTATGATGTCATCAGTAGTTGACTCTGTAGTTCTTCGCTAACTAACACGGTTACCACACAAGATTCACACAAAATAATATTTTTTATACAAATACATATATTTGTTTGGTTTGAAATTCATGATTTATGGATTACTTGTATTTAACGTGCAATGCAGGAATGATCCCAAAAAAATACAATGAAATGTAATTAAACATAAATGTATTTATAAAAAATGTTTTGAACAGTTTTTTAAAGTTATTTATACATTGAAATATTAAATGAAATTGACATTTGTTTAAAAGTATAAAAGTAAAAATATATTTATTTGACATTTTATATTAAATGTGCATTTGTTTTCATGTATTTATTTAAACATGAAATTAAATGTACATGTATTTATAATTTTTTAAATTTTTGTATTCAATTAAATTTTAAATGAAATGTTTTAATGTACTAACTGTATACAAGTATTTATTTTTTTATTTGATTAAATGAATGTATTAAATGTCATGTGTTATTTATTTTTAAATGTATGCATTCAGTGAAATACACAATTAAATGTACGTTTGTTTGATGTATTAATATTAATTTGAAATGATATGCACATTTCTTTTAGTGTATTGGTTCATTTAAAAAATATTGAATATTAAATTAAATTGCTTTTCACATAGTTTTAAATGTATTAGTTCAATTGACTATGAAAATAAATGTGTTTGAATGTACTATATTTATGTGTTTTAATTTATGAAACAATATGAAACGAAATGGACACTTTTGCAGGAGTTGTCTGCAGCTTTTGAGGCGGATGCCAAAGACTCCAGGAAGACTCGACTCTTGCTGTCCGCCAACGTGGCACCCATCCGAGCCACCATTGACCGAGCCTACGAGGTCAACAAGATTCCAGCGTAAGCTTGAATCAGATTCTGATTGCGTGATTATCACGAAAAGCGCTGCCTCGGATCACAAGCATTACGTTTTTGCTTTCACCCACAGATACTTTGACTTCCTCAACGTCATGTCCTACGATTTCCACGGACACTGGGAGGAAGCTACCGGACACAACAGTCCTCTCTACCCCAGTTCTATTGACTCCGGATCGCACATTCACCACAACATTGTAAGAAACGCATAATACACGTCCTTATTTCGAAATGACATTTCTTGGAGGATCTGATGCAAACCCGAGTATCACACAAATAAAATCCTGCAAAATCAATAATACGGCTAATAATTCAATAGGTTAGAGCAGATGGCACAAAAAAAATGAATCTGCCTATATCTACAAACTATGGTTTTCTTTTACATTCGATTTCGCAATACAATTGTATATAAAGTTTGTCAACAATTGCATTTTATTGTTATTATTATTAATTTTATTCTTATTTATTATCTTATTATTCCAACATAGTCATCGAATTTATTATTTATTACTCTACTAATGTTTTTCTAATTTATTATTATTCGGTCAGTGTTATTGTTATTTTATTAGTCTAAAAATCTTATTGTCATTTATTATTTGATTAGGCTCACATTCATTGTAACATTGTTGTTCTAATGCCTTATTTTATTACTTATTAATTTATTCTGATTTACTACTTTATTTCCTATTAGCCTTGCAATCTTTTTCTTATTTATTATTTTAACAAAGTTGTTCTTATCTATTATTTTATGACTCTAACAATGTTATTCTAGTGTATTATTTTAACAATTATTATAATTTCTAACAATCATATATTCTTATTGTTATTCTAACAGTCTTATTTATTATTTTGACAGTGCTATTCTTAAGTATCGTGGTTAATTTATTACTTCATTATTCCAACAATGGTATTCTTTTTTGTGAAAATGTGTGTACTTTTTATGTTAGAACTCTTCCCTGTCGTACTGGTTGGAGCTTGGCGCGCCAGCGGAGAAACTGCTGCTGGGTTTTCCAACGTTCGGAAGAACCTACCGCCTCAGCACTGCCGCCACCGGCTTGGGAGCGCCCACTAGTGGACCGGCCGACGCCGGGCCGTACACTCGCACGGCTGGGTTCTGGGCCTTCTATGAGGTAATAAAACAGCAGAGAGACAAAGTGGGGACGTTTCTGGGGCCAGAAAGTGATGTTGTGTGCGTTTGTTGTGTTGCAGGTGTGTGACTTCCTCCCCAGTGCTTTAGCTGGATGGATCGATCAGCAGAATGTTCCGTACGCCACTTTTGGCAGTGCATGGGTGGGCTATGATGACCAGCGCAGCTTCTCATCCAAGGTAGCGTCTTCCAAGAGTTGGAGCCAACACAAGTTGGCTATCTTTGGCGGATAGTTGCATTCCTTTGACAAGCAATTATTCTAACAGTGCAATTAAACTGCATTGTTGTCCTATTGGGATTCTAACAATGTTGCTGTTGTAGGTGGAGTGGATGACCGGGATGAACCTGGGAGGTGCTCATGTGTGGACTCTTGACATGGACGACTTCAGTGGATCCTTTTGTTCATCCGGAACTTATCCGCTCATCAACCACCTCAGGATGTCAATGGGTGAATACTCTCCCTTGCTTGCTAACCATAATGCCTTATTATTTGCTCTATTATTATATACTGTACACGATATATAATATTTTATCACAGGGGTGGGCCAAGTGTCTTAATCCAGACCACCGAACATCTAAAACAAATCTTGAACATCAAAACTACTTATGGCACCATGTGGGCATTCAAGCAGATATGTTAAAAAAACATCCATATTTTCCTGCCGCAAGGCATGCTGGGTATCTTGTGGTACTCCTCCTCACATCATTTTGCTGTGTTTGTCACATTTTTGCTAGATTGCAAAATATGTTGCGGAGGAGAAGTAAACAAGGAGGAGTTAGCATAGTCTCCAATGTTTTATTGTTCATATTGTTGGTCTTCCCCGCATGCCTTGCGGGCGTTTGGAAGTCACAGTTGTAAGTGACGTGGTTATGTTTAGTATGCTTAGATGTTTAGTATCCACGTGGTAATGTTTGTGATGTGTTGTCTTTTCATTTCATTGCACCGTGAGCAAGTATGTCGGGGTTTTTTTTTTATTTCAGCGGCTCCACCGCTAAATTTTTAAGGTCAGTGTGGCCCCAAATGTTTGCCCATCTTTAGTCATATTCCACGAAGCATGACTGAAACAATCAATACAACTTGACTTCCGAGCACGAGAGTAAAATAAAAGTAGAAATGAGAGGTGTGTAGCGAAAGTGAATATCCTAACGTGTATTTTAAAATGTATTTGCGTGTGTGCAGGTTTCTCTCCTAAGCCGACCACCACCCCAGCTCCCACCACCACCAGGGACCCCTCGGCCGACTTCTGCCGCGGGCGTCCCGATGGCCTGTACGAGAACCTGTCCGATAAGACCACCTACTTCCAGTGCTTCAAGGGACACACGTACTTGCACCGCTGCCAACCGGGACTCATCTACTGGGACTCCTGCAAGTGCTGCAACTGGCCTTGATGCACAACAACACACACAGTACCGGACGTACTGACTCAACAACACAAGGCAACCATCAGATGTTTTAGGTACCAACTCAGAAAGAGTATTGAGTACTGAGCCTTTCAAAATAAAATACATGCTTTACAAAAATGTCATGATCTTTCATTTACTATTATGCACTCTTATAAATCTGAAGGTGGTGCACCATCAGGGCCAGCACGCAAGTCTCTGTTTTTCTTGATCACGGCTGCAAAATAAGCCTAAATGGAGTCAGAGAAATTTGCAAGTGCCGCATATTGATAAAGAAGGATAAAAAAAGGTGAGAAACACTACTGGATTCAAGATTAATTCATAGCAAAACTCTGAATTATGCTTCCTTTCTCAACACGTCTTCATTGAAGGTGAAACGTAACCTTAAATTGACCCCTTTCATTCATCCTTTATATGCATTTAGAATTGTTTTATGCATGCTAAACTATAAACATTCGTTTTGTGTTTACATTTTTGAGACTTGTAGCGTAACTACGTTGGCCGAGAGATGCAAAACACATGAACAAAAAGAAGAATAAATTACTATCCCACCACACAGAAGGGGATGCACCAAGTCCCAGAGTTACAGGAAGTGATAACATTTGGACCAATCAGCTCCGGGGATTTGGTACACGCCTTTTCTGTGTGTGTTGGCAGCTGAAAAGCGCAAACCAGAAAAACAAATTACACCACAACGAAGGTTGTCATTTATACCTCTAAAATATTTGATGGACTCCCGTAGTACACGTGTTCCTTCCGACTGGTATTTGCATGCGCTCTGAGATCGGCATGCACGTCGTGGGAGCGTGCACGCTCTGCTAAAACATGAACTATGAGATGCCGTACCACTTTCTAAGGCACAACTTTGTTAGTTAGCAAAGAACTATAGAATCAAATACTGAATCAGGCTTTGTCCACTTAGCAGGGTTTTTTTTTTTATCACTGCGTAATTCTCCTTCTCAGTTTATAAAAAAAATGGTGTCCAAGGTCGTGTGAGCTTGTCTTTTTAAAAAAAAATGCATCCTCATGTAGCCACATAAATGCATTGGGAACCACAATCATAAGCATGCCAAACCTGTAGGGGGCGATAGTTCCTAAATTTTCATCCAATCAGAATCATCCTCTGTCATCCTGTCACTTCATTCACTCTCATCCAGAACACAGTTGTTGGACTCACTAAGTGTATTAATAATGCGACAAAACGTGCGCCATAACCAGAAAAAAACACAAAAACCGAGGCAAAATGTGTAGTTCTTTGCTAACTAACACAGTTACGCCACAAGTCTCCAAAATATTACCGAGAAATACCTTTTTGTAGTTTTACAATTTTTGTTTTACATGCATAAAACAATTAATGCATGTAAACGATGGATGAAAGCGGTACTTAAACATTTAAAAGTTATGTGACATGATAAGCTTTGCTAAAATATATGATACATTGTGTGTAATTCTGTTCAACGTTGTTCAGTTTTTTAAAGCAAACGGTAAATTTGCAAAAAGGACATTTAAGTGGTGTCATCATGGTAACGTCTCGCAGCTTAGCAGAGTAAACAAACATTTCTTGAGGTAGCTTGTCTATTTCATCACAATAGTAGTTATGCCAAAACATTGCCTTGCTGCTGGATGTTCACAATGATACTGTAAGTTTAAACAGAAATGAAAAACAGTAAGCGTCAAACACTCACAATTACGAGTGCACCTGAAAGCCTCACTGGGCTGGAATAATGGAGCGGAAAGGAGACAGAGCGTGAAGTTGTTCATTGCCGTGTGTGCATCATATGAACAAATAAGTACATTTCATTATTATTTTGGGCATTAAGAGTGTTTCATCTTGAAGATTTCATTTATATTGGTGTTCCAATCTCCGCACGGGGCAGGTGGGAAAACCTGTCATATGCAGGCTTAAACTATAACCATCGGGAGTGAAAACATTTAGGTCAATTGATGATTTGCATCCGTAGATGTAAGGAGTTTTTTTTGCATTTATTTTTTGCATTTAATTAATAAATTTAATTGACAAACCTAAAAAAAGAACAAAAAAAAAACAACCTAAAAATCACACACACTATGCTGGTTAAAAAAAGGTGTAAATTGTAAAAACAATAATTCTAAAAAACATAAACTGGAATAAAAGATAAGTAGGATGATAACTTATCTATTTATCAGTGCTCATGTGAAACTTTATCAACGTGTGACCTTGCAAACTATACAGTGAATGAACCGATGAATTATGTCAAATATTTCTACTTTTGAATTCAGACGAAAAAAAGGTAATAAGTGTGCAGGAGTAGGGGGTACGTGGCTTCCCGTCAAATGTTTGTAGAAGTACGCGGCGGTAAAAAGTTTGCGAACCGCCGCTGTAA
This sequence comes from Oostethus manadensis, assembly GCA_024372805.1. Taxonomy (NCBI): domain Eukaryota; kingdom Metazoa; phylum Chordata; class Actinopteri; order Syngnathiformes; family Syngnathidae; genus Oostethus; species Oostethus manadensis. Next base: position 545,922 of record QODF01000178.1, read on the forward strand.
ATGATAAACGTATGCTTCAACGTCAACTAATGTGTGTCTCAGCAACAATGATTGCTTTATGATTTCATAGCTTATCTCCACTCCTGCAGTTACTCAACAGAGGAAGTGCACACTGAAATGATAAGAAAATATATGAGCATGTGGTAGAATACTATGTCCTGACACGCTGAAGGAACACAGCGCAGATTAGATGAAAAATGCCGCTTAGACGCGTATACCATTAACCAATAACACATACCAATAACACTTATTCATCTTGTGTGTGTGTGTGTGTGTTCTGCCAGTGAATGTTGAAATTGCCGTCTCGCAATGAAGTCAAATAAAAAGATAAATGATGTTTGCATTTCCTACCTACAGCGGAACATCGCTTGGTGTCATGAATCCGTTCTAGAAGGTCCGACTCTAACTGAAATGTGCTGCAAAGTAATGCATTAGTGTCAATTTAATCAATTTGTTCCAGAAAGGCAAACGTGTTAACGCAAAACACGTTTTTGCACTTGTACATTTGGCAAAAACTCAACTCCGTTCACATGGCATCGTTCCAAATGAGCCAGTATCGTCTTTGAATTGTATCAGCAACCACAAATTGTGATACGAATCACATCGTTATCAATACAAACAAATGTATTCATTTAATTATTGAAGCAAAACAAATTGTTACACCCCTAATGGGACCGTATTTGCAACACAACACACAAAATTGCAAATCTAATTTATGTCTTAATTGTCCAATGTTCTCTTATTGGGTCTGCTGTATTGGGTAATACAAGGGTTAGGGTGAATAAGGGGTGTTAGGAATGCAATACCGTCATAAATTGCTTTTCTTTGCTCTTTTTACCAAAATATTCCATTTAAAAACAAAGAATCCTACATGATGCTGTTGCAAATAACAGCTATGGTCACCAATGGTGGGAGAGTTTTGCCTGGGGTGGGCTGAGGTGGGAAAGTGGCCCGTTTTTAGACGGTAGCGTTCTTGATTACGTAGGCGTTCGCTTACTCCATGCCTGGATGTTATAAAAAGTCATGTTTTTTCAAAAAAAAAGTTGAGGAAAAATAATGTCATTTTAGGAACAGAGTCAAGATATTATGGGAATAAAGTAAAAATATATTAAGAATGTTCAAATATTATCTTAAAAAAACATCAAAAATGGTAAAAAATCAGCAAAGAGCAAAGTTAATACAAATATTAAGATTTTGCACCTACAGTATATCACAAAGCTGTTGTTGTTGTTTTAATATGTATAACTTCTTAGAATCACAAAATATCAAAATGACCCTTGCATTCTTTCATTTTTCGCTATGTGGCCCTCGGTGGAAAAAGTTTAGACACACCGGGTTTCGGGTTGAACCGATGACTCCATTGAGACAAGAGGCTTCGGAGTAATTGTAATTAAGAGTAATTCTTTGCAGCCCTACAACTGATGCACTTTTTTTGTTTTCAAGGAACCAAAGTCTGAAGCCTTCACTTGCCGTTGGTGGATGGAATTTTGGCTCAACTCAGTGAGTTTTTTAGCTCGAATGATATTGGATTTGGTAGGAAAAAGTTGGATAAAAACGGGAGAAACGGCGTGAATAATGAATGCACTTTTGGAATACTAACTTGCAGGCATGCAGATAATAGCTGTGTTGTTATGTCCTTTAGGTTCTCCATCATGGTGTCCACTCTAACCAACCGTCAGAAATGTATTCAATCTACCATCAAATTCCTGAGGACTCATGGATTTGACGGACTGGATTTGGCCTGGGAGTACCCCGGATCTCGTGGAAGCCCCCCGGCAGACAAGAGTAGATTCACTATGCTCTGCAAGGTGATACCTAAACTTTACACCAAGAGCTTTATTGCCTGCCACCAGAAAACGCAAAGAAACACGTGTACATTAACAGGAACTTGCTGACGCATACGCGGCCGAGGCCAAGGCCACTGGGACGCCGCAGCTCATGCTGACGTGTCTGCAGGAAAGGGAACCATGGATGCAGGTTAGCGGATTGCTGCCATTGAAAGTATAAAACTATTTACTCTTTGAAAATGTCAGCCTCAGTATACTTTTTTTGTCAGTCTAGTACATCCCATATGTGCTTCCAGGTATCTGGACTTCATCAATGTCATGACATACAACTGTATCGAAGCTCACATGACACCGGTGACCTCATCTACTTTAATACGGTAAGATTGTTAGTGGTGATGTTTAAAAACTGTACTGTACTGGTATGGACACTCTCGGGTCTTTCATTCCTCAATTTTTGTGTCAGGACTATGCTATGAAGTACTGGAGGGACAAAGGCACCCCAGTCGAGAAGCTAAGGATGGGTTTTGCTGCCTATGGTCGTACGTTCCGTCTGACATCATCAAACACTGGAGTCGGAGCTGGTCCATTCACACGTGAAGCTGGATTCTGGTCGTACTATGAGGTCAATACCAGCACTAGTCTAGATGGGGACCCTTCAGATCGTGCATAGTTTTTGCTGTAAACTGTTTTTTTTTCAGATTTGCAACTTCCTCAAAGGGACCACCGTTTAGTGGATTGATGAGCAAAAAGTTCCATATGCCGCCAAGAACAATGAGTGGGTGGGATTTGATACCCGAGAGAGCTACGAGATAAAGGTTGGTGAAGCATCAAAGCACAACAATTAAGGGTTTGGTCCACTAGCTAGTACTTTCTAAACATTGCTGACTTGGTTTCTGGCTCAAGCCAAAGGTTCAGTACATGAGGAACATGAAGTTCGGTGGTGCGTTTGGGGTGGGCTTTGGATCTGGATGATTTCAAAGGAGAGTTCTGTGGACAGGGCAGCCATCCTTTTGCTGACGCATCTGCGCAAACTTATTGATGGCGGTACGTCTTTAGAGTGCAAAAGCGAGAACTGATCTGTCAGTTCTTAGCACTTGGAAACCATCCTTCTAGCAGCTGTCTTTTATGAGTGGAACTCCATTGCAGTGCTTTTCTTTCCTCAACTTTCACAGAAACGCCTCCAACGCCATAAACCACAACAACCAGACCAGTTGTTACAACCACAAGACCAGTCCAGTCCACAACTGCCAAACCCGTTACCACCACTGCATCAGCAACCACAACCGCAACCAGAAAACCCATTGGCACAACCACCGCACCATCCACCAAAACCACAATTCCCATCCCAGGCTGCGGCTTCTGCAAAGACAAGCCGGACGGAATATACGCCAACCCAGAAGAAAAAAGAAAAAAATATTTTCAGAAAGCTGTAAGGGCTGCGTCCGGCCTAAAGAGTCACAAGACTAAATGGAGGAATGCTTCTGGACAAGTTTTACTCTTTAAGAAACATGCATAGAGATTTGTAACAAGAGATGTTTTCTACCATACCCCCGAACTGATTTACTTAAACCCTTTCAAGACCAGTTTGGTAAATGAGTCGATTGAAGAAAAAAATCCTATTTAAAAAAATAATCTGGTTCCTGATGATAAAACCCTCAATGAAGAAACAATATCCAGTATTTTTGTCTCTGCCGATGTGTCACGATATCAATCAATGCTCGATGTTGGCTTTCCCACTGAAAAAAACTAACAAAAACAATAAATAAATGAAATAATAATAACATTAGTTGTCCTAATAACTTAAGATTTCGAGATTAAAAGTCGTAACATTACGAGATTTAAAGTGGTCATTTTGCGTGTCATACGTGTCCGAAGGAGCATAGTTCTTCAGTGGGGAAGGGAACTTCCCTCTGGCTTCAGACAAGCTTTTAATGGGACAGCAAAAGAGATAGCAGACATCTCAGTCATCAGTCCACTCATCACTGCAATCATAAACAACTGGTCAAATTCTCACCAACATTAAAAACTGTGATCATTCACACTGACCTGAAGAAACCATTACTAGACCCTGAAGACTTTGCAAACTTCAGAACCATTTCAATCCTATCATTCTGCTCCAAGATTTTGGAAAACGTTGTTGAGGCCTAGCTTCACAACCACCTCTGTCCTCACAGTTTATATGAGACTTTCCGGTTTTTGCTCTGTACACAGCACAGAGACAGCCCTGGTCAGAGTCAGTAATCATCTGCTGGTCAAGGCTCATCTTTCTTCTGGCTCTCGCCAACACTGTGGACTAAACATTCTCCAGCATAGGCTGCACACCACAGTTGGACTGTGATCATCTTCCAACGGTTTCAGTTGGCTGAGTCCATGGCTCTGGGAGAGGCAGAATCATCGCCTCACACTGTCACCTGTGGTGTCCCTCAGGGGTCAGTTCTTGGGCCAGCTCTATTCACTGTGTACATGCTCCTCCCGGGTCGCATCATCAGATAACATGGGATATCAATTCAGGAGTATGCTGACGACATCCACCTACAGCTGAAAACAGATCCTACACCCTCCCCGACCACACCAAAGGCTCTCACTGCATGCCTGGAGGAGAAAGGCACGGATGTCAGAGAACTTCCTTTCAGTTAAACAGCAGCAAAACAGACACCATCCTAACTGGAACTCAACATCAGATCTAATCATCCCTCATCAGTAACATTTTCGTGTCAGGCTACTACAGTGGTTTTCAAACTCCATCACAAACCTAGGTGCCAAACGTGACCCACATTTATCGTTTGAAAACCACATTTCCAGATCTCCAAAGTCTCTTTACCCCATTTCAAAAACATATAAAAAAACTCCACCCCTCTTTTCCCAAACCTGATGCTGAAAAACTAGTCCATGCTTTATTATTACTATTATTATATACTGTATGTATTTAAAGTGCGTGGCATTTGTCCTGTTTAAAAACCCAAACATTACCACACGGACAAGGGCCTTCAGTCATGAGGGATGCCCCTCCACCACTCTATATAGCCAGCTGCCATTTGACGCCCCTGCACAACAAGTTTCAAATGACAGGCCTTGCTTATGTAGCTCAACAATCAGACAGCATTCAAAGAGAGAGTATCTTTTTGTGAACTTGGTGAACACCTGACAGAAAATGACAATGAATGCAATGTTTTGCCGAGATTTTGTCTGCAGTGAATAACCACGTATAAAACATGATATTAAATCTTCTCATATCCTACCACATCTTTGTAGAGAGCAACAATTTTTTTTTTCTCCACATCCTCAGAGAGTTCATTTCCACGATGTACCATTTTGAACTTTCAGTGACCGGGATAAGCGATTGCGAGAGAGATAACACCAACTTTAAACCCACCTGCTCAGCATTCACAGCTAAAACCTTACAACGCTAACGAGTCGAGGAAAAATGTATAATTGAGCCCAATTAGAAGAATTTAACATAAGGGTGTACTCATTTTTCTTGCCGGTGGTTTAGCCATTAATGGTTTTGTGTTGAGTTTTTCTGAGGACACAGCACCTTTACACTCTTATCCGAGCTGTCCCAAGAACGGATATCATCCCATGTATGCAGAAATGTGAGGACAGTACTCACGTTTGCGACATAGTACATAACAACGGCCATTAATTTTTACAGTACAGCCTTTATGACCAATGGAGCCACATTCCACCCAGGCTGTCTAGTAGCCTTCCGAGAAAATCTACAGTTTTCTCATGGTATGTGGCCGACAGAGATGTACTTTGTAACACTTTTGTGCTTTCACACTACATTTTGCGTCTTTGTCAAACAATCTTTAACATGTGTTGTACCATGAAGTGCCGTGAAAGGTGCTTTCGATCACACTGGTCCACAGTCTAGATAGCTCCACACTTATCTCCAAGTCACCGAGTGCCGAATGGAAAACAAAACAATCAGCTGTAGAAGATTAAGATGGTCAATGGTCATTACCAGATAAAGTTTTTTAACCATGAGCCCTGGTGAATGTTGGGATGAATGCAATGCACATTCTGACGAGTTATGTCCATCTCTTCAAAAGGAAAACAAAAGCCTGAAGATATGGGGAAGGCGGTTGTATGGCACATTTAGTGGACAACGGAATGACAAAGGACACATGACAATAACGAGAGAGACACATCACTGTCATGTAAGAACTGGTATCAAACTACCCTGACAAGCTCCTCTCAATCTTCGAGGTTTAGTTGATTGAAGATGTTCAATCGAGTTGAGTTGAGTTGAAAGCATTTGCTAGAATCCCTACACCCGGTTCCAGTCCAGGCGGGCCAAATCACAGAATAAAACCGATAACGCGTCCTCTGCGCCTTTTCAAGAGCACAACTTGCCAGTCGTATTACTGCATTGTCATCTCTCTAATGTCATTTCAAACGCTTGCTACGCACAGTTTCATGTTTGAAAATACCTCATTTATACCAAAAATACATCGTATTTTCTTAAATATGCACGTTAGGTTAGTTGGAAGCTCTAAATTGTCCATAGGTAAGAATGTGAGCGTGAACGCTTGTTTATCTACATGTGCCCTGTGATTGACTGGCAACCGGTCCAGGGTGTACCCCGCCAACCTGCCCAAAGCCAGCTGGGATAGGCTCCAGCATACCCGCGACCCTAACGAGGATAAGCGGCATAGAAAGTGGATGGATGTGTGTTGAGTAATAGGATTGCAACTGTGACTATTAAGGTGTGATCTTATGTCATTAATAATGTTTAAAACTGTATTTAGAAGGTTTTAAACAGGTTTTCTATGGTTATGGTGGACCGACAACCAGGTAGCCTCGATGACCAAGGAACTACTGCACTTTGAAAACAAGTGAAGCGGCGAAAGTCAAAGCAGAAACTGGCAAGGGGCGACTGTAAGGTTTGTAAAAGTCGAACTTTGCTTATTGTTGTTCAAGAAGAAGTACAACAACATTGAAAATCTTGACACGAGTGTCTTTTCTCGTCCAAATAAAGCGCGCTCTGGTTTTCCGTATGAAATCAAAGTATTTCTATAAAATGCTGAAGCAGCGATGTATCATTTTTAGGGTTGTGTAATCATTCCGTGATCAATAGAAAAAGACTTGATTATATAACAACATGATACAGTCCCGGCCTAATTTGCGAGAACCACTTGCAAAGGTCTGGTAAATGATTGTCTAGATGCACTTGCAAAATCGTCTTATCAAAAAAACCCGTGTCTTAATACTAATGATGTTTGCAACCCTCCCCCTAATAAACAGCTGGCAAGCCTCCCCCAAGGAACGAATAAAAGGTCCGGTCGTGCCGCTGCTGGTTGGGTCTTTCCTTTGGTCCCAAGGTGAGTTTCTGAAGGATTCAGTTCTCCGCTTTGGAAATGTTGCTGCTAGCGTGATTATCTTCTTGCATCTGTTGCATAAGGCATGTTTTTCTTTGACAGTAAGTCAGTGAACTTGTGCAGTGGCATCAAGATGACCAGGCTGACAATACTTGCAGGTACTACAACAATGGGTTTTTTTCCAAATACTTGTACTGCTCTGTTTCTCTGGTGTGTTTGATGTTTTTTTCTCTACTTCTCCTAGGCTTGTGTCTGGTGATATGCCAGCTGGGTATGTTGCCGTTGTTTCAAATCATCTACGCATCTTTTTGTTTAGCACTTGGCTGCATGGCTGCTTCTCTTCGCCAACACAGGATCGGCCACCCAAATGGTGTGCTACTTCACCAACTGGTCCCAGTATCGACCTGGAGAGGGAAAATACATGCCACAAGATGTCGACCCCTTCCTGTGCACCACTCTGATCTATGCCTTCTCTATCATCAACTCTAACAACGAACTGGTGACATATGAGTGGAATGACGAAGTGCTGTACAAGTCTTTCAACAACCTGAAGACTAAGTAAGTGGCCAGACTGAAGCGTTTTTGGCGATCAAATGTCAAATAAAACAATAACCGTGGCTTTAAGGGGAGATTGTGTTGATTTAGCACACTGTGATTTCCAGGAACCCTCATCTGAAGACTCTCCTTGCTGTCGGCGGATGGAACTTTGGTTCACAACAGTGAGTCGCATTTCAGCCCTAGACGCACATCAAGACTTTGACAAGATGTCTTATAGTTGCGACGGCGTGTTAGGGCCTTGGTACAAAAAGATAAAAAGTCATAATTAAAAGTCGTAATATTACCTTTGCCCGCGACCCTAATGAGGATAAGCGGTATAGAAAAAGAATGAATGAATGTGCCAAAGCTTGAGATCTATCAGTGCTATCTGAGGAGCACTGGTTTTGATGGTGATTAGGTTTAGAATTAGGACCATATCCCTTCACCGGTGCGATCTGTTCCACAGGTTCTCCATCACGGTATCCACTCCAGCTAACCGACAGAAGTTCATCCAGTCTACTATCAAGTTCCTAAGGACTCATGGTTTTGATGGTCTGGATCTGGACTGGGAGTACCCCGGAGCCCGTGGAAGCCCCTCAATAGACAAGGAGAGGTTCACTTTGCTCTGCAGGGTAGGCACACATATCTCTTACTCAAACGTTGAACTGCAATTCACTGCTAGTGTAGTGTAATGCTTTACATTGGCTGTATTGCTAAATTGTACTATGTTGTGTATTCCTTCCTACAGGAACTTGTTCAAGCCTATGCTGCTGAGGCCAAGGCCACTGGCAACACTCAACTCATGTTGACCGCTGCAGTGTCTGCTGGGAAGGGAACAATCGATGGAGGATACGAAATTGCTGAGATTGCCAAGTAAGTGCATGCTTGGATTTCTTCCTAAGAGGGGAGTAAAAACATGCATACATGCAGTCAATCTAGATGAAGTCCTTGTGTTTTACAATGAACCTAGGGAACTGGACTTCATCAACGTGATGACCTATGACTTCCACGGAACCTGGGAGCAGTTCACTGGACACAACAGTCCTCTGTTCCGTGGCTCCCAGGACTTTGGTGATCTCATCTACTTCAACGCCGTCAGTAAAAAGAACACGGCCCTTTTTAAAAAAAAACTCTATCCAACATTATTAATCCCTTTTTAGGACTATGCTATGAAGTACTGGAGAGACAACGGCACCCCAGTGGAGAAGCTGAGGATGGGTTTTGCCGCCTATGGTCGTACCTTCCGTCTGACATCAGCAAGCACTGGAGTCGGCGCTCCAGCTAGTGGACCTGCAGCAGCTGGGCCATTCACACGTGAAGCTGGATTCTGGTCCTACTATGAGGTATTGTAGACGGTAGTACATATACCGTGCAATACAGCACATTTGAAGTGTTTTGGTACGCAACAATACTGGAAAATATAAACCACCTACACCTAACTATGTCATCCATGGTTCAGATCTGTGGATTCCTGAAGGGCACGGCCATACAATGGATCGAGGACCAGATGGTTCCCTATGCCAGTAAAAACAACGAGTGGGTAGGATTTGACACCAAAGAAAGCTATGAGAACAAAGTAGGTTGCCGTCGAGTGTATTTCCACGTATGCTCTCAGGATATCCCGACCTCTATTAAAAGTGTCGTTTTGTTCCCGGTAGGTGCGTTACCTGAAGGAGCAGAAGTATGGCGGTGCTTTTGTGTGGGCCCTTGACTTGGATGACTTTGCCGGACGATTCTGTGGAGAGGGAAAACACCCTCTTCTGTCTCACCTTCGCAAACTTCTCAATATTGGTACGTTTTTCCCGTCAAATGTGATGCTTCGCAGAGACACTTAGATTACAAATACCTTAACATATATTACTTCTTGCATGACCATCCAGAGCTGCCTCCACTTCCTCCGACCACCACCCCCAAACCGGGCGCTAGCACCACACCCCTTCCCACCACAACCACCACGGCCACCACCCACGCCCCGGGATCTGGCTTCTGCAACGGCAAACCCGACGGCCTGTATGCCAACCCAGACGACAAGACCACCTTCTACATGTGTGCAGGCGGCGTCACCCATTTGAAGGACTGTGGATCTGGATCTGTCTTCGATGATGGCTGCACGTGCTGCGTGTGGCCATAAGCGATGAAAGTATAACTGCCGTGTCATCTATTAAACAGACTGAGATCATGTATAGAATGTGTGCAATCATTTCGGTGTGTAGAATATGAGTCGGAGTTAGTGGACGTGGACAATTTACACTGCACTAAAAGCAAAATAAGCAAGCCAGAGTCAAAGAATAACAAAAAAAAGGCGCATGAAGAAATACAAAACCAAAACGTTGGAGAGACTTTGTCTCTCAGCTGGCCTGGGAACGCTTCCGCTTGGAGGAGCTGGACAAAGTAGCTGTGTAGAGGGAAGGCAGGGAATCCCTGCCCTGGCGATCGGACCTGGGATACGCAGTAAAAGATGGATTGGGGGATGGATGGAAAACCAAAAACTAGTATAGCGGAAAGACTAACAAAAGGAGGCAAAGCCACAGCAGGATGGCGTACCTGAGGCTAGAAGGCTAAACAGTAACACAAAAGCAAAGTAAAAAAAAAAAAAGAACCATCCTGTGAGTGATAGGACACAGGCCTACATAGGAGGAAACACTGCTATGCTTACACCGTTCTGCTGAAGGCTACAAGTAATAAAGCCCGCCGATGACAGAGCGGATGCAGCTTGGACCTGGAGCAGAAACGGAAACTGAAGGTGAGCAGACCAAAATAAAAGAAGAAACCCTGGAATATGAGAAGAACATGCAAAGTCCAGACTAGTCATGATAAACTGGTTTCTTGAGTGAACCCGATTCACTTTTCTTGCAGAAAAAAAAGAGACTTCCATACACATGCTGTATATACGCACTAAGCAAACACCTCATGGAGGTAGTTGGCCTGTTGCAGGGGTACGTTTCATGCAAGAAAGTGGACCGATATCAATAAAGCGCCTTTCTACAAACAATACACAGCATTATGCCGCAAATTAAGCAGCCAAATACAATGAAAAAAGTATTGTTTTCACCCCTGAGAATGAAATATTGCAAAGGTTTGAACAGATTTGGATGAAATTTTCGGAATCGGAATATGAAAGAACTGCTTAAAATGTTGACACATTTGTGTGCGTAAGTTACAAAAAATGGCCAGAGTGCAAAAAGTACAGGACAAATTTCCAACAGGTTCTACAAAACATCTCCATAAAATGTAGGATTACTATTTGGTGTGAATCATGATACAGGGGAACTCAGGAACTCCAGTTTGAAGACCATGCTGACCGTCAGAGAGCAGGGTGATGGCTCTCAGTGAGTTTCAGTCAAGTTTGCATAAAGCAAAGTTTGAATCTTTGCAAAGTGCAGACTTTGTTCTGTTCCATGCTGCCGTTTAACCATTTCCTCTGCCTCCGGTGTCAGCAAATTCGGATGTTTTGGATGCGGAGGCTAGATGGAGCAGCACGTGTAACGTCCAAACGAGCCTAAGTAACGTCTGCTTAAGTATGGATAACAAACAAAACCACTGAAAAACATCTGAATTACGTCTATAATCCACCTCCGGCTTCTTTTGAAACAATATTTGAATGGCTCATTTTGGAATACAACATTTTGGAGTACTAAGTACCTCAGAATACTCTTTTTTGGGTCAGTATTATCTTAGAAAGCTATTATTTGGTTTCATATTATCTCCTCGCCTCTCGCTTGATCTGAACTGGGATAGGCTCCAGCATACCCCCACGACCCTAGTGAGGATAAGCAGCATAGAAAATAGATGGATAGATGTTATTCGGAATAACATCTTGAAATACTGTTTTTTGGAACAATAGCCATCATTACTACGATAGAATATAATTATTTGGAGTACTATTATTTTGGAAAACTAGTATTTGAATGAGTATAATCTTGGAATAATATGATTGGAGTGCTATTATCTTGCAATACCATTGCTTAACAACCCACTATCTTATCTCGTTATTATTATTATTATATAGATCAGTATTATCTTGGAATGTATTTGTCGGCGTTCTATTGTGTCGGAATACTGGAATTATTTGGATGACTTTTAACTCTTAATACTTTTATTTTGAGTACCGTTATCTTGGAGTACTATTACAGTATTTTAGAACTATTATTAATACTATTATTTGGAGTTCTATTGTTTTGGAAAAGTTGGTACTATTACTGTTAAATAATATTATTTAAATGTTATCTTGGAATACTTTTATTGCATTGGAATCCTGGAAGACGGTACAGTATTTGAGTAGGACTGTATTATCTTGAAATACTATTATTTTGAGTGGTATTATTTTGGTTACTATAAATACTATTATTTAGATGACTATTATCTCTGAATACTATTATTTAGTACTACTATCACACTTGGAGGTACTTTGTTGATACCATAAGTGATTTAGATGTGGCTGAGCCTGTAGACGTCCTCTCAGAAGACACTGACCAGAGCACAAAGAACTGTTATGAAACCCTGGTGGACCTCGTTTCCTCAAGTTCGACCATCCTGCAGGTTCCCATCATGGCGTCTACCTCAGCCAAGCGTCAGGCTTCACCCAGTCCACTGTCAAATCTTGAGAACTTAACAATTCAATGGTCTGAACCTGGACTGGGAGTACCCTGGAGATGACCCAGAAAGCATCAGGTTGGGTCTACTGTGTAATGTATGGCATGAAAAGACAACAAGCATGAGGGTGGTTTTGTTTGCCGGTTAACAAGATTTGTTTGTCTTTTGCTTTTGTGTTGTGATTATCTACATCTTGATTTTGTGGGCTTGCAGGAGCTTCAAGCCGCCTTCAAAAATGACAGTGAAGGCCAGAGGAACAGACAACTCCTTCTCTCTGCAGCTCTTCAAGTCAAAACAGACGTGCTCAACGAAGGATGTGAAATATCCCAAATATCCAGGTGAGATCATCATACATACAAAGTTTTGGAGCCACCATCATCATGCGACGTCAATCTTTCTTGGCTTTGTGTTTAGATACTTGGATTTCATGAGCGTAAAGACGTTTGACCTGCATGGTGGAGATGCGGTGACAGCCCATCACAGTCCAATCCACTCTGCAGACAACGCAAGCATTGTCATTATTTCACTTTTACCTTCATGTCCTTTGCAAAACTTCATGCAGGCCTTTCGCACTGTTATTGGAAGCAGACAGGAAGTAGGGCGAGGAGCATATAGAAGCACTCGTGAACTTGATGGTCGTGTGAGGGATCATATTACAGTCAAGTACAGTCAAACCTCGAAATTAACTGTATTTTAAATGTATCTCCAGTATGATTCCCGAGTGCACTGAGTTGGATCATGTCGCCGGCCAGTTTGTCTTTGTCACTGCCGTCTTTCCATAGAGAAGAAAAGTGTTTTGTTGTTGTTGTTATTTTTGACAATAGCAGCAGCTGTTTAGCAGCAAGCCAATGCATTCAATATGCTGTATGTTTAAGTTCTGCTGAATGAATGAATGGATTTGATTGCGTTTCAAAGCTCACCAGAATAGGATCAGACTTTTACAACAAAGTATCACAGCCTTTACTGGAGAATGATCGGGTGCGTAAACAAATAGATAGTAATAACCCAAATGTTTTTCAGTTCATAAAAAAAATAAGTAAATGGGACTAAAAACAATGTGAAAACCTTTTTTTTCAACCAAAAGTGAATTATTTTCTTCTTGTTATCCTTTTGATGAGCAAATTGTATTATTTTGCCTCACCTGCCATGAACAGAGCATTAAAAATACAGTAAATTGAAACTTTTGAACCCTGCGGCTTAGTGCACGTTCAAGAAGTAGTGAAGCGGATGCTAATATCAAATTGCGAAGTCTCATGCAGCCATTGTCAAGTCTTAAGTAAGTTTGATCAAGTATAGCTTCTGCTTGGACTGCTTGGATCAACTGCTCCAATAAAGTCCATTTAAAAAAACGTCTCACTCATCGAAGCTAACAAGTGCTAACGAGTGCATGCTTTTGAAACGAAACATTTGTTTGCATTTCCTGAAGATTAGCATGTAAGTGGGATTCACCTATAAAGCAGAAGCGTCCAAAAACCGCCAATAAAGCTTCACTGACATACCAGGACTGGCATACTAACCAAATTATAGCAGCATTGTTATTGCAGGAGCTAGCAACGAGGAACTAATTTTCTGTCGTAGTGACACATGTGGATTTACAATAGCTGTGATATCAAGCTCTATGTGCTCCAGGTATCAGAATCAACATCATGGTGACTTCCTGATCCAGCTGGCCTGGGACGTCCTTTCCAGTTATCTTGGGTAAGTGTAAAAAGGTTTCTACCACTGTTGAAAGAGGTCGTGACACCATCATTTGAGACTGACCAATAAAAATGTTTGTAAAATCTTTTAACTATTTATAGTTGAAACGCAACCAAAACTACCACAATCCCAAAAGCAAACAAACAACATGTATAGTTTCATGTGAAGAATTTGTAAATAAAAGCAACATTTTTAATTATTTTGGTTAACAAATCATTGCATTTTTTAAATTGGAAATCCATTATTTTTGTTTAACTTCAATACAAAATTTCTCTCCAAAGATTGTATAGCAGAACGTTAGACACGCCGAAACAGTGGATGGCGGCTTACATCTTTAAAGACAGGGTTGCAACCCAAAAAGGAGGAAAAAGAGAGGTTATCATGGGAAATGTAGTTGATTTGAGAGTTTAAACGCTACACCAGTGGCGAACCCTGACTTCATTTCCCACAATTCCTCCAACCTTACTTTTCTTTGACGTCACACCACATCCGCGTTCAAAGCAGCGCTCGACGTTTTCACTTCTCTTTCTCAATGTTTGAATTTGTTAGCTACTCGAACGTAATACTATATTGTCTTGTCGGATAATGGAAGTACATTAGCATGACTGTCTGTTGTCAGCCCCCGATATCTCCTAAAGTACCAGAGTCACAGTGGTTGTACGTATGAGGTAGTATTGTTTGTCGCCATGTACACGTTATTATCAGGCTTGTATAAATACATGTTCCAAAAGGACGAATACTGCATTTTAATCCTGGGACTGGATAACGCTGGGAAGACTGTGAGTTGACGTCGTACTTTGTACTGGAAACACGCTGTACTGTAACCAATGATATAGCTCTAATACTGTTAAAGATGTAATGACAGTGATGTAAACATTTAGCTCACCGGTGCTACATTTGGGCACCTCTCCTCTTGCCAAATGTTGGAATAAACTGTTCGTCCTGCCAATATTTAGTACATAGTACATAGTTTAGTACATAGCATACAGCTCTGCGGTTACATAAGTGGTGGAACCACGTGCATGACGTGAGGCCTGTTTTTATTGTATCTGTTTTTATTCCCTGTATCATCAAATGCCTTAGTAACCTGTCCACTGCATGTCATGTATGCCAATCAATCAATGTTGACGTTGTCTTTCCAGACTTTTCTGGAACAAACCAAAACGAAGTTCAGCAAGAACTACAAGGGAATGAACTTGTCCAAGATCACGACCACAGTTGGGCTGAACAGTAAGTGACTTCTTGTACCTCCTATGCCGCGTCAACATAATCAACACTACTCGCCTAACGACTTACCATCATGTAACCATTAACTCATGTTCACCTCTCTGCAAGTTTTGAGGCCAGATTGTGATATACAAGTTTTGCTTTTCCATCCCACGCACTATGGTACGTTCAAGGACCCATCGAACAAAGTGGGAAATCTCAACGCTTGATGTAAAAACATTAGCAGTGAAGGGTATAAACATGTCAAAATTGTGGACTTCATTAACAGTGGCACATGTATGCTGCACATTTTACCTGTACTGTATGATCATGTACAATAATCCCTTTTTTCCATCAGTATCAGCCGATATTGAAGGCCCCCCTACTCACGACAGCCACCCATTAACCCATGTCAATGTAAACACAATTCTGAAACCCCAATATCATTTTCTGTCTGCCCCCCCACTCAGAACACCACATTTACAGCAACACACATGAGCATGAGTCTTATTTACGTCTTGAATGGCGTATTTGATCTTATCTCCACTATATTTGGTGCTATTTCATGTCTGCAGGGCACTCATAGTGTTAAATGCGGTATTTAGAAGATGGTTAACAACTTTTCTATACTCTTGACTACGAAAATATTTCATTTCCAAGTCCTACGTCACTGAACGTTAATAGTCAGTGATTAGTAACTTTCAGGGATGGAAGAAATGGAACATTTGGAACAATTGATTCAGAAAAATAATTGATCTTTTGAAACGTTAAAAACATTTCCTCACAGACGCAGACCCACATTACATAAATAAATGTTTTACTCTTGTTACCAGTAAGAATATCACATTTAATCAAAAAACCGTTATGTGGAGTGGAATTGCTATTTATTTGTGTCTTTTTGTCTTTTAACTTTTTGTGTTTTGTTTGGGTTTATAGTATTATTTGTAGGTGTGTAGGATGATGAATCAACAGCCAATCAGGTGAAGACATGAAAAATTACTATTTTACATATAAAGTATATATTTAGGTTGGATATATTTTACATTCAATAGGCATTTTCATGTAGTGTAATGGTAAGATTGTATTTATTATTCAATTTTAGAAAAGGAATAACATGATCACTGTTTACTTGCTGAATCAGAAACTGTTTCGAAACAATTGGAGGCATAATGGAACGCAAAAATGGAACAGTCACGTGACATCGTCTTTCTGGTACAGACCTCGGAACAGTGTTTTGAATCACAAGTTCCGCCTAGGTTTCGGTACGTACCAAAACACTGTTTTGATTTTGCCAATACTAGTAATAGTCAAGTCGAGAACCAATTACTTTAGTTTACGATGTATAAGATGGTACTTTTTCCCCCCATACTTTAAACCCTGCAGATTGCACAGTGATGCTTAAAATGCAGTGATATTTGAATGTAAACAACCATAAACGCAATGAGTGCAATGCTAAAGTAATCTAGATGATTCAGCTAGAGCAGGGGTTTGCAACCCGCGGCTCCGGAGCTGGATGAGGCTCCAGCTGATTTATGTTTCTGTGTAGCCACTACGTCGTCCCCTTTCAAAGTTCTGCATTGGAGTTGAGCGTGTGCCATGCAATTCTCCACCAAAGTGCTAGGGGTGGTGTTTTCTGGTTTGTCAACTATTTTGCCATCGTTCATCGCTAATGAACAATGACGATATAGAGAGGGGTACTAGAACTGGATTTAATTGATGTGTATTGCAAGTGTTCAGAATCAGCTTTATTGGCCAAGTATGCTTACAAACAAGGAATTGGTCTCCCCAATCAGTAGAGAAGGCTTAAGAACAGGCGCAGGAAGACAGAAAAGGAACTTGACAATCCACCGTTTGACAGCTTTACCTTCAATTTAGTGGTCAAATATGTTTTGTGGCTCCAAGCTTCATTTGGTGAAAACGGGCCAAAATGGCTCTTTTGATGCTAAAGGTTGCCGACCCATGAGCTAGAGCTTTTTCTTCTAAACAGAGTGATACCATCCATCCAAACATATTTAGCTGGAAAATACCTTTTGTCTGTATTTATTCCATGGTGAAAAAAAAATATTTATGGATCTAAGAAATGAGAGCTTAAAAGGTTTTGACTTGCACCATAGATATTATATTATTTTTAAAAGATTGACTGCTTAACGTTTTGGGAGCAGAGCGAGGGTGACGACGTTTGCGCTGTGTAACTAGACGCATTCTGCACAGGCGTAGAACCGATCCCGCTTCCGGTATACACAGAGCAAAGACACGATCTCCGAACACATCTTAAGTAAGTTTGATCAAGTGTAGAAATACTACAGCTTCTGTTTGGGAAAACTCGAACTGCCAAACGTCCACTTAGGGGTTTTGAAAGGCTGGAATGAATGAAGAGGATAGCTCAAGCAAAATGGCAAATTTTCGAGAAAAAAAGAGAAGGAGACTGACAAAGTGTATGATAAAAGCGAGGCAAGTTTATTTATAGAGCACAATTCATACACAAGGTAGTTCAAAGTGCTTTGGTGAAGCAGGAGGCTGTTCTATTGTAATGCTTGTCAAGATGACTTGAGTGGTTTTAGTCGGACTGCGACGAGAAATGACTTTTCTGGTAGGCTGCTTTTTAACTGTTTCCTGTTCTAAAAATGTGTTTTCTGTGACAAAACCTGCCTATTTTCTTAGACATGGGTACATTTTGGACCAAAATTTGCAGGGCAGTGAATGTGCAGCGATCCACTGTGTTTGCCATATATACTGTATAAATCCTGTTTGTCTGTGTTCACTTACCTTACAATGACAACGTTTCCTTCTGTCCCCTTTTCCAGTTGGTACAATCGATGTGGGGAAAGCTCGCCTCATGTTCTGGGATCTGGGAGGCCAAGAAGAGCTTCAGTCTCTGTGGGACAAAGTAAGTCTCTCTGACGTATTACCGCCTGTGTTATAATGCAGAGGAATGTCCTTCCTCTGCATTATAACACAGGCGTCTTTTAGTTGACGTGATGATTGTTTGTATTCAAAAGTCTATTCAAAATTTCGACCATTGCTAATAAGCACAACTGATAAAACATCCATCCATTTTCTATGGGGGTAGTAAATGAAATAGCCATCGGCTGTGACATATTGCTTTGTAGTACTATGCAGAGTCTCATGGAGTTATCTACGTCATCGACTCCACCGATGAAGCGCGCCTTTCTGAATCCAAGGATGCCTTTGGTGAGTACTATATTTGGTTGGCACATTTACCAAATGCAGTAAAACCAATGTTCACTTGCAGCTACAAATGTCTGACTTGATGCTAGGAAGTTGAAATACAGTATTCCCTCGTTTATAGCGGTTAATTGGCACCAGACCAAACCTTACTACGTGAATTTCAACAAAGTAGGATTTATAAATGAAATATTTTCGTAGTTTGTGGCTGTCTGAATATGCTTTTTACTATTATTAGAGCTCTCCAGACATGGAATACCACTCATGTCACATTTACTGTCCTATTACCCAATATAGTAGACATAGTAAGAAAATAAAACGTATCAGAATTGTGCCTGTGTGTGTTCCAGTGTTAGGGGAACTGATTCGAGGCAGTGACAGGAAGTCATGTCAGGGGTTCAGAGTTGTGTTTGTCGTAGGTTTACAGCATCCATGCTGTTGTGAGATCATTCAAACCTGCAATAAAAGGCTGTCGTTCTGTTGATTAAGTCTGGTGCTCGTCTGTCTCCCTGAACATTACAGTAACATTCTTTCCATACGATTCTGATATCACAGCCTTGAATATCATTGATATTAAGACGACATCAGAACAGAAAAGGTTTGATAAAGTGGTATTATTCAGATCATTGTTGTTATAATTATTCAGATAGCTGATATAGTGGACATATAGTGGACATATATTTTTTTGCCGCTTATCCTCATTAGGGTCGCGAGTATGCTGCAGCCTATCCCAGCTGGCTTTGGGCGAGAGGCGGGGTACACCCTGGACTGGTCGCCAGTCTATCGCAGGGCACATTTAGACAAACAAACATTCACATTCACACGTATGGACAATTTAGAGTAGCCAATTAATCTAACATGCATGATTTTGGAATGTGGAAGGAAACCGCAGTAGTTGGAGAAAACTCACGCACGCACGGGGAGAACATGCAAACTGCACACAGAGATGCCCAACGGAGATTCAACCCAGAACCTCCTGACTGTTAGGCCAATGTGCTACCCACTCAGCCACCGTGTGGCAGTTTTAAGGACATAATGTAGCAAAACTTTTGGTGCTCAATGCAGCATTTAAACCCTAAATTACTCACCTCTGACAGGGCCTGGCTCTTTGATGTTTAGCCATTTGATTTTTGCCACCCCTTTGGAGTTTCCCACGCTGTATATATACAGTATTTTGGCAATAATAGGCCATATTTATTCAATGTGTTGACTTGGTGAAATCATGTAATAATATTCATGTGTAAAGGGTAAGGAATATTATATTTCATGTAATATCAAGTGTACTGCTTTAGTCGTATGTGAGCGTTCAGTGAATTGTTCGAGTCCAGTTTGTCTGTTCTTGTCCTCTCAGAGAAGATGATTAGCAGTGAGGTGTTAGAAGGGGTTCCCCTCCTGGTTCTGGCCAACAAACAAGACGTAGCGGTACTGTCACAGTATTTTAAGTACACACCATGTATTAGTTGTATTGCAGTTTGTCATGCGTGGTGTCTTCTATTAGAACTGTTTGTCAGTGGCTGACATCAAAACATCCTTCAGTGACTGCGCACCAAAGATTGGCAAGCGCGATTGTCTGGTCCAGCCATGTACAGCCCTCACGGGGTAAGTAGGACTTACTAGAGTACTTAACTGCATTAATACTGCTCTTCAAAGTCAGGGGGGTGTTTTGTAGGGATGGCGTGAATGATGGCATTGAGTGGATGGTCAAGTGTGTCATCAGGAACATTCACCGACCCCCCCGGCAAAAGGACATCACATAGACAAGACCCCTCTCAGCACTTTGGACCTTCTCATCAAAAACATTTCTAGCAACTTCCGACTCAGAGTGTGCTCACACAAAAGGTCAAAAAAGACTTTAGTCTGGTTTGCGTTCTCACTTTTTGTCAGCGGACCTGACTGCTCTGTTAAAACCAGTCAGGCCTCCACTGAACACCGTATGTGACGTGCCACCTCACATGACGTCTTCACATTCAAGAGGACTTTTCTTTGGACGGCAGAGGGAGACCCATCTTTTCACTAGCAGCCCACCCCCTCAAAAACGAACTCTAGTCAGTTTTAAGTGAACACACCCTGTCTTCTGTCCTTGTGTCTGCATTATGTCATCATTAGGGAACATCTCTGACTCTTTTTAGGATACTAACTTCTTTATCACCATTTTGGAAGCTCGTTTTGCTAAACATTATTATTATTGATACATCTTTTGGAAGAATTCCATATTATTGGATTGTTCTTCATCCTTTGTAAATAAAAAGTACAATAGTTGTATGGAGTAGTTTCCCCCGCCTCTTCCTCTTTTGAGTATGTAGGACGTAACACTCACACTAGTTCTGTTTTGTGGTCATGATAGCGGTTTGGCAAAGTTTATCTAAATGACTTCAAATTGTTGGTCTCTTTTCTGACACGATTTTGTTTGTGTGTGTGCTGGCACCAAGTTATTAAATGTACAGTATTCTCTCATTTATGATGGTCACATGGCCGTGGTAAATGAATTCAAGTAGGATTTGTTTATAAGTGCTATATTTTTGAAGTTACAGCATAGAGAACCTGTTTATGACCTTCTACATAGGGGGGTTTAACATTGTTAGAGCCATTCAATTGGGACATTTAAATAAAACACCAATAGTCACCCTTACACTCCTGTTACCCAATACAATATACATAATAGAAATACAAAATAGACTCACACATGGGCACTGGGAGAGAGTTATTTATTTTTTTACTTCCTATTCTGTACAGTACTTCCTGTTACATTACATGTTACATTACTGACAGCTAGTGACCAGTGTAGACTACTACATATAAGTAGTAGTCGTCTTCTTCAATCTTCTAAATGTCTTATATTTGTATTTTATTTCATTTAGCCATTTTTATACTTTACATACTTAATTTAGGCAAAAGGTATATGTGAAATTATCTTAAATTAATCTGTCAGCAAGCATGATGTCATGTTTGTACGCTTCCAAGTGTTGGGGTCTCATTGCCATATTTTTCTCCATTACCTCTCAACTCGTGGAAAAAGTCAAAAAATAAATTATTACATTTGGTCACTTTTCCTGCGCAAACCAAACCCTTTTGTTATTCATTTATTCATTTTCTAAGCCGCTTATCCTCATTAGTGGGTATGCTGGAGCCTATCCCAGCTGGCTTGAAATATTTAAATTGTTCAAGTATATATACATAGCAGGATTACTATTGTAAATATTTGTATTTTTCATGTTCATCTCGCGTTGCACTAAATTCAATGGTGGAATCAATTCTCAGTAAAATCACTGCGGCTTGAGGCCAGTGACGTCATCGGCACCCTTTAGGCCGCATGCGCCAGCCAACACGTGTCTGCAGTTTAGGCTCACGTGAAGCACAATACTTGACGAGGCCAGTGAAGGCGTCCTCTTTGTTTCTTTGAAGTTTATTGAAATACTTTGAACATGTCGTGTACATAACTGGCACCCAGCTATAAATTCCGTGGTATGTTCAATATGTTAATTTCCAACGCCGACAGTTCGTCACGTCCGCCTTTTTATTTTGAGGGGTTCCCCGGAAGTACATCACCGCTAATTTTGCATTTACCTCAACCCCGTCGCCCCTCCCCTAATGCTGCTCGGCAAGTTAGTTCCTGTTGTGCCGGTTCAAAATACGGCCACATTGTCGTTGGTTCGAACCATGACCGCGTCGCCTAGTCGATACTGCAGTTGGTGAAAACATGGCGCTTGCATCAAATGACTGACGATGACCGCCGCTGGTGGCGATAGCTGGCAGGGACGCACGAGGCGCGGGCGAGCTTGCTCCAAGCTAACGGCGGGGCTAACAGCTGGGCTAGCTGACGACAGCGCCGTGTTACGATGCGTGAGTGTGGGCAACGCCGGCGGCGACCATGACATGGGGGACGACGTTGGCTTTTTCAAGCACAGCGACCTGCAGCGGAAGATCATGGCCCCGCGTTACAACTTGATCCGCGAGGTGGGAAGGGGCACATACGGCGTGGTGTACGAGGCGGTAGCCCGAAGGTCTGGTGCCAGGGTGGCCGTGAAGAAGCTCCGGTGCGACGCGCCGGAAAACGTCGAGCTCGCCCTACAGGAGTTTTGGGCCCTGACAAGTTTGGAGAAACGCCACCAAAATGTCGTCCAGTTGGAAGAGTGTGTCCTTCAAAGGAACGGACTGGCCCAGAAAATGAGTCATGGGAACAAACGCTCAAAGCAGTATCTTCGCCTGGTGGAAACTTCTCTCAAAGGTGAGATGTAGCTTTATACACGAAGTATAAACATCACATTTAATGACATCAACGTTAAAGTGAGCCGTTCGGTCCGAATCACGTTAGCACTGATTTTGTTATCAAGCTAGTTAGCTGCTGCATTAGTAGTGACGTCACCACGTCCAAACAACACCAGTACTTAACTAGAAGTTCAGTTCAAATCTATGACTTTTAACGCGCTGACAACTAACGTTAGTAATATTTCATTGGTGTAAAGAAGGAAAGGAGATGCTTGTTTATACGTTTGTCACTTCCTGAAAGATCCAGGCTAATTGTCGTGGCCATGACAGCCTGAAGGGGGGATGGGTCCATTTGTTGTCTCCCAAAATGGAGTCACTTTTGTTGGCCACATAATGTCATCAGTACACACCACTGTACTGTGTGTGACCACCATTTACCTCATCACCATTCCTTCATTCTATGGACAACAACGCAACTCTTGTTCACTCAAGAAGAAACCATTATGGTTTAGTTTATCTGGATCATAGCAAACAATGTGACTTTGAAGTAAATCACTTGTTTATACTTGCATAATTCATCTCTGAAAAGGAGTCAGAAGAAGCAGGGCTAATAATAAGAAACATTCCATTCCATTGTCGGGGTCGCCGGGGCAGCAGTTTCAGTAGGAAAGTCCAGACTTCCCGGTCTACGACGACCTCTTTCAGCTCCACCGGGAGGACACCAAGGCGTTTCCAGGCCAGCTGTGAGACATAGTCCCTCCAGCGTGTCCTAGGTCTTCCCTGGGGTCTTCTCCCGGCTGGGCATGCCCGAAACACCTCCCCTGGGAGGCGCCCGGGAGGCATCCGGACCAGATGCCCAAGCCACCTCAACTGGCTCCTCTCGATGTGAAGGAGCAGCGGCTCTTCTCTGAGCTCCTCCCAGTTGGCTGAGCTCCTGACCCTATCTCTTAGGGTGAGTCCAGCCACCCTACGAAGGAAACTCATTTCCGCCGCTTGTATCCGCGATCTCGTTCTTTCGGTCATGACCCATAACTCATGACCATAGGTGAGGATGGGAACATGGATTGTAAACAGAGAGCTTTGCCTTCCGGCTCAGCTCTCAGGACACCATGTCCAACAAAGGCCTTTTCCAACCCTACAAAGCACATGTAGACCGGTTGGGCAAACTCCCACTTACCCTCCAGTACCCTTGCAAGTCACACTACACCTTCTGTAACCGTGGTTCGACTAAAGGCTGAGGATAGTTGGAAGACATCCTCCGGTCACTTTTTTAAAAACAAGAAACATAAGTATACAATATTCACTAAAACATAGCGATATTGGACTTTAGGTTTTGGGATGAAGCAAAAATGTACTACTGTGTAACTTCTACAGGTGAAATTAATTTGGCCTTCTCTAAACTTAAAAGCCCACATCCAACTGGTTACTGTTACAGTACTTTATACTTGCTCTCTGCTCTAACAAGGACTTGAACTAAGTATTGTCAGCCTTTGCCAAGAAGCTCAGAATCCAACTCAGGAGCTTCCTGTTTCCACTACTTCATTGGAGTCCACCATCATACCATTTTGACAGGTAGCATGAAGTCAAAGGAGTTTTCTGCAGATCCCCAGGACAGGATTTTATCCAGACCAGAAATATGAGGAAGGGCACATAGACATTTCTGCTGCACTGATGGTCCGATTAACACCAGTGGTCTCCATCATCTGTAGATGAAAGGTTCATTCTGCAGAATTACTACGATACTAAGCACACAACTGAAATTTTAATGGAGTGTCTGCAGGACAACTCTTAAATAAACCAACAAAACCTTTTAACATTTTGTATCAAAAAATGCTGTTTACAATGAGGTCTAAACGATTGCAGTGGTATGTGACATGGGTGCAGGTATTTGTCTAGTCACAGTGCACCTTTGTTGTGTATAATCTATCCCGAGTGTACTGACTGAGCGGGTGTGTTGCAGGCGAGAGAGTTCTGACGCCTTCAGAGGAGCCCTGTTACCTGTGGTTCGTCATGGAGTTCTGTGAAGGAGGTGACCTCAACCAGTTCATCCTTTCTCGGCGGCCCAACTCGCAAACCAACAACAGCTTTATGCTCCAGCTGACCAGTGCTGTGGCTTTCCTACACCAAAACAAGATAGTACACAGAGACCTCAAACCAGACAACATTCTCATCTCCGAGAGATCGGGGACTCCTGTCCTCAAGGTGGCAGACTTTGGCCTGAGTAAAGTTTGTGCAGGTTTAGGAAATGCCATAGAGGGCAAAGTAGGGGAGGACAAGAACAAAAATGTCAACGTGAATAAGTTTTGGTTGTCGTCTGCATGTGGCTCAGACTTCTACATGGCTCCAGAAGTCTGGGAAGGTCACTATACAGCCAAGGCGGACATATTTGCCCTTGGCATCATCATTTGGGCCATGCTGGAGAGGATTACTTTCATCGATGCCGAGTCCAAGCGAGAGCTCCTCGGAACCTATGTGAGACAAGGAGCGGACATTGTGCCGGTTGGTGAGGCACTGCTAGAGAATCCAAAGATGGTCCTGAACATCCCACAGAAGTGCAGATCGTGCATGTCTGACGGAGTGAGGAAGCTGCTGCTAGAAATGCTTGCCGTCAACCCTCAGGACCGACCAGATGCTCTGGAGCTGCAGGCCAGAATGGACCAGGTTACGTGCGTTGCATGACACCATCCTGATGGTTTCTCAGGTAACAAAGCAGTCCCGTGACTACTTCAGCACGCATACAATTTTTCCACTGTAGCCAACTTCGGTGCTGGTGCTGAAATAAGTTTGTGGCCGGTGTGGGACTGTGTTGTCGGCGAACAGACTCGACGCCAGTTTCATTTTTCATTTGGAGCTGTGTCTTTACATCACAGGGGTTATTCCACCGATCACTGCACACTATTTACAGGTAGAAATATAAAGGTGCACAAAATGCAAAACTTATTAACATAAAGGTTGCACTTTGTGGGGAGCTAGCATAGAGAGAGGAGGATGAGCAATGTAGTCACAAATGTTTTCTGACAGAAATTAAAAAAAATAAAAAATACTAAATCAGAACACAGTTGCACAGTAGATGTTACTTCTTACAAGAGTAATTTGTTTGCAATGCAGCGTAATAAAGATGAAAGTAATTCGATGACTTCTTGTAGGTAACCCTGCCCACCTAATTATGCAAGCGGTTTGCCCACTCGCTCAGCAAGTTTTTGAAACCAGAGTTTAACAAAGAAGAAAGCTTAAGTTTGAACCAATTCTGGGGCCATGAAAATGGAAAACCAAAGCCCTGAGATCCAGCTCCAAACTAGGCACAGTGGAAACTGGGTGCCAGTCCAAATAACTAAACTAATAACTAAATACAGTATATTCTTATTTTATGGTCGGCTACAAAGTTACTGTGCTCCAAAATCTTGTTTTGAGGTACATTCAATTCCTTGTAGCAACGTAGGAAACAGTCAGCGGGAAAAAAAGCACACTTTGAGTTGTAATGGCTGTTATAAATATGATATGGCTGTCACTGAAATACATAAGGGACTCCTGTCTTAGACGTTCTCTCATATGGCGTCACCCCCCGCAAAGGCCGCCGTTATGGCACTTGCTTCTCGTTTTAAACTTTTCGCACATCTATAAACCCAACAGCATGGTTGTGTCGTAGGTGGACAGAAAATCTCAATGTTTTGGTCTGACTGAAACTGTTTTTCAGAAGAAAGTGAACACATTTGTCTGCCCAAATGTAATTTCAGCCAAACTGTGGGAGCACATGACCGGACCAGACCACCATAATTATCCCTAACAAAATTACACTCCCCAGTACGAAGCCGGTAGACAAGTAGCGACCAAGTAAATGTAGCATCACTCTAATAATGTAAATCATTCAGTCTAACTAGACAAGCGATGTTTCGGGGACAGCAGTAGAAAACAACGGTTTGCTTTTAAACAAACCTGAAACTGTCATGAGTCTAATAAACACACACACACAGGCTAAAAGAAATTACAACATTTCTGTTTTTTTAACAGAAATTAAATTAATTTGTCCTCATAGTGTCTGCAGAGAGATTCTATCCCTAGGACAAATTAACTCAGAACCCCTCCTGTAAAAGGGTGACCCTCCCCTCCCTATATAATGGTAGGGGAAACACTGACTGGTAATTTCCTGTGGTATCTGGGGTTAAAGACACAGACACTTCACTGTTTTTACTTTGTGGCAGTGATCTAGTCCGTGGGGGGAAATAACCATTTGATTTACTTTGCTTGCAATATAGGAACATCATTTTTATGATACTTTTATTTTGGAGACAGAATGGGGCGGGGCACGCAAAACCGCTCCCAAAACAAAAGGTGACTGGCAAATGTATACAATGTCAGGGCTTTTATGCAAGCACAAAAGTCTGGAATTTGATTTGATCAATTTTCTGGTGGGGAAAAGTATGAAAAATGGAAACTCTGGATCCTATATTGCAGACATGAGTAACATTTGCTTTTGTCAGCTTTGTAATATTTTCTACATGTGCCCGCAGACATGCATCTTTACCTGGAGCTGCTACTTCATTTCCCTGCTGTGAAGATAAAGTCAAGATACAGGACACACACACACAACACACTTTGTCATGCTTCTTTGTCCCCTCCCTCACTTAAGTGTGCTCATTTGTTTCACGAACATCACTTAGGATTGTATGTTGTGTGTAATGTGAGGTCTTTACATGTTACCCCAGACATTTGACACCTTTTATCCACGACAAGCCACCCTTTCTCTGCTCTCCTACAAACGACCCGTTCAACCTTTAGCATGCTGTCTCTTCCATTCAAAGTCTTCTATCGGTCAAATCTGTCAAAGAAATACTGTTGACACCATTGTCTTTTTCCCCTACCGTCCCGGACCTTAAGTAGCGTATTTAAATACCTATCCCGCTGAGTGCTGACAATGGCATAAACGAATCAAGAAGAAAGGTAGAAAGGAGAAAAAGTGAGTTTTATTGACACGATTAAGCACATTTGATGATTAAATACGTCTCCTTCCCCTCATATTCTTTACCTGTGGTGCCTTTGGGAATTAGCTGACTGTTAGTTAACCGCTTGCCTTTTCTACAATCATTTATGGTACATGCAAAGGTCTTCAGCATCGCCACACGAGTACTACTATTTACTTTAGCATTGGCACATGAGTCCTCGTAGGATTTCATTTTTGTAGACAGGGCAGTTCTGTCAAGATGACAAGAGTAGAAAGTGTCAATCAAGCACCGATGAAAGCACTACCTCGTCTGCACGCCTCTTTGCTGAGCCTCGCTTGGACACATTCCTCCTCCTCTCACACATGAGATTTGATGTGTGTTGGCAGTCAACACAGCGACCGATTTGTTCCTCCAAAGTTTACGGCATGTACTGTGATTCTTTTTTTTAATGCTGTACCTCATTTCTGGACCTTTTCCAATGTATGAAGCGTGCAGGGTAGATGTGATCATCCTCTTTTGGAGATGACTATTTGTGTTGCGTTTTTTTCTATTTTGCTTGAGACAAATTTATTGTGTGCTGTTAGTGATGAACACACACACACAGACTGTTGTTTGGCGTCTGTGCGATGAATTTCAACCCTAAACTGTCCCAATCAAACCACAGAAGGTGGAAGTGATGGATGTATCCGGTTTTCATTTCAAACGGTATCATTGCATGCAACATTTTAATTGCTTCCTTTGTTCATCAATAAAGCTTGCAAATACAGTGTTCTCATTTGTCTTTAAAAACAGACTAGTTTGCGTTACGAGTCTGGCCCCATCTCACCTTCTCCGGTTCTTCAGTTAGCTCCTTGTCTGCTCTCTGCAGCTTTGTACCCTCCCTGCCCGCAAAACCCCTTATTTACAGGGTGTGGGTGAATGCTGCCAACCCACCTTTTTGGCATTCTGCCACCAGATTGGACCATTTGGGCCACTTCAGCTCATGCATATAAACGGTCAACTCTGACGTGACTGCACGTTTTGCTGGGTTGACGAGTTATTATTCACAATTCCCACAAATGTCCAGGCTTCAGCAGCGATTGTATCTGCCCCATTGGCTTCAACATTTTTTGGCTTCCGATCCGATTTTGTTTTATAGTCTTGCTGGTCCAATCCGGTACCAATCCTTTTGTTTTTTTTCAATTCCACAATTTTGACTTTATTCTCAGGAAACTTTTGTTCCTGGACTGGTTGTCAAACAACTGCAGCTTTTCCCGTAACCTTCTGTGCAACCTAATTTTCCAAAAATTACAACATTATTTGTTCTTTTGCTTCTCATAATATAACTTTTAGAAATACTACGTTACATTATTCTCATAAATTGTTGACGTTTTCCTGTTAGATGCAAGTTGTGATGTTTTGTACAAGGTGTTCCAGTTTTTTTTATTTACAAATGATACGTGTCATCTGATGTACGTAAGTAAAAGGCTTCAGGATGAATCCAGCACCTAACATGTAGGGGTGTCTTAGAATAGTCAGGTATTTCAGGATCCAAATCGGTTCATTTCAATCTCGCTGTTGAATCAGTAATGTGATCAAGATCGTACTATTCTGACTGAGTGCTGCTGAGCACACATTTGTACAAATAATGTCTTTGTTATAACTAGCCTAGTTTGATACATCCTACACTGTAATTTATGCTAACCCCTTCAGTGGCACAATCCAAAGGAGCTGAAACGAGAAAGCTGCGATATCACTAATTTTGTTTATGAATCAATACGGAATAAAATTCATGCTGGTATCGGCGATACATTGCAAATTCACCTAATGTGTCTGGTAAATTTTAAAAAGTGTATTTCATGATTTATTAATTAATTAAAACGTTTTCTTTATTAATTAAATAAGATGTAAATTTTAATAACAAAATCAATAATTTACTAATTGAAGCTATCTATTTTGGCAGACCGGGTGTTGGTTGACACGCCTCTACAACATTGCATGGAAGTCAGGAACAGTACCTCTGACTGGCAGACCGGGGTGGTGGTCCCCATTTTTAAAAAAGGTTCCAACTATAGGGGGATCACACTCCTCAGCCTCCCTGGGAAAGTCTACTCCAGGGTGCTGGAGAGAAGGGCATGACTGTTAGTTGAACTTCGGTTACAGGAGCTGCAATGTGGTTTTCGTCCCGGTTGCGGAACACTGGACCAGCTCTACACCCTTGCAAGGGTACTGGAGGGTATGTGGGAGTTTGCCCAACCGGTCTACATGTGCTTTGTGGACTTGGAAAAGTCATTCGACCGTGTCCCTTGTGGTGTTCTGTGGCGGGTGCTGAAAATGACTGTAGTATTAAAGTATCCATAGTTTGGAGAATGGATTTCATAGCATAAAGTATTGGTAATGGAAGTATTGATATCTCAGTATTAGTCTGCACATCACTAGGAAACATTGTTGACAACTTTGTGACTTTGGTGGTAAATCTGTCGACATATTTTGTCAAAAGTGACTAGCGACAAATCTAGCTACTTTTTCTGGCGTCATTGGAGTGTTTTGGGTCTTTGGGGACTAAATTAAAACTGAAGGCATGTATTGATCTGCAGTTTTTGTTCCCACTGAGCGGCAGCGGGTGCTGCTGAGACATCCACCCTGCCCCAAAGCAGTCACAAGCCTCAGCTGCACACTGAGAGCATAAAGGAGATCCACACATCCATGAATCACGCATGCGTGAGGTGCGATGCTGCCGGGCTGGATCTTGCCTTGTTTTACAGAGCGGCATCTAAAAGGAAAGTGTTTTTTCATTTTCAGTAAAATACCACTCATCACACTCGAGCCTCATTCGAACTCCGAACAATGACCTGTCCGCGGGATGAGAGAACAGCATGTGATTCGTTAAAACAGATGGAGGCGAATCTGGATTTCATTATTATTAAGAGGCACTGGCCAAGATAAAATATTAAATCTATTTTAACAAAGTGATGGCCAGTTTTAAATGGACAAATCGAGACTCAAGTTTATTGTTATATTATTGTGGTTCTTGACCTAATTAAGATGTTTGCACCGTTTTGTCTCCTAAGAGGTTCCGCTTGTTTCCACAGCATCGTATTCAAATAATACTGTATGCAAGTCAAGCAACTTCCAGGGCAACCAATAGCTATTATTCTAACTGCGATGTGTCAGTGCTAGGAAAACTGTCAACATCAGCGGACAGTTGGCTAGCAACATGTCTTCCAAAGTGTGGAAGTATTACAAAAAGGTTAAAGATGACTCCACAAAGGGAAAAACGCAGTTTGTGTCAGCAGTTTCTTACATATCATGTGACAACAAGCATCACTGGATCATCACAGCATATTATTATTATACACCAACTTCATTTTAAGTTGTTGTTTTTCAAGCCATGTTGTTCCTCTTCGGTATGCACTTCTACTTTGATTTCTGTGTCGTCTAAATAAACTAAGGTGCTGTTGTTGCAGACCTACCCTGTTTATTTGTTGGGATCCAATTTGTAATTGCAGAGCTAATTCCCAGTATCCATTAGGACAAAGGTCAAGGTGACGGAGGGTTATAGGGGTTTTATGTCTACAAATAATGTTAAAAACTGTATATAGAAGGCCATGAACAGGTTTGTAACTGTAAAGATTTATAAATAAGGAATTCTACTTCACCGAAATTCACTTATCACAGCTGGGTCTGCAACTAATGAATCACCATAAACAATGGATTGCTGTGCACAACAAATAATGTGTCCCATTCCAAAAAATATATATTTTTCTCTATAGATGATACATGAGGGAAAATTTGAAGGGCAGCCGAGAGTAAGTCTTTCAAAGACCTGTACCCCCACATGGTGGCAGTGTTTACTTACCCTTCCCCTCTGCCAAAAGCACATGCAAATATGCCACAACGGGGAAGACTCCCAAGAGATGCAACAGCAACTCATCAAGGATTGCATCATTTGACACAAGTAAGAGAGAGGAGCATGCAGGGAGGCGTGAGGGTATTGCGGTGGCTTTGCACAGAAGAGATGGGGCATCCATGCGGGTGCCTGCAGACAAATTGAAAGAAGGAACCATTGAAGATGTTTGGCAACATCACTCATGGAGACAACAATTCACGGTGTGGAATAAACATAGATTTCACGCATGCGTTTTTGCCACCTGTCTATATCGGCGTCTTCGTGGTGGGGACGCTTTCCAACATGTGGGGCTTAAGAAGCGTGTGCTTGGCCTGGAACAAAATAGGAAGCATCAACATCTTCATGCTCAACCTGGGACTGGCGGACCTGCAGTACTTGTCCACGCTGCCTTTCCTGGTGGTGTACTACGCCAAAGACAGCCACTGGCCTTTCGGCCAGCCCTTCTGCAAGGTGACCCGCTTCTGCTTCAACCTCAACCTGTACGGCAGCATCGGCTTCCTCACCTGCATCAGCATCTACCGGTACCTGGGTGTGGTGCACCCCATGAGAGTGATGGGGAAGATCAGCAGCCGGCACTCTCTGCTCATTAGCGCGTTGGTTTGGCTGCTGGTTGTTGTTCAAATCCTCCCGGACGTGTTCTTCGACAAGAACAACACAACCAACCGGAACGCCTGTTTTGACACCACCTCCAACGAGCGAATGAGACAATATCTTCCTTACAGCTTAGGATGGACGTTGACTGGGTTTGTGGTACCGTTGCTGATCATCATGTTGTGTTACGGACACGTCGTTTGGATTCTGGCCAAAAAGTCCAACATCAACCCTCTGCTCAAGCAGCGTTCTTTGAAACTGGTGCTGGTTCTGCTGCTGCTGTTCTCCGTCTGCTTTGTTCCTTACCACGTCTTCAGAAACCTCAATCTAAAGACCAGGATCCTGAAACAAGATGGCGTCTGCCGCCCGGGCTTCCGCCACGTGTACCTCGCTCACCAGGTGGGCCGATGCCTGGCGTGTATGAACGGCGCCATCAACCCGCTCATTTACATCGTAGGGAACGACGACTTCCTCCTCACGCTCCATCGCCTCAGGGACAGAACCCGCAAGTCTTTGAGCGACATCACGCACGCCGTCTTTTACCACAAAACTTCTCCCTCCCTGTAGAGGTCATGAACTTTGTCCTGCAGCTTGACCCCTTCATAGACATCAACAGGAACAATCATCTTTTAGTCATTTTCACATATTGTACATGTATTATACTGTGTATTTGACATATTATACAGTGGAACCGTAAAGCGTCATTAATCCCTTTCAGAAGGTCCGACTACCACCGAAATGGACACAAACCAGCTGCCCAATTTTTCCCACAAGAAATGTTCTAATTACATGAAATACACATCATAAAAAGTCTCTTTTTTTACAGTAGTGATCCGATAATGTCATGTATCATTTTGTGCATTTCGTTGGTAGTACTCAAATGTCAGTACGTGCACTGTGAGATTCACACATGACTCGGTTCCACGCGAAGATTACGGAAATTACAAAACATCAACATGTTTGTGGTTTCCTGTGCAGGTGTACTTTCTCTTCACCTACACCACAAGTCATTCTGAAACGTTGCTGAGCATGTTCAACAGCAAAAACATCCAATAGTTCACATAAAAGGTGTTTATACCCCCATCACCCTAACTTACTACACCATCCAGCGTTTGTTCCAAAAATATTGTATTAATTTATTCCTGCCGGTCTATTATATTCATTTTGTAGCATGTGTCTTGGCTTCCTTTACTGTGTGCATACAGTATGTTAGATTTATTTTTTGTCCAATCAGATTTCAGCTTCTATGTGTTGCCATATCAATGTAATCTGCCCAGGGCCTTCAGAATCAGGAGTGCTGGTCCATGTCACATACACACTATGAGCAATGGCCAATCAGACTTCAGAGTTGCCTCTGAGAGAGAGCGAGTTGACCCCACAGTGACATCAGCACATTTCCGTCCTCTGATTGGTTGATCAGAGCAAAACCGCTCAACAAACCGAGTCAGTCACAACGCATCCGGCCACTCCGACGGGTCAGACGGAGGAGTGGTTACTACCGGCTCTCAATTTCGCTGCAAAACTCGACAAGACGCTTAAAATTCGGGGTACACCCTGGACTGGTCGCCAGCCAATTGCAGGGCAGACAAACAACCATTCACACTCACATTCACACCTACGACTAATTGTTTTCTATGAAATAAGCTTGATGTATTTTGCTACATCTGCTAACAGGAAGTGGTTCTTAATGATGATGTTCCACATCCTTTTTCTCAGAAGGAGCTAAATGATGTAGCTCTCGATATCAGCTTATCAAAGTCCTCTGCCGAGCTGTTACCTTCCAGATTGAAGAAAAACAACCTCCTCTCTGACAGCGCCATGCAGACATCAAGAGTTGGTCCGTTGGTCCAGATATTGAGCTGGGAGTGACACCGTATGAACCCAAAGATTGGACCCTGAAGAGATCCCTGCTGCTGAGCTTTCTAAGGGTTTGAAGAAACTGAAGGTCGTGCACAATGACGACACAATGTTCATTTTTCATGTTCAACAAAACGAAAAGCAACTGATGATGTCACAAACATGTAATCAATTTAGTCATAACACCGTATTTTTCTAACTCAAGTTAGCATAAAAACCTGACCCGATTGAGGAAAACTGATGTCACTTTTGGGATTCAGCGGTGCAAAATGGTCCGAAATCAGTTGAAAAAACATACAAACAACATACAAAAATATTTTTTTTCATAACCCAGTGTTATAGGACTACTTTTCACGTTTGCATAAATTATTTAATTTTGTTTTTTGCCACTGAAAAAACTACAGTGAAAAACATTTGCTAGCAAGGTAAGTTTGGTTGGATGGTACTTCATCTTTGCACTGTGTTTACATTCAAATATCACCACACTTTGTGTTTTTTTTATTAGGTTCACTGTACACAAAGGTCACATAGTATACTGTATGGCAGCACATACAACTGAGTTAAATATATATATATATATATAAATATATAT